>JARQSV010000332.1:2227934-2295105 GCA_030142285.1 Calameuta idolon | reverse complement strand
CACTGTATATGGATATAATTAAATAATTGTTGAGAATTTAATTTTTGTCAACCTTAACAAGAGACTTGAGCTCAGTGACGGAACACGCGCTGTACCATGGTTTGTCATTTCGAATTTTAACGACTCTTGGAAATCGCAAACTGTAACCTAAAGGATAATAAACTGTTCGTATCATTTCACTTGCTCGTATTTGTAAGATCGATGAATTTCGTGGATGAATCCAAAGATCTGGAGGCTGCGACTGCAAAGATTTTTTGTTGAATAAAATGTAGATTTATGCAGTATGGTAAAAGAAAATATATGCAAATTATACCTTCGGACCGATAATACCCTTTGGACAATCTTTAGTCCAATAATTTTTAAATTTTTGTAACATTTCTTCTAATTCCACATCTTTTATACCCGAGCTTACTCGTACTACCGCATAAAACTCACTTGGTTCTTCATCTTCTGTCAAGACTGGGCTAGCCACACCTGTGAGGAAGCTAGTTACAGTTCCTCTACATTTTCCATCTCCATAATATCCACCAAGAATAACTAAATCGATGTCTTGTATAAGATTCTCAGAATACTGTTAAAAATGATTTCTCATTATTATATCTGTAATGATAATAAAACGTTATTGGTAATGAAATATATACTTCAGTTTTTATCTTGTAACAACCACTGCCTTCTCGAATTGGTTTATATATTTCTTCACATTTCTTCAGCACAATTCCTTCTTCGTCATGGTCCATACTTTTATTAAAAAAATTCAATACCTCTTCACTTGTATCATGAAAAAAACACATGTCTGAATTAAAGATCATATTCATAATTGGACCAATTACTCAAGTAACTTCTTTCTACTCAATTAAGTACTTTCTAATTATTACCTGGTAGATACAATTGTTGTTTTGCTTCTTATTAAAACACCCTCTTCTTCTTTAAAAGACTGTTCTAAAAATTTTAACCTTTCTCTCAATGGCATATCGACTAACAATTCATCATTGTACATTACAATATCAAAAGCAACAAAACAAGGCTGGTGAATAGTATTCCGTGTCAGCTTTTTTACATCATAGTTCATACCCTTGGAACCAAATTTTTTTTCATCTTTATGCCATCCCATTAATTCGCCATCCAAGATTATTGAATGACAATCTGAGTTTAACAAACTTGCAATTTTACTAGACAAAAAACCACCTGGAGTCAAGTGAATATTGCAGGATATAAGTTCAAATGTACTTGAACTCTTCAATATTGCATTTACAGTTTTTTTTCATTTTTTATGGAATACCTGAAGCCTTGGACTCTCCAAAACATTCATTGCTTGTTATATCAAAACCGTTTCTAGTAAAATATTTAAAATGGCCATCTTTCATATGCAATTGAGATCTTTCCCCATCAAACTTCATCTCCAAATAGTAAGATTGTTGCGAGTCTTTAAAAAGTTTGCCAATATCCTCGATTGGACATCTTTCACAAAGCATAGGTTTAAAGTGTGAAAAAATTTTGATATCATGTCGCATTCTCATTTTTGGATCTATGAGCTTATCACAGATCTCACGTATATTGGATGTTACGTCAAAGAGATCATTGGCATCTGGATGATATGCTAAAAATTAGTATAAATGTACATTTTGAACTGTTTATAAGATACTCATTCTTCAAAACCAAAATAATATATACCTGCAAATATCTTCTTGTGTCCCATTCCAAGTCTGACATCTTTAAGAACAATACGGATCATCCATTTGAACTCTTCAGCGCTCAATTCTCGTGCCAGTTTCTGGAATTCCGTATCCTTATTTTGATGAGCGTTATTCTTATTTGCAATCCTGTCTAATGCTGCATTAATTTGTTCCACAGATAAAGAGTTGCTATGTTCTGCAAAATAGGAACGCAGCACATGGTAAACCTTTTCAGCAAAATCACCGATTACTGCCTTCTGTGTTGATGGAGCTCTAGTGTATGGGAATAAAATAATATATTTTATAAGTCCTTCCTATTTCAGTAGATTAGTAATTTATTATACTAGTAGTCATACTTGTAATTTACAATTTGACGAGCGGCCGTACTTCCTTTTCCAAGGCAGAACACCTTTACGAGAAGATTACCCAAAATTGATTGTTTTAATCCATATGGTCCACGTTCCCTGTCCAATTGAGGCAGCAACAGTCTTAATATTGGAAATAATGATATATCCTGAAATAAAAATATTTCCATGATATACCCACTAATGTGTAAAATTGTTAGTTTCACTTACAGCATCCGGATTTGTATTTTTCATCTTGCTACCTATCGCTCTGCATTGATTTATGAATGACTGCAGTTCATGAAACTTTTTGCTTGGTTCAGCTTTGCTGATTTTTTCAAATAACTGGCAGAGTGTTTTGAATTCAATTTTGGAAGCTAATGTGGCTGACATATTTTTTTCTGTAAATAATCAAACAATTATAGTACTTATTACTGTTAAATGAGTAGATAAGATAAATTAATGATTTCATGGTTGAAAAAGAAACAATGATTTGTTATATAAAAATATTATTTATTAAATAATTGTATAATGTGCCTCCCAGCTTTACATTCATATTATGTATAATACCCCTTAAACAGTAATATAATTTTCTAGATACATTCTAGCCATATGATGATTTTCTGTGTGAGAGTAAATGAGATGTAAATTAAATGCAGCTTCACGTTTCAAATCAAGGATATTAGCATTTCGCTGAATGATTTCAGGAACAGGTGATTCCAATACAAGTTTATAATGATGTACTGCTGCAGGCAGAAGACCTAATTGATGAAACGCTCTTGCAGTGTTATAGTTGGATTCCTGTTCGCAGTCCTTACCACGAATCTGTGAGTACTTCTTGATGAAAGCAAGAGCTGTATTAATTCAACGAATACAGATTAATAATTTATAAAAACCAAATCAGCAAGATCTAAGATCAGTACCTTGAATAACAAGTTGATTTTTCTTTGCAGCAAATTTTTGACATGCCATTTGCAACAGGGTCACTGCAATCAGTAAAGCAAGCAATGCACTAGGCCCAGCCTTAAATAATGACATGTAGTCATTGAGTGCATATTTATATGTTCCAGAAACCAGACAATTATTAGCATGCAATATATGCAAGTAAGAAAATGGATCTTCCCTTGCAAGCCATCGCATGATGAATCTATTGTGCCTACAATCTTCAGCTCTTTGGACAACCACATTCAGTAGATTCCATACATTCGATCTTGGAAATATCCGTACTAATTCTCGCACCATGTTAAATCCGTAATACGAGTCATTGTTATAGATACACGATACAAGACAGAGAAACATAATATGGAAATTCTTCTTTTCAAATTTCCTTGATGTCAGTGCACTGAAACACATTCTCTGCAGTAAACCAAATTTTTTTCTTTTACAGGCAAGTCTGCACATTTGTAAAAATAAAAGGAACTCGTTCCGGAAACTGGGCTCATTTTCCTTTGAAAATGTTGGTCCATTCTCCTCTTCTAGAGTCTCACCACGGGATAAACGATAAAGCTTCAAGGCTTCCAAACGTTGACGTACTCCAATAGCTCTGGTCAATGTAGATAATTCCGATCTAGATCTCAGAGACAAACAGTGCCTTGATAAAAGTAACATCCCTGACTGGAAGTACTCGTCATATTTTTTTACTCTACGCAGCAGCAGTGTCCTTCGATACACAACTCCAGGATCCAGAACATCAACCTTAGGATCCTGCTTTAAAACTTCTATAGCTTCTGTGAATTGTCCTTTGAGTTTGTATAGTTTAGCTAACTCAAGTCTAGCATCTAAATGTTGAGGAGATAATTTTCTAACAATCTCATAAGATTGTATAGCTTTTTTAATGTCCTTACAGCCAACCCAGCATTCGGCGTGTCTTAACCACACAGCAGCTAAACTGAAGTTCTTGCTGTCTACTAACGGTTGTAATAAAATGAGAGCTCTTTCGAATTTCCTTTTACCCATCAAAGCCTCGGCAATGTCTAGAAAAAGGTCACCAGACACCTCAGGATCTTCATTGAGTATTAACTCAGGCAAGAGTTGATCAGCAATGTCTACTTTATTTAATTCTATCAAAGTAATCAAGAGTTTTGCTTTCAGATCCACTACTACGTCAGCTGAAATCTGACAAGACTCAATATCTTGTTCGAGTTCCTCTGTATTTTGTTTTTTTGCATCATGATCTATATTTGTGTCTTCAAGGTTCTGAATCTGCGAGTCTTTAATATTGCGTTTCTTAACGTTTTCAGAATTATTTGATTCCTTATAATGTACCTGTATTCTTGTGTATTTTGTCAGTATATGTAGACATTTATGAAATTGTTTTAAAGTGATGAGTAGCTCTGTCATGACATTAACTTCTTCTAGGGTGACAAGGTCGGAGCATTTTGAAAAAACGTGTTCCATTGCCTCCAATGCCTGTTCGTTATTATTTTCTTGCATGAGACGTTTGGCTAACATTTTAGCATACTTAACGACATTCTCACCATCTTCTGGTCCTAAATGATGTAATAATTTCATATACCCTCTTATATGAGATCGTTTCTCTCCAATCTCTTCTTGAAGATTTGCACGTAGATCATATACACCCACATCTTTAGGATTTGCCTGAATGGCTTTTGTGTAGCAAGTTATTGCTTGCTTTATATTTCCAGATTCCAAAGACTGACTAGCAAGTCTGATCCATTGATCAGCATCCCTGGGACTTAGATGAGCGGCGATCAAAGAGAATTGTAGTGATTTATCTGGCTGATCATTCTCATAGATCATGGACAGTGTTTGGAATGGTTCTGGAGCGCTGGGAATCTGTCTGTAGAAAATCCATGATAGTTAAGATCCAGATAGTGTTTCAAAGTATTCAGCATGGATATCCTTTTGATAAATCACTATGTTAATGACTTGCCTAATTATTTCCATGCACATTTGTGCAGCCAATTGAGTTTCTCCTCTTGCAAACCGCACATTTGCTTCACCCATAAGACCTTGTAAAGCTGGAGGAAGAATTCTTTTCTTACGCTTTTGACGTACTGATGATCCATTTGCTGATCTTTGGAATCTATTTTTACCAATTCGCTTGCTTGATGCTAATTCACTTTCAAATGCTTTTCTGAAAATGAGATATAACATGACAAGTCGTTTTATATCCAAGGGATGACTTCCTACCCTACCTAGATGTCTCTGACTCTAGAGCCTCTGGATCGACTCCATAATCCATTTTTAAGGAATATTCCGAAAATGTCAACTCTCCATTTAAAAATTGCTTTGTCAATTTGTCCTCCTCAGCGGCAGCTAAAGAATCTTGTTCCTCAGTATCCGACATGTTTTCTCCTGCTGAACCACTTTGATACGTCTCTGAATTGGTATTGCTCAAAGCAATTTGTTCATTCACTTCATGAAGTTTCAATGCTTCAGCTTCTACGAATTCACCCATGTCTACATTCATAGATGTGATTGCATGTTCATCAAGCTCCTCGATTATTACTGGTGCTAATGTTGTATTTTCATTTAGCAGCATTGGTATTTCTGCTTCAGGCTCTCCCATGTTCATTGTGGCTTCCGATGAATCTTCTATATCCATTTTGCTAGGTGCTACTACACTTGGTAAAGCCATTCAAAATACTATTACTACATGACATGTATCATGAAACTTGCTATACATGATAGTATAACAAGTGAAAACAAAATCTTATTGCATAATAATTACATATAAAATAATACTCAGCATATTTTTTGATGTCATAAAATTACTTCATTATATTAAAAAATTATAATATATCAGTTCGCCTATGAGTATTTCTAAAACTCAGTGCAGCTATCGTTTTTCACACAATTTTACATACAAGTAAACAGAGACGGTACTCTCAGTACTGGCAGTAAGTTTTAGAATACACTCTACATCGCATTTCTTTTTCTATGTTGCATTATCTCTATACTTAGGGGTATATCAAACTTAATCTGATAAAACGTTATACTCACCTCTAAAAAATATAGTTAATATGTGTTTCCACTTTTACTATTCACAATTCGCCTACTTAGCAAGAAATATGACGTTCGATGCAAAGGATCAAGTTAACAAATTTGTACACACTCAATTACACGTATTCTGATACAACTCTTTAGTTGAAAGCATAGTTGACACATCGAAATTATTAATGTTATTATAAAGACTTGTTATTGGCTGGCTCTATCGGAATATTTTAAGAAAGACCAATTATACCGCTTCGTGCTAATCTGTATCTTTTAACTAGAAAGCTCCATTGAAAATGTGGAAGCTGTTGCGCCGCGCGCACAATCTTTTATTTGTTTTTGTTATTTATAATTTGTTGTTTACGGTCTGACAAAGACGAAGTTAATAAAAAATGTGGATTTGATTTGCAAAAGGGTGCGTCTTAGCAATAAAAGGGACGAGAACGCATTATGAAAATGTACTCCAATGCAATTTGGTAATTCATATATTTGATCAAGGTTATAATGTGAGGAAAACAGAATTTTGCAAGTAAGAATTAATTACGCTTTTGTACACCAATCTCCTATTAATAAAAAAACATTTGTTCGGGTTTGATAAAATACACATTCGTAATAACAATTAAAAGTTCTACTTGAAATAGGAACTACCTGCATTCACTCAGCGTACCTTTACTTTTGCATTATGTACATAGTATCACAAAGATCATTAAGTAAGACGATGAAAAATGTATTCTTATGTAATGGCACTTGCATTAATATTTTTATAAGAAATTTATTATATTCTGAGTAGAGATTACTGGGTACAGAGCTTTTCCTCAGTGTGCTGTCACAAAAGTATCTATTTTATAATTTTATTGGTTTCAGAAATATTGTAAATCCTTATTATCACTGCAATATTTGTAGATTTGATTATTATTGTGTCTTTTTTACATTCTATTAGGTGTAAATAGTATGAAGCCAAACACGTGTTGGCTGCAAGTTTTTCCGGTGCTATTAGTTGTTGCTGTGATAACAGCCAACCATAGCCGGTTGAACAATACGGCTGACACACAGAGCAGCTACATTCATCCTGCAGAATCTCATCCTTGTCGTCAACCAACGAATAGTCCATGCAATTCAACTGTCAATGCCAGTGAAGTCAAAGTGAAATTTTCCACAAGAATTGTTAAGAATGAATATATTGTCGCCTTCAAGGGCTACTACAAACCACAAACTCGTGAGAATTACATTGGTGCTGCCCTAAATTCATCAGGTGTTCAGAACTGGAGAATTCTCTCTCGAAACAATCCAGCTAGTGGTTTTCCAAGTGACTTTGATGTTGTCCTCTTAGAAGAAACTGACAAACACAATGGGCTCAGTGCATTAAGCGATCATCCTCTCGTAAGAAGAGTCACTCCACAAAGACTTGTACATAGAACCTTAAAGTATATCAATGTATCTGAGGATGCAGATACTCCTGAATATGGAAGCTTTAAGCGAAAAATCAGCAGTTATGTATGTCATATTTACACAAACCCTAAAAGTATTTCTAAAATTACTTCTTATCAAGATTTCTTTGCCTCTAGAATAATCAGTTTTGGCAACCCCAAAATCGTCATGCCTCACGCAGGCTCTTACGAGCCATTCCACGACAAATCACAAGCATCCTTCAAGCGGATGCTTTGTGGGGAATGGGAGTTACTGGACGTGGCGTTAAGGTTTACTATTTTACAGTATTAATTCTGATTAATATCTTTAAAAATAACAGTAACAAGAGACCCCTTTCACTATCAAACAGGTAGCCGTATTTGACACCGGCCTAGCTGCCAGTCATCCACATTTTAAAAAAATAAAAGAACGTACTAATTGGACTAATGAGAAAACCCTGGAAGATGGTCTAGGACACGGAACGTTTGTAGCCGGTGTGATAGGTTCCTCGTCCCGTGATTGTCTTGGTTTTGCCCCTGATGCCGAGCTTCACATATTTCGAGTCTTTACAAATGCACAGGTAATAATCACAATTTTCCCTTCTACTCAAGTTAAACAATAATTTATGATCAAACTCACGAAAATTAGGTGTCCTACACTTCCTGGTTTCTTGACGCCTTTAATTATGCAATTTTGGCAAAAGTTACTGTACTTAATCTCAGTATCGGTGGTCCAGATTTTATGGATCATCCATTCGTTGATAAAGTTTGGGAACTCACTGCCAATGGGGTGATAATGGTATCAGCAATTGGTAACGATGGACCATTATATGGGTAAAGAATCAGAAACTAAAATATACTAATCTGTGCTTATCAATGGATACCATTAAGAAAAATATATTAATTTTATCTTCCTAGTACGCTGAACAATCCCGCGGATCAAATGGACGTGATTGGTGTAGGTGGTATCAATTGGGAGGATCAAATAGCACGATTTTCATCTCGTGGTATGACCACATGGGAATTGCCATTTGGTTATGGAAGAGTTAAACCAGATTTAGTTACATATGGATCAGGAGTACGTGGATCAGCTTTACAAAACGGTTGTAGGACACTATCAGGTACTTCCGTTGCAAGTCCTGTAGTGGCTGGAGCAGTCGCTCTCCTGGCTAGTGGATTTATAGGAGCGGATGGATCTCAAAATTCCAATCGTAAGGTGCGTAAAATTCAATTACAAATTCACAAATTGTGTAGACTCTAAATATCTCAATAGAGAATTAATTTTTCGCATACCCTATTTGAAGTCTCCATTTCTTTGCAATACAAGGTAACACCAGCGAGTATGAAACAGGCTTTGCTAGGATCAGCTCGACGTATATCAGGAGTTGGTATGTTTGAACAAGGTGCAGGAAGGCTGGATCTTCTTCGCGCATTTCATTTCTTACGATCTTATACACCTATTGCTACCTTGAGCCCCAGGTAATGAATTTTTTAATTTATTGTAGTATATTAAGTTTAAAAGTTTCCTGATGCAATTTTTTATATGCTTTATTTTTTAGTTATATTGATTTAACTGAGTGTCAATATATGTGGCCGTATTGCACTCAAGCTGTATATTATACTGGAATGCCGACTATAGTAAATGTTACCATTATAAATGGTTTGGGTGTCTCTGGTCAAGTAATATCGCTCTCTTGGCATCCTTACATTCGGGACGGTAACGGAGAACGTATAGATGTTTCGTTAACGCACAGTGACGTTCTTTGGCCCTGGTCTGGTTGGCTAGCCGTTGCTATTACTGTACCAGTCACAGCTGTCGATTGGCAAGGCGTCGCTCAAGGTACTCATAAAAATATAATTTATTTTAAATTTTGATACTGTGACACTTTTTTCTGCAGGACATATATCTATGACAATTGAATCGCCACCTGGTGACGGTGAACAGGAACCACGACGATCTACTATAGAGTTACCCTTAAAAGCCAAGGTGATACCAACTCCACCTCGTCAGTAAGTCTAGCCGAATTTACCCTTTAAAATCTTTCATGTGTCCTGAGAGTAATTCAGTTTATGTTACTTGAAATATATGATAAACTGATTACGTTTAATATTTGATAGCAAGAGGATCCTATGGGACCAATTCCACAACCTACGATATCCTCCAGGATACTTTCCTCGCGATGATTTGCGCGCAAAGAATGATCCCCTTGATTGGAATGGAGATCATATCCATACGAACTTTAAGGATATGTATCAGCACTTGCGTAATGCTGGTTATTATCTAGAAGTATTAGGAACACCGTTCACTTGCTTTTACGCTAAACATTATGGTACACTGCTTATCGTTGACTCTGAAGAAGAATTCTTTCCTGAAGAGGTATTTTAATATTAATATGATTAACGGTACTTTTTAGTGGCGAACTTAATCATATACTGTGATGGTGTCATTAAAGGTAGCTAAATTAAAACGAGATGTTGAGGAAGATGGTTTGTCTTTGGTGATATTTGCTGATTGGTACAATGTCACGGTTATGAGGAAAGTCAAGTTTTATGATGAAAATACTCGACAGTGGTGGGTACCGGATACAGGAGGAGCAAATATACCAGCACTGAATGATCTTCTGTACCCTAACTGGGGTGTAGCTTTTGGTGACTGGGTTAGGGATGGCCAGTTTGCTCTAGGACAACATCCACCTGTTACATTTGCTTCTGGTACTACCATAGCTAGGTACTGTCTACACAACTGTTTAATATTGAAATGTGTACTAGTATGCCGCGATTATTATTTCGTTAATAAATATAATTTTTCCTTGAAGATTCCCGATGGAAGGTGTGGTCTTACATGCAGAACTGCGTGACCAGGGCCAGGAACTTCTATCAGAGACTCAGCTAGGAACATCCTCTTTTGTTCCTATCCTTGGATTATTACAAACTAAAAGTCAAGAGACTGTAAACCGACTTTATAATAACGCCGAGAATGAAATACCAGATCCAGAGGAAGAGGAAGCGGAAGCAGTTCACGGAAAAGAAAAAATGAACAATGCCGCTGGTAGAATAGTCGTCTACGGGGATTCCAATTGTATCGACGACAGTCATTTACAAAAACGTTAGTACACAAGATATAAATATGGCGTTTATAATTCACAGAAGAAATGAGGTATTGCTCCTTTTTATGATAGCCTGCTTTTGGATGCTGGACGCCATTTTGGAGTTCACCACAACAGGTCAGATACCTTCGGTTTTCCTAGAGGATGGGAATCGTCGCAAGGTCAAAGATATTGGAGAATCTGGTAACCTTGAGCTCGGTGATTTACCAAAGCGAATGGAAGGTAGTCATCTGAGTCGTCATAGTAAAGTCCTGGAGAATGAAGGTGCCATAGGAGGTGGGCGTCTACGTCCACTGCCATCTTGTCCTATTACTGTTCTTGCTCCACGAAAACCATTAAACGAATCGGCGCCAGCGTGAGTACAGTTTTATACAAGTAAACATAAATATGTCAATTTGCATACCATAAGATAACAATAGAACAAAATCGCATAGGATCAAGGCATTCGTATCCAATTAAACGCTGGTAACGAGGCAATTGATCTTAGGAACCTGTACAAGTCCCAAAAACTACTCTCAGTGGGTGACGTCCCGGTCGCAGCTGTTCCAATACCCCAGGACTCAGATCCTACATGGCCACGAAGACGAAGTGGAGTCGCAGTTAACGTTCCTGCTTTGCATCATTCGGGACTAGCACACGATGTACACGAAGAAGAGAATGATCTAGAAAATGACAGATGGTTCTTCACTGGTCGCTGGGATGTCGTGGGCGGAATTATTATTTTTGGTGGTATCATACTATGTATGTTCAATCGATGGAGTTATTGTACTACAAAAAGGCATTTGAGAAGAAAACGAACTGTAGGCAGACTGCGAAAAGTCATTCAGGTTATTGCTGTTCGCAGAGTGCCTCAGATGTAATAGAAACTCAAGAACGAGGGAATGATTATGTTGAAAGAATAGAAATTGTCTATTATCAAGTTATGACTTATTACTTAGAATACGAGTAACTGGCAGAGAAACACTCTTAGAAACTACCGTGTGCCTTTATGAGGAAGAGACGCCGTACTAAAATTAATAGTCTACATGTAGGTTAGATTTTCTATCTCTTGATTGCAAGAAAGTCATGCAAAACAAATCATTTCATTAGAGGATTATAGTACTATAATATGGATGAGTTTTTTAATTTTGTCGTCACAACAAATTCTTGCCAGTCGATGGCTCATCGTAATTATTTAATAATATCGAATCAGCATCTAAGGATTTATGATATGCCTTACAAATGTCTTTTACTGTATGATCCAAAGAGCATGTTAAACAAAGAATATATTAAAGCGGCATCGACGTGACCTTACACTTATAAAGCAGCACCAAGGTACTTACTTGTCACTCATTTTTTAAAACTATATCTTGTTTGATAATCAATTTATAAATTTTATTACATTATACAGTGCTTATTCTGTAATTATTACGCAATAATACTCACTGACTAATCGTGTATTTTAGACTGGTCAATCACGATGATTGCACATCTTTTTTTTTTTATAATCGCACCGATTTTGTAAAAATTGCATTAGGTATAACGCGAAAATTGCACTGGTCTTTGTAGTATCTGTATACAATGTCACGATGTCGAGTAAAAACAAATAGGTATAAAATTATCTAAATTAGTGAAAAAACTAGAAATAAATATCTTTTTATAAATTGATTTGTATGTGCAGATTCTATTCCATTTTAGGATATCCAGCATGGAGAAACTATGATTCATAAATGACACACCTGCTAGATAGAGTATGCGTAATTATTTTAATTACTTATATAGCAAATATTAAGCTATGCAAGGAATACCTTCTGTCGGAAAATAACAAATGCGCTAACTGATATCAAAATAAAGATTTGTATGTTCTAAGGTTACAAAGCAAAATACATAACACATTAGGTAAAAACAAGAATGTATATAACTTTATTTGTAATATGTTTGATACACATAAACAAAGATCATATACGTATGTTTGTACTAATATTACACAGGCATTATTTTTTAAGAAATGAGAAATTATCTTAATTTACATTTTCAATATCCAGATGCAACAACCTATTTATCCTTTTACATAAATTATGGGTTAATTGAGGGACAGCGGCAGAAATTAGATTATGAATATTAGTGAACTTAATATTTCTCCTGCAACTGTTAATTGTAAAAGGGATTATATGTGATCCAATGGGCTCTGGTTTGTTCCGAAGCAGACTTATGCGATGTAAAGAGACTCTTGAAGACTTCAGAAGCCTTTGGATCCTTGGCTACACTGTAATCTTCCTTAGCTTTCTTGTATGCAGGATCCTGTGCTTCGACTCTTTTACTGACTGATTTACTGGGTCCTGCTTTCTCCTCTTTCTTAATTTTTTTTTTCTCAGGCTCTTCCTTCGCAACATCTTCGACTTGTTCTTCAGCAGTAGCTTGCTTCTTTCGTGACTTTCTTTCAGCCTTACGCAACACTATGTTTTTCTCCATTAAAGTAAGATCATCACCTTCAGCATTTATTATGATAACATCAGTTTGTGAAAATAGTTTTTGACACTTGTGGCATACCTGAAAAATAGGTATAAAACTACTATCAAACATTATTACACAAATTTCATTAATTTTATACATAATAATATTGAACTTAATACACTGTTAATGAGAAAAATTCTATTTACCGTTGTCTTAACTTCCTTAAGGGCACGCTCACTCATAACACAGCCACAAGTCCACAAAAAGCAAAATTTATATTTCCCATTCATTTCCAATCCAATAACAGGACAAATGTATGGACTCTTTCCACCATCCACATAGCCATCTCCTTTCTCTGCTTTGGTACCATCATATGCTGGGTTCGGAGTTAGATTCAAATCTTTAACATCTTTTAGATTTTTAATGTGAGTAGCAGTTTCTGGTAATGTGGTTCGATCAAGAAGACCTTCTAGCACAGATTCTTTGCTGTAAAGTCGTCCTAGACCACATGCAACAACTGGTGACTGAAGAGGTAACTGTTTGATGGAGCAATGCTTCCATCTAAAAGCCAACTCTGCATCCTTGTCTTTCTGTAATCGAAAAAATATTTAAAACTTCAATCTTGCGAATAGTATTTATATAATACAAATTTTTAAGCCAAGTATAAAACATTTATTAAAGAAAAGAAACGGTGCTGTAAACATTAAACTGCCTCAAAATAACCTCCAAAAGCTGTCACACAACAAAATAGTTATACTTGTTTGGGTTTTGTATACCTGCTCAGGTTTCTTCTTAATTCTTACAAGTTCATCCCTACGGGGAATAGTACCACCATCACATCCCATGTTACTTTACACTGTTTTCCAAGTTTACTAAGCACACTGAAATAAATTCAACTCCACAGAAAAATATTAGCCCACAATGGTTAACATGGTTAACATTAAACAAAACGTAGCTACAGATATGAGTTGGGACCACAGACCACTTATTGACGACCTTCCTTCCAGAGATGAGAAGGGAGATGCGCAACGCTACGGTTTTAGGCGATATCAAAAGCATGGCGCTAAATCATAGCGGTGAGTCCGGGAGTAGGAAATTGTGATTATCACCTCCGTCGATAATGCATATCCCGTCGTAGCCGAGCTGAACGTGATAATGAATGCGTAGCTTGGCGGACAGAGGTTCTCCGCTGCTTAAACCTGGTACTCAGACCAACCCTTAGAACGAGGCCGCTCATCAGACAATGGATAAATATTTTTCTTTGCAATATTAAATTCGAAAGCAAAGTGTAGACTCGAGAAGATTCACTAAGCCAAACGCCACACCTCATGCCTGCCTACACTGAGGAATGCAGCAATACGGTGCTAGCTTCCAGCATTATTTAAACAATAGTTCCAAGCGGAAATATAATCCCAACTTTGATTACTAAAGGGAACTATCGCGGAACTATTTGAAACACATCTGAAAACTCGTCTTTATTTTCGTTACGATAAATTCACTTTATTATTTAAAATTTAAATAAAATACTCAGCGCAGTAAACTGCCTACAATTATTCTAAAACCATGCGCCCAAAACTGCTCTCATTTGTCGTCGCCATAACAACTATTATGGTTACCATAAATTTCTTATAGTATTCTTATTTCTTATAGTGTGGTGAACCCAGGTTGGGCTCTGGCTGGGTCCAGCAAATTCGTTCTTATTCACCTGTAATGATAACCTCAACCTATTATATATCAGAATTTTGGGTTCTTTAAGGGCTGTCGGACTCCCCCCAGCCCGGAGTAGGCCATAGACGGCGAAGTGGAGACTTCGTTGTCATTGCACGTGGTTTGTGGGGAGGAAGCGGGGTGGAGTGTGACCCCGTCACGCCGCCATTAATGACGGCCGCCCCCAATTGGGAGCACGTGCGGGGGGCGACGGTAGCGTTCGTATGAGATCCTGGGGCCCCCCCGTTAGGCCAAGAGGGGCTCGCCGTGGGAGTTTTAGTGGGTAAAAATCCTACACTACCGCACCTCCTTCCCCAGGCACCTGAAGTGTCTTTTGAAGATTTTCCCCACAAAAAAAATGGGTTAGGTTTGGTTAGCAACTTCAACTTCTGATCTAAATTAATCAACTTAGGTCAGAAATCAACTCTCAACTTAGGTCAGAAATCAACTTAGGTTACAATGTTTTAAGTCAGAATAATTATCTGGACGTGCCCTATCATGTTCTTTATTATTCCGAATGATTTTAAAAACCATTATTAATTAAGGGCTTCCGTTTCCAACACTTTTCGATTTTCGGGCTGCACCCGTTGGCCCCAAAAAGCAACCCCCAGTACAAGTATAAGCTTAGGGAAATAGTTCTTTATTCATGAATGACCATCAAGTTATACTTTCGTGATCACGTTAAGCTCGGCTACCACGGGATATGCATTATCGACGGAGACGATGATCACAAAATTCTACTCCTGGACTCACCGCTACGATTTAGCGCCATGTTTTTCGTATCGCCTGAAACCGTAGCGTTGTGCATCTCCCTACTCATCTCTGGCCTAAAACCGTAGCGTTGTGCATCTCCGTACTCATCTCTGATTTTAACGTATGAACTCTCATCTCTTACCTAATATTATTTCCTGGTGCAAATTGTCATATGGGCTCGGTGTGTTTTTAGTGCTTCGATCTTTTGGCAGTTTCGGGAAAAGTCATTCGTTGGCGTAACTGTCACTGTTGGAGGTTATATTTATAGAGGAGACACGTATCGAGAGTGTACCATTTGATATGTAAAAGAATGTAATCGCAGAGAAGTAACGAGACGGAGTAGGATTGGGACGAAATGAAATTTAACGAAAAGGAACTTGCTGTAGCCAGCAGCGGGCCCGCGGAGCTAGAAGGCCGTCTCAACCATAAGCGGGCCCATAAATCAGGTGAGCTGATAATCGCTAATCTTACTATATTAGTAAATGGAATCTATTAACTGTACCATGAAACTAAAATGGTCCATTCTATGTCGCATGGAGTTATTACTTACCTTTTAAGTCTTACTTATCGCCTTTAAAAATGTGTGTAGTAATACATCCATATTTGTTCTTATATTTCTGACTAAATACTAGTCATAAAGATAGAATTATCTGTAATGTCTTTGAAATGATTATCATGTAATTCACACGTGAAATGTCATTGCTAACTTTGTTATTACAGGATTCAAAGAAAGGTGGTTCAAGCTGAAGGGGAACCTTTTATTTTATTTTAATACAAATGAATTTGGACAAATCGATAAGAGGCAGCCAACAGGTGTAATTATTCTTGAGAATTGTAATGTTAATGTAGACACATCCGATGGAGTATTTGCTTTTAGCATAACGTTTAGAGATGAACATGAAAAGCGGCATGTATTAAGTGTTCGAACAGAGTCTCAAGTAGAAGAATGGGTCACTGCTCTTAGACAAGCTAGTTACGAGTATTGGCGGTCCAAATTAATAGTGCTCCAAGAACGGTTATGTAAAAAGACTGGTAAGGATCCATTGCTAATGTATCCAAGAAACCAGGGTGTTGTGAGAGATGAAGCTTGGGAAGTAATGCCAACTTTTCGATCTCATGTGCGTTATTTTAAGTCATCAGTTGTGCCGTCTTCCACGTTGACTACTGTAACTAGAGAAGTCAATTTAATAGAATTTTCATAACAACTATATTAGCAGAATTCATTAATTAACACATTACTATTATGGAAATCAGAAATGTGAAAGCAAAGGAAAACAAGATTGAAGAATATTTTTCTACCTTAGCCTATTGATTTGAAACATCGAAAGTGCATTATAATCATTGAAAATATTCTGTTTCATAAAAGATTCACAAAAGGGATCCCACCAGTATCAAAACAATATTTATAGCTGCCAAAAATATATATAATCTATCAATGATTAACTAAACTTAGTATAATTGTATAGCTGCGTAAGCCAAGAATTGTAAATTTACAATCTATGGAATGAATGATGTGTTTAGCATAATTTCTAAAAGAAAACGTTTGAAAATCAATGGTCAGTTTACAATGAGAAGATTTATTACTTTGTACAAATATCGAATCTAGTGACCATCTTCTCTAACTCCTGCTTTTAGCTCCCAAGTATTCATATACCAAATACTTTCTGCTTTATTTATTATAACAATGCGAATCTGTATGCTAAAAATCAGAAAGGGCGAAAAAGAAGCAAAAACGTTAAATAAAATTATTTTTATAGTGATCGCGAGTTTTATTTGACATAGCGAAACTATTTTATCAATGACATTCATGTACGCTAATCAAACAGTATTTGATCATTTATTTGCGTCACTGATCGTGACTCACAAAAAATACCAGTGAAGGCACAAGTCTCATGCACAAAAGCCGATAAACCTTAACATGATACAATATGCACATATATTGCGTTTGGATAAGTTGCATCGCCTTTGGTCAAGGCTTTTAATAAACTATCCATTACCTTTGACCTGCGTCATAGAAGATTAGGGTTACTATGCAAAAGCCGATTACAGGTTTAGAGCAGCGAAGTTTCAAATCGCTTTATCATCTATATGTATACTGATACACATAAACATATTAATAATGTATTTAGCCTTTATGAGACTGGCGATATATAATTAGCGCCTATACTAATAATAACCAAATAAGTGACTCGTAAATCTTTTACTACTTACTGATTGGACAAGCAGTGTTAAAATGGTTAAAGACAAAAATATAATGTAGGCGCAGCGACTCAATTTACAATTATTACACAGTTATTATACACATCTCTATATGATTATATTAAACCGACGCTATACTAAAGAATTCAAGATCGCCTTGAACATCATAGCAGGAAAGTATTAATTGACCAGTATGACTTTGATTTGATCGGAGGAGAACACTCATAAACAGAATATGATTAATAATCAATTTTATTTCAGGTCCTTTCTATACAAGACTAACGTTGCACATTTTTCACCAAGGATGTGCATTTTACACCCGTTCCTCGTGGAGTACAGGATAATTTTTCAACCCCTTTCGTTATCATCCCAAGAAAAATTCTTCAATTATCAGTATAGATGTTAGACAGTTATCAGTATATCAGGTTTGATGATTTGTACCAGCTCTCGCTCCATTCTCGTCTCTAGCCTTAGATTATAGCGTATTCTGTACACAACCAACTTCGCCGCTAATTATAAGATGAAAATTTTTTGGTCACTCCGATCCACTGTATATCAAATTTTGAAAGTTTGAGACTTGCAGAGCACATAAGTACGCGAATATTGTGAAGCCTTGAATACGAATAGATGAAAAAATCTTACTCTGAAAAATTAATATAATATATCAACAAGTCAAATTTTCAAAATAAATACATTCTATTGCGTAGTTCTACTCCCTCCACCACCAGAGCAAGATTAAAAATGAAAAATGATCTACTAGGTCGACGCAAAAAAAAAAGAGATACCTAAGATAACAGTGTCAGTTACGCAAGCCCGATTTAATTAATCGACAGGATTGAAAAATTTGAATGCATAGAGGATTCAAATCATGATAAATCTGTAGTTTTTTTTAGAGTGGACATGACGTAGATACATATGTAATGGACATCACGTGAATATATTGATACCTACAAAAAATGAATGCATGCAAAGGAAGAGGGAGTAGAAAGTAAATGAGTATGTGTTGGAGCATGAAACGCGGAGAACATTTGTTTTGATCCGTATGTTTATTTATGTTTTGACGAGCGCTCGTGACCGATTCGCTATTACATAAGCAGGTAATCATTCGTATCATAATTTGTGGTCGCCAGTTCAACATTATCAGTACATGAGGAAAGACGACGTAATAAGAAAAGAAGATCGTCTGGCTGTGACGAGTTCTTGCCGACAATAACCTTTGGCTCTAAAACTTTTTTCCACTCGTGTATGCATGAAAAAAGTATATAAAAACATGATTTCCTAAGAATATCTCGTTCTACGTATGTATAAGTACATATTCGTATATCTACATGTTTCATGATTCAAGGCACTGACCTATACCGTTTTATATGTGCATTTTCGAGGTCATACGGCACCCATATATGCTACGGATCTGCATATTTTGTATTCGGTGCACAGTACAAAGATAAAGTGAAAAAAAAGGCGAAGGACCCAGTTAACGATTGAGAAATGTAATTAACGAGCATGTAAGTAAACCAGTTAATAAGTAGCTGGTTGTGAATTGGAAACTTTGGCTAATAAGAATCGACAGCGACGGGTGTGCGATAACAATTTATGAGCGGGACGTGTAGAACGTACTGAGCGTAAAGTTTCTGAGTTATCGCTAGTTCCTGACCATTGAATAAGAATAGAATAAGAAGAGTCCCAGGTCGAAGTACGTGTACGGATGGAAAATAATTAACAATCAATTATGGTCGTTAGAATATCTAGGGACTTGTCTATACGATGTTATGTGCAGTTAAGTACTCGTGAATGTTTCTCCTTTACTATAGTGGGAATGTGATGCAATTTTGAAATTGCATTAAAAGACAACGAAAGAATTTAAAAGTCTGCAATTTCTGCTCTTTTTTTTTGTTAGCTGTGTTTTGAGCATGGTACCCTCGTAGCATTTTAGGTACCCTCGGTATATCCTTCATGACTTTTGTTGTATCCAAAGATCTTTAGCTTTTTGTTGGGAGGAACGTAGCTGGAGGGTTTTGTTTGTAAAGTTTTTACAAGGAACGCCGCACTCTCAGGCAGGTGCGCTGCTCCGTGGAATGGAAAAAGTTTGACAAAGTTCCCAGATGTTGCCAACAGTAGATAACGAGAGCATTTGCTTCATGGATTACTGGTGACTACTGGCAGCAACGAATATGATGCTACCTTGAATTTGTATCAGTTGAAGGTTCCGTTTTTATCCTGGATTTTTTACTGATCGAGCGATTGAAATTCGTCGTTCATCTCCGGTTTAGTTGAAGGAGAAATTGATTAATACAAATCAACGGTAAGAAAAGGCGCACTCGACTATAAATTTTTTGACAAAACCATAAAAACATGTTTTGATATATACATTGTTTGCTGTGACGTACATTAGCAAGGAATTAATGAATGAATTATATAAATTGACTTTGCATATAATGTCCCCACTATCTGAACATGCGTATTTCATATCTAAAAAAAAAGTTTTGTCATTAATCAGTCAAACGGATAGGCTTCCTTCAGCTAATGTTTATATTTAATATACAAGTTATTGTATTACTCTATAAACATAATAAGCAAGATCAACGGTAGAATTTCCAATTTCGTACAATAACCTCGAACCCCGTCTCGAAGTATCTCGAATATTCACTGTACTATGAAAGTTAACGTGTCATGTATAAAGAAAAGAAAAGATCTACCTTGGCGCACTTGATAAATAATTAATTGCTTCAGTAATTTTTTGCTGATAACACTTGACTGTTATATTAAGCAAACGAAAGAAAATGTAAAGAACATAATAATCAATCACCGTCACCACTATCACTAATGCTAACTGTACACTGTATATGTATGTCTCACATATTCAATAACTCCAAGTAATATTATCTACGCGTAGTCGCGCGACTCTCAAACGTGCTTGGGTGTCCATCATAAGATATAGGTTAGGCAGACGATCCGGTTCAGGTTGCAGACGGTGTCAAGTGACGATGAACACGGTGCAGACAAGGTAGAACGTAAAGGAGGCAAAGCTCGATATCTAGGCAGACCAAACTCAATGTAATTTAGAATTAGATAAACAGTTCGGTGACTAGGTGGGCAGATAGATAGAGGTAGGTGACCAACTAGGCTGGTAGGCTGGCACTCAGGCCAAACAGGCATAGTTAAGAGCGGTAGACATATGCGCGCGCAGGTGGCGCGATGTCGGTGCGTCAGAATCAGTGACTCCTGCTTGCCCGGGAGAGAGAAAACGTTGAGAGACAGACGTGTACGGGGCGGGCCTATGCCACCAACCACCATTCCCTTTTTGCTCGTTCTCGTGAAGCCTCGCAGAAGCCTTACCTCGCCCAAGGCAGGCTCGCACGCCGCGTGACAGTGCCGCAGCCCTTCGGAGAGTTTTATGTCAGCCGCGTGAGATACAGTGGTGGTCTGTCGCATTTTCTATAAAGCAAGAGACGGATTAGGTGACACGCGCGTGTTGTTTTCCTTGCATCAGGCCGACCTAGGCCTAGAGCAAGCGGACCCTTTTATAAGGGATTCTTTAACGTGTGAACGAACACGGTGGTGCGGAAGGAGAACAGCAGTCGAGGGTGGCATGGGGCGAAGCTGTACGTGTCGGCTGCTCGTAGCCTTCTCGCCACTTGTCGTGATATTGGGCGCCCTCGTCGCGACGTCGAACAGCTTCGTTGATGCTTTCTCCGCGGACAGTAAGTCGATAATAATAAACGTATATCTTTCACCATCTGTTTCCTGTTCTGTTATACGTTGATTGGTACTGATTGAGTTTAGCTGCGTTAATGAATACTTTTTTTTATATCTGCTATAATTGTGTAATGTTAAAAAGCTTCCTTAGTGTATCTGTTATACACATCTTACTTCTTCTGTCGTTTCTATCCTTTATGAGAAAATGCCGGTTGGCTTTGCGTCGATTTAACCGCTCGAGCGGAGCATTCGAACACGGGGTGGGTCGCAGCCTTCTGCTATTCATAAAAACACAACGCCGATTGGCTGACAGCCAATCGAATGTCATGGGCCGATCTATCCTTCGTGTAACTTCGTGCAACTTCGGGTGCCGTCTGCTACATTTAAATTCAAAAGCTAGTTTTATTCGCGGGCTTGTCATGATTGTACGAAAAATCGTGAACGTACCGGATGTCGATGAATAAGATTTTCAGGTATTCGCTGAATAACGGATCTGGCAGACTGGAACAGGAAAAATTTAACGAAAAATTACTCATGCGAGATAATAAAATTCATGTGGTACACAGTCAATCTTAACTCGAGTCTCATATGACATGACAAGTATAATCATTTATTTATTTTAAATGCTAGTGATACAAATCAACAGATGATATCTACATGAGTAGGTGGTCCTTCTTTCATTGTAATTCTATACTATCACTTTGTGTTTACGTGTTACCACTTTCGACATCGAAGAAATGTCTAAATCCATCCAAAACGCGTAACTCGTGTTTACATCGAGAAGCGTCTCGAAGCCCTACCCAACTATTCATTCACTGAGAAACAAAGTGTTTCGTTGCCAAGATAAGCCTGACAACCATAGACAGGTGCCAAAACGAGAAAGCTTCTCTAAATCAAGTTATGGTTAAACGTCAGTTCCGTACACAATCGTAATAATGATACGCTCCTAAAAACAGAATAATTAAGCTTCACTCTCGACCACGTAACACGGGAAATTTTCAAACTATGTGCAACTGGTTCAAGAAGCAGAGCAATTTGATGAACTTCTCCATTAAATTGGTTTCATCATAAAGTATAATCTTTACTTGAAAATGGTATAGCTATTTATCCTAATAAATTTTTCGGTATTTTACTGATTACGTATTCACTTACGAGTGCGCTTAAATATAATAAACAGCCAATTATCGATTTTCGATTGTCAATTCAACATCAGCATATCCGAAGGTCAATGATTTACACGATCCAGGTTACTGACCGTCATTTTCTTTGGTTAAACGTGTTCCTGACCAAGACCGTGACCGAGAATTTAGTAATCAACTCTGTATACCAGCTAGTAATAATGGTTCTTCTGTTTATAGTGTAATAGCATTAATTTACAATAGTATTTTTAAGGAGCACTTTCTTTATCTACTTTACACGCTCGCCCACTCACTGCTTGTTTAACTTTCCATAGACATACTAGAATTTGCGCACTTCCCTAGACACACATGGGTCTGTGGTGTCCTACCGTTTTTTACCATACTTACAATTAGACTCGTTTAAAAAAAATCTGAAAAAATTCAGGAGAGTAGTTTGACATCTAAAGAAAGAGAGCAATGCATTGAGTGATGGATAAACATTAATGTTTATTATTGGTATAATGGAAATCGATACAAAATGCGAGAAATTCACGAATTCACTTACAAAAGCATAACTTTTTGTTAAATAAATTTAAGAAAGTGGTAGTACACAATATGTTTCTTGAAATATAGTAGGTATCCTCCCCTCCCTTTCTCAGCCGAGAGGCCGAAATAGGACTTTCTCACTCGAGAGGCCGAGATGGGACATTCTCACCCGAGAGGCCGAGATGGGACTATCTCAGCCGAGAGGCCGAAATGGGACTTTCTCACCCGAGAGGCCGAGATAGGATGGGTTACGAAGAATTTGTATAATACTATGAAGAAATTTCAAGTTTTCCTATGCTATGCTAATCAATTGCTGCTACAAATTACGTTTATACAATGATAGTCCGGTCATCTTATTACGATCAGATTCCTGAACTTTTTTTCAAATAACTGGCGAGCAGGATACCTGAACTACAAAATACTTTTTATGTCAGTAACTAATTTCACTAGTTGTATAGATAAAAGAAAGAAAAAGATACAAATTGCACAAGCACTTAACTCTCCGTAGACACACTACAATTTGCGCACTTCCCTAGACACACATGGGTCTGTGGTGTCCTACCGTTTTTTACCATACTTAGACTCGTTTAAAAAAATCTAAAAAAATTCAGGAGAGTAGTTTGACATCTAAAGAAAGAGAGCAATGCATTGGGTGATGGATAAACATTAATGTTTATTATTGGTATAATGGAAATCGATACAAAATGTGAGAAATTCACGAAATCACTTAAAAAAGCATAACTTTTTATTAAATAAATTTAAGAAAGTGGTAGTACACAATATGTTTCTTGAAATATAGTAGATTAAGAAAAAAAATTTAGCATTATGAAATTTTGCAAAAAGTATAATTATTTGAACAATTGAAAAAATGGTATTTTTTGAGTGAAAATTGGTAGGATTTTGGTCCGAAAATTATGGTAGTCAAAATTTAAAACGTTTTTATGTTATTTATTATTATTTTAATATGTTCTCGTTACAATAATTGAAATTGAATTAAAAAAATTATGAAATGCATTCCTTACGCATATAAAGCTTGTGATCTTCGCATACACATTTCTATACTTCCGTGGACACACATGGGTCTGTCGTGTCCGCGGAAGATTTTGACTGCTTGCTGACTCACCATGAACTGAGGACCAAGGTTGCCGCTTGGTATCTGAGATCCCCTTCCAAGTACAATTTTTTAGGTGGGGGTAACAACCCAAAATATTGACTAACGGTTGAGAACTATCAATTTCTAAAAACGGCTGGACACCACAGACCCATGTGTGGCTAAGGCGGCTTAATATCACATGACTAGAATCATATTACACGAGTTTATACCGAGGATGCAGCAGATATAAGTAGAACGTAAACTCTCTTGACGTTCGTTTCAATGTCAAACCCGCGAGGCATTTCTGCACTTCATAATCTGGGCAATCTTAACGGCTGTAGCCAGAATATTTTCAAATAAAATTCATATGTATTCAAGAATTTGTTATATAACGTGTGTTGCGTCTATTCTGCAAAATTTAATTAAAAGACGTTTGGATTGCGTAGTTATTGGCTTGGATAACTGGTACAGGGTTTCCTTTTAACAGCGTGAATGAATGTCGAATTTTTGTATAGTCCTTGTTTAGGGTACGTATGCTTCATCTGGTAACTACGTCGTGTGTCACGTTTATTCGCGGTCCGGACAAATTGTACAGGGACGGGTCACGATTCTGTTAAATGTATTATGGCCATGTCGGCAAATTGGCGGACAATTCGGTGCGCGGTAGGGAAACGTCGGTACAACATAGGGAAACGTATAAGAAGGCAATGAGGATCGAAGGCAGAGAAAGAGGTAAAACGTATAGGGCTGTTGTAGCGTCGCAAAGAAAAAGGCATTCCTCGGCATTGTAATCTTTGAAAATGAGTGAAAGATTTGTCGGTTCTTTTTTGTCTTATTTTGTTCTTTGTTCTTTGCTCGTGTCTCTCTTTCTCTCTCGTTCTCCTTCGCCTGTGATCTCAATCATTTTCGTTCAATTTCATTGGACAGAAAAGATTTATTTCGACATGAAAGTATACGGATTTCGTAGCTTTTGTCCTGCGGATGAATATTGCACTTAATTGAAAATATATTACGTACATAAATGTGGTATACATTCATATACATAATGTACATTAACGCGACTTTACGTCAGCTATTGGTATACTCAGTTGCTATTACTTCTTAAAGAATTTTCTATTTCGAGTTGTCTGATTGGCTAATGGGTGACTTTCGACTTTCCAATCTCTGTCGAATTGGTATGTATTTTTGGAAAATTATTGAACCGGATACGCGCGTTTAAATTTTCACGAATTCCTTTTGCCGCTTTTCTGCATTTTTCCCATGTTTCAGTGATTTCGTTCGTTTTCGGCGGTGCATCCGTCCGTCCCGTTGAGAATTATCAGAATACACATATGTTGGGATGATTTTGTCAGCGGCCAATTTACAATTTAATTGAACAAATACCTTTTATTCATTTAAAATATCAATTGGATAAAGCGAAATACATTATTCTAAAAATTATCGATACAGAAATAATTATTTAAAATAATTCAATGAGCTGTCCTTTGATTAACAATTCTTTATTTTTTTTTTTCACCCGACGTTTCCTGGTTTACCACAATACCTCGCATCGACAGGACGCGTTAGATTCTATCGGAAAAAATAAATGGCAAAATTCGACTCAGTCCAGTTCTCTTCGTTTCCTATCTGTATTTCAATTTCGCAAGCGCTCGTCCGCGAAGCGAAACGAATGGAACGTACTACGATGATGAAGGACCAATTGCGCCCCTAATATACGACAATCAGTATAACCATTTTTGTGGTTAAAAAAAAATTAAAGTTCAGTACATAAATTTAACTTTCAAATTAATTAAATTAAATTAATTTACATTCCCTCCCCTCTCCTTCCATCACCATTATTTTTCATTTCCACTCACCTGACTAGTGGCAAACAAGGAAAAATTTTCTCTTAAGCAATTTCCATTTTTTTTTCATTAAAAAAAAAAAGAAAAACGAAATTTAATTATTCGCCCTCCGTTCTTGGAAAGGTCGACTAGAAAACTCGTTAATGCACGTTAAATGGCTTTGTCCACGGCAAACAGTTGGCCTTCCGAGCATGAAATGTCTTCCTTATAAGCGTAAGATGCTGCTAGGGCCACTTACCAGTTAAAATCCACTCTGGTATTAAATGCGTGACGCGTTACTTAGGGCGTATAAGTGGGAAGCAAACTAGCGCGTTATTAATTTCCCCATAGATAATGAATAAGTAATTCGGTCTTGAAAAATGATAAGAGTTCAAGTCTATGAGAAAAGCAGCAACGGCAACGCCAACGACTTCAGAGGGAAAGACAGTGGCAAAAGGGAACTTGGTTGTACCTTTCATTAATTTTCTTTAAATTGCTTGGAAATAAAATGACTTTTCTTAATCATCATCTCGCCAACCAAACAGACACGCATAGAATCATTGTCGCTAATGAGGTTATAAAAAACGTATAACAGCTCCTGCGAAATGTCGCGAAATGGTTTTGTATCGCACTGTAATTCGTTTACAAACTTCTATGTACTTTACACGTATATAAATAGATAGTAGAAAACATTGTCAAACTAATTGAACAACTAATTAGTATCATCTCTAATGATCAGGACGGAAATATTTCTCCAGGCTATGCGCACTACGTTGCCTGGTGTACATATGGCTTTTGTATTATGCATACTGTAAATATTTAATATTTTCTACTATGTACTGTGTGCTATCGGTTATAAAGAAATAATATTTATCCGAGATTGATGTAATTATGTGAAATACGAAATTTTATTTACTGAATATTGGCAATTGACGAAATTCGATAAATTTTATTATCATAAGTACATATTAATGAAACGATCGATATCAAATACGTGAAATGATTTTTGAAAAAAAAAAATTTTTCCCCTATGCTGTAACCTGTAAGCGTGACGATTGGGAATAATCGTTAAAAATGAACATTTTTCGGCATCTCACTTAATGGCGAAAGTCCTCAACTTTTTAATAACGTCTCAATTAAATTCCTACCTGCTGGCCAATGGACGCTTCATTCTCTACAGGCTTTCTATACATATATATGCGTTCTTCGGTTAGTTACCTTTCTATTTCCTTCTCCTACCTTGCTTTATTTTTCCCCTTCATCCCGGGATCCTCTGTTCCACGTACAGCGTATAACAGAAGCCCCCTTGGTCGCTTGAATTAATTTTCGCAAAATTCACAAAGAGACCGTGGGGTTCGCGAAACTTTTCTCTTATGGAATTCCACTTTGAAGTATCTCCCTCTCTCTTTCTAGCTCTCCAATTCTTTTGATAAGTTTTTCCTCTTCTGAATCCTCACTGATTCTCTATTCACGATTAATCGAGCATCGTACAAAGTTGGAAGGTCATGAATTTTTTTTACATCGAGTATGAGACAGGAGGAGGTGGAGTTCGCGAAATGTATTTGATAGAATTATCCTTAATTAAATTATTCAAATACCCCGAACGATACCGTTACCATTTTCACTGAGCCGCGGAGCAAGAGTTCCAATTAAATTGCATTGTTATCCACTTCAAACTGGAAATAGGTAGCCAGTTCAATAGATATACATACGTATTTGGCATCCATGGAGTTGGTTACGATTCCATAGAAAATCTCATGCAAATTTCAGTAAGTGCAGCATCCGTTTACTTCGGTTCAGATGCACAATGGACCGATCAGTATGACGGTATGAACTGCCATGATGAATTTTGCCATTTGTAATTATATCGAATCGTGACAGTGAGTAATTAATGATTATTCAGTGTTATGGATACCTGCGAATGATAGATGGTCGTGTAAACGAAAATTCTTTGATAAATTGTATTTCCAATGAGGATGGATAATATTTTCCCGGGCCACCTGTGTTTTACCTACGTGATTGTGGTCCATGGCGCTTACGGCTTTTCGGGATTACGGTGGAGCAATCAGTACAGTGGGTTGACGGGCTTATGAAAATTTTAGTAGGAGCCGATAATTATCATCTCACCGTGAAACAGGTCACTGACTGTAGGTATACGTATACGTGAACTCGTGACGTATCGACGTGTCGATCCTTGAGATAATTAATAATCCCGGATTAAATTGACTTCTTGACCTAAGGTCATAGGTCAGCTTGATTAGACAGGCTTCGTAGTTAACAAGAGGAAAGTTCGGCGAATCGTTATCAACTGCGCTATGCTTGTCAAATAGGGCAAGGGTGATGAGGTATGTATGTGAAAAGAGAGAGAGAGAGAGAGAGAGAGAGAGATGAGAAGATGAATCAGTAGATATTACTTATCGCTAGATGCACGTTGCATACTGCGGACAGTAGAAATTTAATTTAGTAACTGGACCCTATTGTAGATTCCGGATTGCATCCTATCGACCACCTATTGGTCCATGAGGTGCACAGATGCTGTGCATCCGATACTAAACTTGCCAGTGAACTTGCATTTCGGTCAGTCCGCAATCTCCAAACTACGAAGTCACCCACCCCGAAGCATTGTCTGCACCGTGGTGCATGAGACAAATTCTGATTTACTCGACCAAGTAAACGTAACATTTACTCAACTCGATAAATCAAATTCTGGAAATACTTCACGTCTCAAGGAACTAGCAGTTGCTGTGTATGCGCAGTGCATGCTTGAGCTTTATTTCAACGATGTTGTAGCTTCATCTATATCCATTTGGCTACATAGATGTATTTTTATCTCTCAAAGTTTTCACTCGTGTGTACCTTCGATGAGTGGGTATGTATACATATGGTTGTATGTTTACAGTAGGAAATATTGTAAATATATCCATATAATACTAGATAAGTCAGATCGTGCACTGGTGGATGCATTTTTTTATGCACTTTTGTTTTACTGTCATACTGGGATACTCGGCTAGGATTTATCGAGTATTTAGCATTGCTATGGAAACGTCCGGAGGGATCGGTTCGGATAAAATATGAAATTTTCTACAGTTACCTTTGCGAACGTATTATATTGTTTATTAATTAAAAAAAAAATTCATCATCTCTCGATGAAGTAATGAGTCATTTTTAATTTGTAGTTACTTAATTATGAATTGAACGAAATGACAGTTCCTATGTAAGCGATTGTAAGGGAACATTATATTTGTATTTGAATTGAGGCGCGTCAATTTTCAAAAGGAATACGTTTCCATGGTAATGCCTAAGTCTGGGTCTACTCTTTGCAGCGGTTATAACGGCAGCAATAATATTAACAGAATAAGTCTATGTTGTCAAGATGTACGAGACACAGAGAGAAATTCAACTAGATATGTTAAAGTTTAGCTGTTTTGTATTTTCACCCCCCACCCCTCCTTTTTAAAGCCAGAGTTTCGTTGATAAGGGGGAAATAAAAGATTAGCTTCGAAGTCTATCGCAAAAATACTTGATAAAATTCAATATTTGCTGCAAACTAATTCCGAACGTTTATTCGGTTGATTTTCTTCACTTTTTTTTGTCGTTTCATTTCATTTCGTTCCGCTGGAATTGAAAGGACGCATTTATTCCAATGGGACGAGTCTTGTAGCTCACAGTTATTCATGGCCGTAGAATTAATGTTCGATTATGTATAAACCAAAGTCACGAGGTTCGTTTCAGGCAAGTCAGAAATCGTGAAGTGAACGACGCTTAAGCATAATGAACGCAAAAATGGAAATTTTCAAAAATTATACCACTGTCCCGACTAGCATTGCGCGTCAACGGTTGCGTAGCTACCATCGCAAATAATACAGACGAATTCTTAAACTATATTCTTAGAGTTTATTTTTTGAATTTCATTAAATATTTAAAGCTCCCCTGTGGACTGACTTTTTGTCCTTCTCGACGTCGACGTCATATCGTCGTACGTGTCTGGAAGCCACAAGAGTCTCATGAACCTACGTCCGTCTGCAGCGAGGAAAGGAAACAGTTACCGGAAGTCCAATAAGATTCGGATCGCGTCACGGAAGTTATCTTACGGTCTGAGTGAGTGACACTTAAATTTCGTGAAATTGTCAGTCTGCCAACGCAAATTAAAAATTCTCCTGATTTACTCGATACACGGTAATCTAACCTGATCCACATATTTCTCATGTCATAAGGATAATACGATGAGCCTTTTTCATTCGAAAATCAATACTTATTCAATAAACAATTTTTTTATGATTTCAGGTAAAAAGGCATGTCCATTGAGACAATTCGCTTGTGATAATGGCCACTGCATACCAATCACGTGGCAGTGCGACGGAGATGACGATTGCAAAGACAATTCTGACGAGAGTATCGAACAATGCAAAAGTGAGTATAACATAGTACGAAAACATTACCTATAGCGCGTAAGATTCCTGATTAACAAAACAGTTGGTTGTTTATCCTTTGAGGTTAAAAAAATTCACATCCTTCATCTGGCGGCCATTAGCTATATTTTTGTCAAGCTCTCGGCGTCACGAAAATAGCCTTCGCAGTATTTTTATGCGACGACAAAACTTTTTGGCTATAGTTGCTTTTCTTTTGGTTGCACGCTCGTATAATTTTAGAGGACCTGTGCGAGCCCTGCGAGCAAACAGCTTTTTTTTACACTGTGTACACTAAGCGTGTATACCGATGTACAATATAACTGTCGCAAAACAGTGCGTAGTAGCGTTACGAACTGCGGATGTAACAATGAAAATACAATGGTCGCTCTATGACCTGTCTGACCTGCAACAAGAAATTCATAGAGACAGTATATATAGATATATCGAACCGCTTCGTATTTCACCAGACAATTTCATCCTTGACACATCATATACCTCATGGGGTTTACATGCTCGATATATCTACATATAGTGCAAATCCGCAATTTCAGTGTAATCATGTTTGGGTAATTGTGTCTTTTACGTTTTTATCAAAAATATTCTTACGCAATCGTCTGAGCTTAATTCGAAAGACACGTATTCTGATAATAAACGTCTAAGGATAATTCACGGATGAACGCAGTAAGGAATCGTACTTCGTTAAAAGAAAAAGAACGTAGTAGCCTGCGCCTTCGTATCGCCCGAATAAAGGACAATTTCTTTATTTAAAAGCAAGATCTCTTGAAGCGGCAGAAGCAGCGTATACTTGGCGTCGCGATGCTCTGTCAGGCGTTACGTTGTTAAATCGCTACCGGGAGCTCCAAGCGAGTACATACAGAGTGACAATTTAAGGGTGACCATGTGTTTTTAAATGGTTTTTGCGCGGTGACGTCGCATTGTCTTAGATGCGCGTTTTCAATGATTTTTCATGCCATCTTAGATGAGACAACTGATGTTTATGTAAAAATTAGAGTTTTTAAGGTAGAAAAAAAATATTTCGAAAAGAAAACAAAATTTTTATTCATTCTGTCACAGGCAGGTACCATCAAATCGTTCACTGTAATAACGACGATTTTGCTGTCTTGCTATATAGGTCCGAGAGAAATTCACGTTGAAAATGTAACGCATTAATAGACACTGTATCAGCGTCGCCAAAAACAATGTAGTGTGAAAGACAGAGAGAGAGATTTTTCGTGTCGGTGTTTCGAGACACAGACAACACAATTCGAGATCGACCCCGTTTCATAATTCATGGGGTCAAATCGACCCACGCGTGCATTCTTAAGGTTAAAGGCGAATTCACAGGGTGAAAAGCGGAATAGACGGAAACACGAATGCACAATGGAAGCGCTGCCAGGAAGTTCAGTCCCTATTATATGTATCTCTTTCTCTCTCTCTCTCTCTCTCTCTCTCTCTCTCTCTCTATATATATATATATATATGTGTATATGTTTGTATGTGTGTGTGTATATATATATACACATATATATACTATAAGAGGATACGTCGAGAAAATCGAGAAGAGGAGAGCGTAGCTTATCGATCGAGTTCTTGGCCGACTGCTGGCTCTACCTCTGTCTTACACTACACACGTAGCTTACACACAAACTGTGCTCTGTCTCCCCCCCCCCCCTCCCCCCTCTTCTTCTTGCTCATTCTCTCTTCTGTCTCCGACTCTCCCGGTCCCTCCGTGATACTCTTTAGGAGAGTAAACCGTAGCATTCTATCTCCAGAATCCCCGTATACGTAGTACCGTACAATTACCTACCTACCTATACGTATCTGGAGCTATATACGTACAGCTACCAATTCCTCGACTTGTGCACGTCTTCTCCTTTAAACCGCAAAAGTCCATTTTCTTCGAAATCGAGTTATGTGCCCGGGTGTGTCGTGTACCCTCCTTACCGTCACGAGTAAGGACCTTTTCTACGTCAGGTATTCACAGGTATACTTGGAAAATCGTAACTATCGCCTCTCCACCCGCTCATATGTCAAGTCCAACCTCTTGCACCTTTATACTATTCGACCTTTCCTACCTTTTTCAAATGTCGACTCAAGGTATGCATATATACGTATACATATATAGATATTCACCATTGTAGCAGCTATCTTTCTCTCTCTCTCTATCTTTCTGTCCCTCTCTCTTTATTTTTTCTCTCCGGTCGTTACCATTCCGTCTTGGTACTTCCAACACATTCGATCGTTTCATTATCGAATTTTCACTCCCTGGTTCTGCTTTCTCTTTTTGTCTCTGTCACTTCTTGAAAATCCTTTTACTTCTCTTGGCCTTATCACGATCGGCTCGTCCTTCTCTCTTGGACTGACGAGGTTCGACCCCTGGTTTCGTTCGTCTATATATATATATATATATATGAGCGTGATCGCGGGTCCTTCCAATAAACATGGATGGGCTGTTTATAACTAGAACGACTACTGGAAATCCCTAGTTCTAGGGGAATTCTAGCTGTCAACCTATCTGACCCTGTTTCTCCGTGTTTTTGCCTTCATGACTATTTCCTGCGATCTTATGCTGTACACTCACCCTCGTCGATTCTCCCTCCTCCCTTCCTTGTCCCTTAACAGCCGACTGTATTATTGTCGCCATTCATGAGAATCGATAAAGTCCCTTTATCACTGTTTGAAAGGCGGAAAAGCGTCTTAACCCCTGTATCTCAACGTTTCACGAGTATTGTACTACTTACTTATCTACTTACTCGGCCGAGACGTACTAATGAGATTTTCACGAACTCCCAGTATCCCTCTGCAGCTTTCGGAGCTGCAACTACGACAAAACTCCCGTTTTTGATCCTTCAGTCGTTAAATTATTTTCTGGGTCGATCTTGTATGTACGGTCATACGCTTCCACGTCGCTCAAGAGCGTCGCGACGCTCTATCGTATACAAGACCAAGTCGCTCGTCCACCAATACTATATCAAATCGTCTTACTGTATAAAATCTCATGAATGTCCTTCCACTCTTTCGCTCTCACTCCCTCTCACGAGTATCTCCATTAACGACCGTATTGCGTTTTACTGGCTTTCAAGAAGCGCCACTTCCAAATCAGATAAATCCCCAGAAGGTTTTCTTGACTATGCTCTTTGCCTTCTTCGTGGGAGAAGCACCATCCGTTTAAACGCTTTTAAGTGTATAAGCATCGCAACGGACGTCTATAGCCTCGCGGCTAGATCGATTATACAATAAAACCAGCTGCAAGACGAACGCCTTGCTTATCCGACGGCTCTTCCCAGCTATGCAGTTTAACGTCTGCGAGACAATCCGGCTCACCCTATACACGTACTATAAATATATAGATATAGCTCAGGCACTATAGTCCCATACTCCTAACAGGGGCGGGTTCAACCATTGGCAAAAGTTTTTCTTCGTCCCGAAGAGGGTACTACATCTGCTGTGTGCGATGATGCCCAAGCTGAACCTGGTGAACCCAGCTAACGCATTAATGATATGCGATCGATCGTTAGAAAAAAATGGCTGCTGATATAATTTATCAAGCTGACTTCAGCCAGTACCGAATAGGACCCGAATGTAGCAAGAAGATCACTTCTAAATGTTTCTGTACCTATGGAGAGCAGCTTCTATTTTCTGCAAGGCTAATCCTCTTCCTCGAAGGCTGTTCGAGAATACCATTCTATCACGGGTCAAGGGTCGGTCTAACCTTTGGACACGTCGCGTCCGATATTCCGATAAAATTCACCACGATGTATTTCACATGGGCTTTTCTTTGCAGTGTATACATATATATGTGGTATGAAGTAATAACGTGTTACGTGATATGGTAGCATTACATCTATAGGTTCAACCATATCACTCTGTGTCCTACTGAGAGTTTATACATTTTATGTTTTTTTCTTTCCATATATAGACCATGTACGATAATTACGTCACAGTTTGATTAATGTCGTATCGCATAGCGCGTTGTTGATGATACCAATAATGCGTCAGTTAGTACTAAGTTCTGTGTTGACGGATCTGATACGTTGGTGGATTAAACGCGTAAGGTCGTTTCGGCCAGGCTGTGTACTGCCTTAAGGTATACCGGGATAGAGAGAAGTTAACCAATGCTTCCGGTATCCAGGGCACGGTGTATTCAGTACGGTAACGACCCTCCTATCGGGATCCTCGACAGCCACTTTAGGTACTGCTTTACGAGGATCTCACGCCTGTGAAAACGAACACTCTTGTAATCCCTCTCGCTTACTCCTTCGTTTTCCGGTAACAGTCTCTCTCTCTCTCTCTCTCGCTCTAACTACTAGTGCACCGTGCACCCCTTGGGATATATACCTTCCTATTTAGCCTGGCACAATGCATTAAACGACGCATACGAGTCCTAGACACAGCCGGGCGCTTTGCCAAACTGTCCTCTGGTACCAGAACCGATTTATATGTTATACATATATGTTACACGTATGTAACATAAAATCGATTGCCATAAGCGATTATTCCTGTGTGACGTGACATTTTTATTTTCCTTCCCTTTGGCTTTTTATTATTGCTCGAACGAGACTGTACCATCGACAGCACGAGTGCCATGATATTACAGGGTACTTGCTACGAGGTCTTTACTAAGGAAGGTTCTTCGAGTGTCTACTTGAGGGACTTCGACGGGAAGACTGACGTTGCTGGTACGACTGTCGGTGTCGAGTATTCTTGGTACATTTAGGATTCTTGTGGTTTATCATAAGTTTGTCAATGGTATTTTTTTTGCGCTCGTCGTAAACGGACGGAGTTACTAGTATCGATTTGACCTCGAGTATTTATCTATTGCGGAAGAGGCAAATGTACTTTTGAAACGACCCGTAGTACAATACACAGTGTGTAGGGACTGGAGGATACTGTATCCGTATACTGATATTACGAGAGCGAATTAATAATCATAGAGGTCGAATATGTCTGATCTTAAGTACAAGGCTGCCGTGTGCTGTACGCAGGTCTGTTGAGATGTTGCATCAGTCGAGCTCGTTCCCTTTCTTGGATGCTGAGTCCTTACACCGTATTTCACTTATTTTCTTATTCCTCATCCCCACCCCCCCCCGTTTTTTTGTCGTCCTCCAACCACCTCGTTTCGATCCTCGCGTTATTGTGATTTGTAGTGCAAGGCCTGTACTGGTTGCATCAGTCGTCCGGATCTCGCGACTTCGCCATAGGTTCCTGGATACCATATAATTATGGTGAAAGCCAGCCTATACTGACTTGCTTCGATTGGCTTGGTTGCCACGACCACGTATACGGAGTGGCTAACCTAAGTGATTACCCATTGGCGGCCATATCGATGGATCTTTTCACCACGCGTTTTATTGATGATCTGCCAAAAACTTTTAGAAAACCAGAACGTGACATTTATTGCACGCGATATACGAAATTACGTGGTCCTATGTTTTGATCAACCACTAGTTTCTGTCTGGGCTTGGAATTTGGCACCGAACTTCATGCTATTTTCGTGTTAATAATTGGTTTTCTCGAAAAACTTAATGCTGCTATTTCGTTCGATCAATGCAGTACGAAACCTGCCCGGGCAATATTTTCTTTCACTATGAAACACAGAGGTAACTTGCTCCTATCGTAGGCACGAGATTTATTTGGCTCCGTGCTCGAAATATTTACCAATTACTTTTTTTTTTTCGAGCAATCCTTTTCAACGTGAGCGACAGGCTTGTGGGTGGAGGGGCGTTATTTTTCTCTGCATATCCATTTGCCAGTTGTACATTCCCATGGTCGCTTGAAAAAAAAACAAGTGTCAAAGTTTGCACCCGCGAACGGGCTGAATATTACGACGAAAAAGCAGCTTGCTGAAACGTCCGCGATGAGAAATTTTCATATCCGCGACGTTTTTCCACGTTGCGCGAGACTATGATCTTGGGGGGGGGGGGGGGGGGTGGCTGACAATTGGGGTAACTCTATATGTGTATGTACATGTTTAGATTTATGTACCTTCGTTCTTATGTATATGAATATGTGTCTTAGGTAAATCTTTGTATAATAATAATATATCTGTACATACACAGAGATCGCTTAATTAATATATGTAAGTACTATAGTGAAATTTCCGCTTCCATTTTTTTTACCAGAGGACTCTTTGTTCTTAGGTTAGAAGGAAAATTATTCTTTGCTCATGCGAAACTCTCTAATTCGGTTAAATGGGTAAACAGTCGTTTAACTTGATAGGACTAATTCGATGTGACTTTATTTATCATTCATTTTTTTTTCCGTAAAAGTGCACAAAGACAAGTGATATCATATGGATGGAAAACGTGGGAGACGACAGGAAGTATGTTAAAGGGAAAATGATAAGTGGAAAGATTCGGAGCATTCCCGGCTTGACGGATAGCAATTTCGTGGAGATTATACGAGCTACGCTTGCTGAATTTGCGGAGACACGAGATGGGGTCTTTGCGTTTATATTATCAACGTTATTTGTTTTTCGCGCGTGGAAAAACTGGCTAACACAAAATGGGTTAGTTTTAAAATTTGTAGATTGTGTCTGTGTGCGTGTATATATTTATATGTATGTGTACCTATACACGTTCCGTTTATGGCAGTCAAATCCAATTCCGCACTGCCTTCCGTACTACGTATCTCATAAGAAGTGCGAACCACGTGAAGCACTACGTCGAACAAATATAACGAAGGCAGATACGATTTGCAAGAAACATGTAAAAGATAAATAAGAATAACGTCCGGTAGGCATATGTAGAAATTTTCTATTTCACCACGTCTCGTAATGGCACGAGACTCGTATCCGTTTTCTCAATTCATTTAACGCACGTTACATACGAATGTAGAATATTACAAAAATAAAAAAAAATGAAAATTTTCAAAAAAGCGAGCAGCTTCCAAGCATTCCCTAGCTTTTGATATATGCATACGATCTTTTGATCGGACTATAAAAAAAAATGTCATTTTTTAAATTAAATTCGTTATTTAATTTATTTCATAAGAAAATCTCAAAAAATTTCAGTATACAATTTATGCGAATCCTATGTGTTATTCATGGTCTCTCACGTGAACATGCGTAATCCCCGTGCGACGTCTATGGCATTTGGTCCAGACATAGTAATCGTATGAGAGTGCATCGAGGCCTTCCCTTCGCATGTGTCTCCAAATATGTGAATATCTTCCACATATGTATGTACACCGCTATGGTACTTTACACGTGCTCTGATTCAAGTATGCATCTACAAGCCCAATTCGCACACGCAACTGAACTCTCACGCATCGGAGGATACGATCGATCGTGCGTAAGGTCATACAGGAGGTTTTGCATTGCCGCAACCGTATACGCATGCATCGTTTACGTTATCCATCTTCGTGCACACTGTATGTATAATGTGCAGAAGCTTTACTCTCATACGTGTGCAGCCTGGCTGCACTCCCTACGTATCCAAATGAAGTCACGTTTAATGCGTGCGTCGTAGTCTTATAAAAGAGACACACGGAATAATGGCGACTCCCTTTACGGCCAAAGCGGCTGGACAAGATTATTATGGCAAGTCAGCAGTTTCTGGTCTTAAGAATGCCGCTCGCCACTATTGCGTCTGATTGGACCGACTGCCCTCGATCGCGCGTTCCCTCCTTTTCCTGATCACGACTTTCTGGAGCCGGCAATTCCCCTGCACCCTTATTATCTACCGCGCGTTTCATAATTTCGCGACGGCAGCACATAAGATCGATTCCAGACATCTCCTGTACACATTTAGCGATCAGACCAGAGGATCTGGATTGAATCGAGGATCTTAGGTAAATTCAGTTCCTCGCTGATCTTGTATTTTTTGGGCATTTTTTTTTTCACAAACCTCTTATGCAACATTAATAATCGAGAATTGTTGTATAACAGGATTTAAAAAATTTATTATCTTTCGTTCTCGATATCGTTTTAAAAACTATATTATTTTATACGTACGTATGTGTATCACGTGTCCGTGATAAGAAAATCGTATCAAATACTGTATTTCATAGACTGACAGTATTGGCCTATCGAACAGTGAACGTTATCTGATTCGATCCTACGTATATGTTTAACTGTCAAAGGATTTACCGTCACCGAGAATCGTCCTGTAAATTTACTTTATTTGACATGACAGTCGCGCCGGTACAGGTAAATATGGACGTGACGTCGTTGACAATAGCCCGAGCATCTATTCAGTACGTCGATAGAACAGCGTGCTCGTCGAGAGAATTTCTCAAGGCTTTGACCCACCGCGTAACGATATTAATGTCATGGCAATAGATTAGTTTGAAAATAAATATGTGAAAAAATCGACTCTCCGCCGGATACGAAAATACTTGGAGGAATTTTCCATTATTCCGATTACGTTTTCCAATTCGAAAATTTCTGGTTTACGTATATGCATCCTCCAGGGAGATCAACTAAATCTGGGTATTTCGAGTAGCAGTACTTGCAACATTATGTAGCATGTGTGTACCCGGCTCTTGGTAATACTATGCGGTTCGTAGATGCAAACTCAAACACACGGTACTGGAAGTATTAGACTAGGTAAGCTTTGGTACAGGGATTATGGTAGCAACAAAGGGCTGTCTTATTCCTGCAGTCGTAACTGCAGCTTTCGCCCATAGGGCGCATAGTACGTTTGTAATAATTTTCTCCATGAACGTTGTGACCCTGTATACCGTGATCAAGGGTCACGTGAAGTGATATCCTCGAATAATCCTTCCGTTTCGATAATACGAGACGTCCGTGGACTGAGAATTTTATAGCAACTATGCAAACGGATCGAATAGCAACGCGACGCTGTTGCTGCAGAATTTGGACGCGAGCCTTGGGGAACCAATCGGCAGAAGGGATCATGCCACAACGTATATCTATAGCTGCGAAACCAGTTTACTCGACAGCTTTGCTCTCGTCCAATCTCATCGCAGAGAACGAAACACGTGGTTTCCTTGTTGCCGCAAGACTTCTGATAATAATGAAGCGTTTGAACCGTGGGGACGTCTCGGGTATATATACGGGACCTGCGTGCGCGGAAGCGGCTTACAGCATCCGTGACTTCCAGCGCGATCACGTTCCTCTTTATAGAATTCGAAATCGTTAGACTGGCTTTGTCGCTGAGACTAAGTGCTAAAGCGAACAAGTAGACTGTTGTGCATAGAGCTTGATTATTATTCGCGGTGATTAATAACCATCGTGGGAGGGTTCCGGCTTTTGAATTTGGCGCGGATCGATCGATGCTGGAATTAACCGGAAACAGTTGACGAGGCTTTAAAGTTTCGCGAGGGCTGGGATCGAGCCCAGGTCCCGGAGCCTGGGAAGAAGTGCATCCGCACTTGGGTAGTTTGTGAAGACTGTAACGATAAAATATATTTTTTTTTTTTTCTTAAATTTTGTTTTCATCGTTTATATATATATTTGAGAAAATATTGCTGTATGGAAAGTATATACATATATATATGTTATACAGTACGCGTATGAATCGTGCGAAATCGACCGGAACGGAAATTGACGTTTTATCGAATTCATTGGTGCATCCCGGAGAAATTTAATTATTAGGATATCTTTGAGAGACTGAATTATGTCGCGATTAATTAATTTGTGCATAAACTTCGGACTGTTGTGTGCGGCCGTCAATGTATCTGGCTTCATGTCGCACAAACCTGAAAATTACGACGGATTTTCAGCCACGAGAAAGTGCACGGAGTCGGAGTTCACGTGTGGCAACGGAAAGTGCATCCCGCTGCGTTGGCACTGCGACAACGAGAACGACTGTCCGGACGGATCTGACGAAAATCCAGAAGTGTGCAGTGAGTAAATTTTCTATAATTTTTCTTTTTTTCTTTACCGCTTTAATACAATCAATATTATTCAATTTTGCTCCTTCCTATTCTGTATAACCCGTACGCGGTAGCGAGTGCGTCCTTACGATGCAGGCGACACTCGGATGTTGAATTTCTACCTGTGGTTTATGGAAACGTATCTAAGCCGTATTACGGTATCATACACTGTGGTTTGATATTCAATGGCAATTAATTGCACTTCGGTATTAGTACTCCAAAATGCAATCCTATTGAAGTGGTAACAGGTACCGTGAATACCATTCCTATATACGAGCTTAGCGATACGTACTACATTTTCACTGAAGAGTATTCGCGAACTGTGCCGCCGATACTAGGAACGTCGTAATGCCAATTAAGGAAATATTGACCTCTTCTGTCCTCTTTTTTTTTTGTTCGAGAATTGTATCAAGTTAGAAAAGCAGATTATACGTTGATACCTTTCATCTCGTGCATCATACTGTCTTTTTTTTCTATCGGTCTAAAAGAAGTAGAAATTCATACGACCAGCTGAAAAAGGAGACACTCTCTCATCGAGATACATCACCATATAGATACCACTCGTCGTATCTATCCAGTTGAAGTTGGAATTCGTATAATTTCGAAGTAAAATTTTCGATATTTGCATCGAACGCGAGTGCAGCCACTGGGGTCTAATGGCAAAAGTCACAGCCGAATGAAACTCGTTAATTTGCATATTAACGAGGGAGTCCGACTATGGACTGGTTATATGTCAATAGTCTTTGCCGGTAGGGACAAACTTTCCATTGCTGACAATCGATCCTATTGGTCGAGGGCATCTAATGTAATTGCTCCGAATGAATTTCTACTTAATATTTATTAATCCTTATATGGACTTAGTGTACGGCTGACTTTATTTACAGATCCAGCAAAAGCTTCGTGACAATATAATGTCGTTCCAGTGACACGATTGGAGAAATGATTATTCGATAAATAGACTGATCGACCTGTACTTATTTTAAGCCCTGTTACGTTCTTACAGCTTCCAATCGTGAAGACCAATACGTTTTGGTCGTTTTCAAATTGTCCAATGGATCATATCGATACGACGACGTTACTTGGTAAATCGTATCGCTACGTTTTACCGCGTTTCTATGTTACCACTGTGGGGCTGGGAGGGCGCTCGGAGAAATCGATAGATTTCACGCGAGACCATTCCGCATCGGTAGGACGATAAATCTCTCCGCGCGAGAAGCGAGTCAAGTCCTTTGCCTCGTTACGATTGGATTTTTCGGTTTGGCTGAAAATTCTCTTGGCATCGCCAACTCATATTTTCGTGACATAGAAATTGACCTTAACGGATCTATTTCGTGGTGATTAAGAGATTTTCTATTTTTCACGTTTATACACAGAGTTACTGTTGGACTTTGTTGCTGTAAATACGAGGTATAAAATTTTGTCGCCACATGCGTACATGACCTTCTACCAGGTTAAACTCTATTTACTTTCGTACGGACAGGCTTATATTTTCATTATATTATAGTTGCTCGTAAATTCACGTAATTTCTTGTCGTGGTTTGTCTTTTTGGTTAAAATGAGGGTTTCAGCTTCGACGAACAACGTATTAATTCTCTTTGGCAATGGCAAACTCTCTCATCCGTGGACGCCACCGGGCTCCTTCATTTCCGGTGCTCCTCTCGTTCCGCTATTTATCTCACCCTGTGAATATATCTATGGTCGACTCAACATCCTCGAGGATATCCTGGATAACAACGGATCCGACCGATTTTAATTAGCTCAGAACTCTCCTACCGTACAATACAGACAGACGTGCAAAGCTACCGCCATCGTAGTCCGTGATTGTACTTTTTTCTCGCCCCTTTGTTCCTGCGCGGCCAAAAACCCATGTCAGAGACTTATTCTGCTGGGAAAAAGGCGTCGCGACGGCCACGACTGTAACGCGATATCTCGTTGTAGCGCCACTACGTAAATTCTCTCATGGATCATCGTCGCGTCTTTATCGCGTGCTTTTTTTTCTTTTGCTTTATTTTTTTTTTTACGGTCGCCGGCGCCTATTATCGTCAACTACGCATCGCCTTCACCAATGACCCGCTCCAATTTCGCAATAGCGCCTTTATCGCTATTGCGGTATTTAAAAATTATATATAAATACTAGTACCGGGGTACGTTCTGTTTTCCGCGTACGCATATCAATACATGTGTTAAGCGCATATACAAAGTGTTTCTATGTAATTGCGTCGCGATGCTGCCACGACGATTAAAAGGCTCCGATCGATTATACGATCCATTGGTTTCGATTTGGACGAAATTGCCTAGCGTCATTTTGCGATTTTTTTCTCTCTTTTTTTTTTCGTTTCCCCTTTTCACCAGTCCATTTCCGTTTTTGCGAATTTCCAATTGCTCCGGTTTTTCATGGGTACTTTCATTATGCTACATGCGCGCAAAACTACCAACAGTTAATCGACAGCCTCGGTATACCGTAAATCCCGTAATCTATCTCGCTTCGTGTAAACCGCCCAAATGCAAACACATACAACTACCTATATACACTAGCTGTTTTACATATCTCAACGTGTTTTCATTCAGCCAGACCTTGTGGGCCGTCGTGTCTTTGCCGGCTGTGCAAATGAAAATTTTACCGCTATACATATATCTCGGTTTCGATATTAACGTCGTGGTTGAACGTCGCGAGGCTAAAAGTCGATGAAAAGAAAATTTTTATCCATACGACGCAAATAAAATTATGTCAATTCCCAGTTGTACTCTAGTGCGAATAACATGCATTTTTGAGTCAACTTCGAAATGGGACGCTAATAGACCACGTTTACGGAAGTATGTCGGCTATTTGGCAACAGCGTTACATTTTCTTGATACATACGTGTGTGTATATCTATATACGTATGCCGTTCTATTTTTTTTTCACTCCGATAAAACGCGTCGTTTCGTTTTCACGTGTCTCTGGCGCTTATATAATATTGATCTAATGCAACGTATATCGGGCGACGACGATTAATCTTGATTGGCGTCCACCGATCACTGCAATCTGCTTCGACATGCATGGCTGAAGGTAACAGGGCAGCCGTTATTATGCACTTTGTTCGATGATAGATACGAAGGAAAACAAAAATTGAGAAAAAAATAAATAAAATAATTTGCATTCTCGATCGAACGAGTTTTACACGAAGTATCGGTCCTTTCATAAAATAATCGTATAACCCTCTTATCGGCAAAATCGTATACACCGGCTCTTTAATATGCGTGACCCCTTGCACCTGACATCCGAAACACGCAAATAACAGTGACTTTCCGATGCTAATGGGAAAATACGGTTGACACTGAAAATTGTCTTTGAATATATATTTTTTTTCCCATTTCCCATATGCTGAATAAATAAGATTAATAGTTAAACAAAAAATAATTAATCTTAATCGCTTCGAACCATTCATATTTATATTCGACTGATCGAGTAAACTTCATCGTATCGATATGAAAATTCGCTATTCTCCACAACTCAATCAAACACCTTTCATCGATCTTGTGTCAATTGTGTGATTCATCTGTCTATAATCATCAAAAGGTTTACGGCCGTGCACAGAAGCCGAATTCCAGTGCAGCCCAGGCACGTGTTTACCAATCTCCTGGAAATGCGACGGACAGCCCGACTGTCCCGACAGTTTAGATGAGAAAAACTGCGAAAGTAAGTTTTCCAGGTTTCCTCTTTCATTCTGGCGAGACGAGAACACCAGGAGCGCAGCAGAGAAAAGACCAGCGGAAACGGTGCGAACAGCGCGAACAGACGACAGCCTCCGAGAAAAACGGTATCGAGGATTGCACCGTTATTGCTTTTGAGCCCGGCGGGTGTTTTCACGATTTTTCCAGAACTTTCCGACGCCTCGCGTCTTATACCCTGCAAGAAACACGGTGCAATCCGCGAAACGGTGTCCTTAAAAATATCCCATCCGAACGAGAAATTCCTATGGCAATTTATGCATGTGTATATGTATATATATATACAATATATATATATACATTACATGATATAGTTGTGTGTATATACACATAACTATACCTGGCATGTCTCAAAAGTCATCTACCGTTTTCTGTTCATGTAACTCTTACCACGTCTGCGCTCATAATTAATGACTGTATCAACGCAATTATCTAATTACACATTTATATCCATCTAATGTGGTAGGCGTCGCAACGCATACTCGCAGTGCCGTTCGCCCGTTCTAACCCTCGTTAACAATGTTTCGCCAAATTGTCGCTTTTTAGGTATCAAGAATTGCACTGCGGATCAGTTCACGTGTCACTCGGGAAACGGAGAATGCGTGTCGTTGAGCTGGATGTGCGACGGGAACCCGGACTGTTCCAACGGTTCCGATGAAGCTGACTGCAGTAAGCTTCTGCACGAGTTGCATCACGTGCATACCATGCATGCATAATAAATAGTTTTTCAGGGTTGTTTTCTTTATTATTGCGTACATTCTTCTTTTTTTGATGCTTTAACCCTTACAAACCTGTAGGTATATAACGTGTCCCATTAGTCTACTACCAACTTATACCTATATAGGTCTGTAAGGTTTAACCTGTTATTTGCACGAATCACTCGTCTCGAGTGAAATGTAGTAATCTCTTGTGCGACTGATGACGCCATGTTTTGTGTGCGTCCTTCGATGTTGCAGTTCTACGAAGGCTTTGAGTTGAAAATGCTTGCCATGTGGGTTCCTATTGATTCGCTGCTTATTTATCTTTATGCTGTATATTATTAATGCATTTTTTTCTTAGATGACTCAGAAGATGCGCTTGCTTTTTTTCAATGCACTTTGTTACGCTGCTGTCTGTGCGTCTTGTATTTGTCTGCTGTTACTGCGCATGCGCGCCATAAAGATTCTTGACCTCTTCCTCACTTCACTCATCTTCGCTTTCTTCATCCATGGTTACTTCTCCCGACACTCGTTCGTGCTCCTGTTGTCTATTCTTGCACTGTACTCTGTACTCTGCACCGTCGTTGCTGCTATTTTCTCCTCTCGCGAAGGATCGCTAATAAGCGGCTGAGAATATCTACGACGTTGCGTCAGGATGCAGAGATAAATGGTATTTTAATAATATTTAAATTAATTTTTCTTCTTCATTCTTTTATTTGTAGCCCTTCGTTATCAGTACGTACACCCACTGTAAACTTGAATGAAATAATTTATGATACGTTCGATTAAAATTGTACTACTTTTATTTTATTTTTATTTTTTTCTTAATTTGCTTCTCTCAGCCGCTTATCGTACGTCTCAGCAAACACAGAGTAACAGTTTTACGTATCGGCAAAATGCTGCAATGGCCTTCTCAGGGAATTCCCTGGTTTATGAATTTCAATTAAATCATTGATTCACGTAACTATTGTCTCTTTGAATAGATTTTGTTTACAGCTCCGATACCTAACAGTTACTTTTTGTTTATTCGTGAACTTAGAGTAATTTTTTATAGTCGACTTTCTTTTATGTTATATTATTATCTGTTTTCATTGTCTCAATGTATCTGCACGTCTGTATTTTTTCTCCAGCATTTTGTTTCATTGTCAATAATGCATATATCTTTTTCTTGTATCTCTCGTATAAAATCGGAATTCAGTGTCACCACTGTCTCTTCGGTATAAGGTGAATGACCCAGTTATCGACCATGTACCAGTAATCGTCAGTTGTGTTATAATACTGTAGAATTTGCTATAATCAAAGCACACACTGAAGATTACTGGTACATGGCCGATAATTGAGCCGTCCACCCTATCTTATCCGTGATCCATGATATTTATTTTGTATTCTGTTGTTTTGCGAAAACCATATCGCGTGTCCAGGACAAATGTTTACGCGATAACACGTATCGTGAGTACCAAAGGCCATCTTGTAATTACGTATTTTAATGTATTCCGAAAGACTCCCTGGAATTGAACAAAAAAAAAAGACAAACAGCGCGTGATCAAATACTTCGTCATAACAAAAATACAGCACTCTACATTTCGGACTGTACAATTCTGCCCTCCAGCAATCCAATTTTCAAGAACACGATGGAAAACACGTCCATAGTTAATGCATTTCTTGCGTCATCCTTCATACCCTACGTCTCTACGGCAACAGCATACTCTCCACCTCATTTTCTATGACGTAATATTTCACGAAAGTCAAATACGTAAAGATCCACGAGATCATGAAATGGTCCATTTGAGTCCAAATCGTGTCCGAGTGACATAGGATGTGTTATAAAATTTGCTGCTAGTGCTGCGAGTATCGTCGTGGCTTTGTTTATTTACACAATCAAACCCTGGAGTCGTAGACTACGCGGCAAAGTCAGATTGTATCCAGTCAAGTAGATTTCATGTTTGTTCATATGTACGCATATGCACAGTAAGTGCAATTATAACGTGTGAAAATACACAAAAATCGTTAGGCACTCTACAATATTTCCAGATACACTTACTGTTCTTACTATGTGTTTTACTGTACTCGTAGAGTTATTTTCATATTTACCATTTTCTTTGTACAATACCTTCCAGCAATAGCGATATTTTATATAATGACGTATACGTCTCACGATGCAAACTGTCTCTGTACCATGGTAATTGCACTTGGACTGTACCTGGACAAGTCTCAAAAAGATTTTGTACATACCTTTCCATACATGGGATACCCGCAAGTAAGAAAATCGTATTACGTGTATTTTTCGTACTCTTATAGTTATCTTACTCCTTGTAGTTTTTATTCGTCCGTTTTTCTACTCCATTGTGACTCATGGCCGTGTTGCCCTTTGACTTTGACTTAGCTTCCTGAAATATTTCAAAGAATATACTACCGCGTTGCTCTCTAAGACAATTTTTTTTCTTTTCTTTAACGACGTCCTTTATCATAGATGCCTGAACGTCGAGACGCTTCTCGATTCCGCCATTCCTGCACTCCTGTCAAACAATCCCTTTGCATTCGATAGACACTGCGATATTGTTGCTGTTGTGACTTTAGGAGAACAAAATACGATGTGGCTGTTTCGTCTCAGTTCCATCTTCCTTTTTTATGGTATTATCCCCAAAGGGATATGTGCCAGTTTCAATCTCAATTTTACTTCAGAACGTTACTTCAGTCTGTCCTCAGACGACAATGAAGACGTCTTTACAATTACGATTTTTCAGTACTCACAGACAAAGTAAGGTACGCGTTTCTGACTTACGATGTCGCCACGATCGTTATGCATACGTTCTTATATTAATTGTGTGAAAAGACTAATTCCTTTAAATGTCCCGTGAAAGAGATGCTGTAGGTGCGTGGATACTGTAGCAAAGCAATCGAAGAACAGGTCGAGTCTCACGACCCGGTAACCTCGCGAGAAGATTGAAAATATGTGTGCAAACCCGAATGGCATTTACGTGGTGAATATTTATCCTGGACACGCCCCCTATGCCGCTCAGTTGTTTTACGTAGTTATCGACTTTCTATGATTCTCAACTGGATTCCCTGGTATGGATATATAATACAGAGTAAAAGTCGCAAGACGTGCAAGTAAAATTTGCCAGTATGATTTATTAGTATTTCTCACTGGTAAGTATGCCATTTCCTTCACAAAGGTCGACAGGCTGAATTATTTAATAATATATAAATTCGGGCCGTGTTCGCGTCAAATGAAAGTGTTACTCCCCTCTTATCGTTCCCCTCTGTAGGTATGTACTACATTATGTATACATACTATATTCACTCCACTTCGTTTCCTTTGATTTGCCATTCCCTTCGAGGACTGGCCGTTATTTATTTTCCCACCGAAATACATGCCTTTTGAATTTTTAAAATGTAACTGCGATCGCGCGCCACTTCGACCGTCGCCAATGTACTATCCGTTCTACATTACAATGACCCGCGCCTACCTAAGCTACGACACATTCCTGTGTCTGAAATGTTTGACAGTTTACGCCACCAGAATCATTCGGCAATAGTACTTTCCCAATAACCACCTACCGATTTTTATTTTACGTATGTGCATACTCAACATGGTACGTATATAGCTATGGATTTATATAATGACATAAAGCGGAACACCCGTAGGATCTCTCTCGTTGCGCCGGATATATTAAATTTCCCTATGAACGTTCCTTTTACCTCGTACACTTTGGAGGTTATGTATCTGACCCATGCGCGAATGCTCACATCGATGCAATTTCCCAGCGGGATGACGGAATTCGTCGACAAACCGTTGACGGGAGCTGAAATTGCAGCGAATCAGCATTAGCGAGACGCAATGGCTTTGGCGTAAAGTAATTACTCGATCCTCTACCAACTGTTCCTTTAATCATACTGATTTAATCTGTATCCACGGAGCTACTATTTCATATTATCAAATGTACCTTTGATATGCGGGTTCGACAATTAACATGAAATGGATAATTTTCTCACGGTTTACTTAATTGTACCGACGCGAAGGTTATGTTTGATTAGTATCGACACATATGGTATATGTATTAACATAGAGATCTGTTATTACAAAATTCTTACGATTTTCATTGTTATTATCATTGACTACTGAGACGATTCATTACGAAAGATTTTCGGAATAGTATTAGCGTTCTATTGAAGTGAAAATATTTGAGGCTTGTTATAAAGCAATTAATTGATGCTCTAATCGTCTGAGGCTGTTCACTGAAAATGTCAATTAATTTCACGTAATTCCTCAGACATCTCGGTATAAGATTAGTCGGAATAATTTCTTCATGTACTCTGTTCTAATTGGCACGATAAATCCGTTTCGTCTAACGACACGAGATTTGATTTCTATATGGTCGTTAACGTGTCTGACGTTGCCTAAATTTCGTTTAGCTTCGGCAAAGCCGGTACTTTTACAATTTTGCAATATTCAACCAAGTTTTCAGTCGTCAACGAAATTTATCAAAGGGCCGTGACCCAAGAGACTTCAGACAGTCGTTAAATCTTCTTTCGCGCGGAAGCCAAAAAAAAGAAAAATGACTCGAACGGATTTAGATTTAGTACTCCCACGAGTGTTGTGGCTAAAGTTACACTTTCATTAATGACGCTCGCTTAACTCCATGAAAATCGACGTTGATTGCTTATATACTATTGTGCAGCCTGTCGAGAGATACCGAATGAAATGTTATACCGATAAGAGAAAACAAGATAATAAGATAAAGTGAGAAAGATGAAATTTTTTCAAACCGGGATTTTGTATCTAATAAATGTTTTTTATATTAAACGTAGACGAAACTTGTCGCCAAGACGAGTTTACCTGTGGCAACAAGAACTGTATTCAAAAGCGATGGGTTTGCGACGGCGACGATGATTGTGGCGACGGAACTGACGAAAGGAACTGCAGCACTGTTACATGTCGACCTGGTCTGGACTTTGCCTGTTCTCAAAGCTCTTGCATCTCGTCTCGATGGCGTTGCGACGGCGACTTCGACTGTCCAGATCACTCCGACGAGATCGGTTGCAAGAGCTATCCGCCTGGTGAAACTCCCAGTCATTGCGGTGACCGAGAGTTCGTCTGCGGTGACCGTATAACATGTATACACCATAGCTGGCTATGCGACGGCGATAAGGATTGTTCCGATGGCTCCGACGAGTCGCCGGAACGCTGTCACAATGTTACTTGCAGAGCGGACCAGTTTCAATGTGGCGACTCGACTTGCATATTAGGTAAGGAAAAGTCTGATACTCGTAGGACCTTACGATTACGAAAATGAGAATTGCCTTTTCTTAATAACCCTTTAAAATTTTATAGGTCATCTCTATTGCAATGGGAAAAATGATTGTCGAGACGGCAGCGACGAGCAAAATTGCACGACAAAAAGTGTCACCTGTGACCCCACGACACAGTTCGAGTGTAGTGTTGGCTCCTGCATACCGCTCAGCAGCGTGTGCAACAAGGAACCAGATTGTCTTGGCTGGGAGGATGAAAATGCTGAACTTTGTGGGGTCAACGAGTGTCTGCACAACAATGGCGGATGCTCGCAAATCTGCGTTGATTTGCCCATAGGATTCAGATGTGACTGCAGACCGGGATTTAGGTTGATTGATAATCGCACCTGCGACGGTAAGTGATGCACCTGCGATATGAAAATGAAATATGGATGCGATAGCTATTGTCCCTATCACAATGGTATTCTATACTATTCATCGTAATGGTTCGTTTTCTTGTACAGACATTGACGAGTGCATGGAACCCGGCAGTTGCTCGCAGTATTGTTTCAATGAAAAGGGTGGCTTTAAGTGCAGTTGCGCCCCTGGTTATCACAGAGATCAACGCAATGTTACACGATGCAAGGCTGCCGAAGGTCATGCCAGTTTGCTGTTTGCACGTCGTCGTGACATAAGGAAAGTCGCCCTGGATCGTCAGGAAATGACGGCCATTGTGAACAATACCAAAACCGCGACAGCACTGGACTTTGTATTTCGTACTGGCATGATCTTCTGGAGTGACGTCAGCGAGAAGAAGATCTACAAGTGAGTTTTTGCTCAGGGATGTAGTTTTACAATAAATTCATATGTTCGCGTTATTTTTATTTATCGATATCGTATTGTTCGTCAGAGCTCCTATAGACGAAGGCAACGAGCGTACCGTCGTTATTGATAAGGATCTGACGACTGCCGATGGTCTTGCCGTCGATTGGATATACAATCATATTTACTGGACCGACACAGAGAAGAACACTATTGAGCTTGCGAATTTCGAGGGCAATATGCGAAAGACTCTGATAAGAGATCGCATTCAGGAACCCAGGGCTATTGCTTTGAATCCTCTCGAGGGGTGGATGTTCTGGACCGATTGGGGAAATGATGCTCGTATTGAAAGAGCCGGCATGGATGGTACACATCGTTCGGTATGTATCCGATAAGGAGTTTCCTTTGTAAATCATATTTGTATCTTAAGATGTTTTACGGTATCGCTGTCTTATGCAATATCAAATATTAGGTATACAGAGACAGATACGTTTGCATTGACATTTTGATACGAATCAAGCTTCATGCTTATTCCTTTGGTTTTCAGGTAATCGTGGGAACCGAAGTGAAATGGCCAAATGGTTTAACATTGGATCTGATAGGAAAGAAAGTATATTGGGTCGATGGAAAGTTAAATATCATTGCTTCTTGTAATTATGACGGTTCAGGACGACGTACTATACTTTACTCCATGGATACATTGAGGCATCCATTCAGCATCACGACTTTTGAAGATTACGTTTACTGGACCGATTGGGACAAGGAGACCATTTTCAAAGCCAATAAGTTCACTGGAAAGGAAGTCGAGGCTGTTACTTCCTTGAATTCTGTTCAGCATCCAATGGTGGTCCATGTTTATCATCCTTATAGACAACCTGATGGAAAGAATCATTGTTTGGCTGTTAATGGCCATTGCAGTCATTTGTGTTTACCGGCGCCTAAGATAAATTTAAAATCACCGCGTCTTAGCTGCGCATGTCCGGATGGCTTGAGGCTACTTCCGGATGGGCTAATGTGCGTCGAGAACGGTAAGTGCAGTTATTTGAATAATTTATTTTTAGTGTGCATCTTGTATAATTGGTATATCTTAATTTATATCTCATTTGTATTGTCCACGTTATACTTTTAATGCTCGATACGTCCTACTTCTATACATATAAATCATTTAACATACAAATCAAGAGTTATCACTTAGACATGAATACAGTGGGGGTATGTCATTACTGACAGTTGCTTGAAGGGATTTATCTCTTGTTGTAATGCGCTTTTAAAAATGTGTCATCTTGGGCGATGATGCTTGTTAATTGCAAAAATTAAATTATTGACAAATACATTAGTATGATACGTGGCCTGTAATAAATATAATTAATTGTCGCATTCGTGAGCAATTAGTATGCAAATTACTTGCCACTAGGGGTCGACAAAATTAATTCCAAGTGACACGTTGGTGCATGAGATGCGAACTTGTAATTTAGCAAAATTGATCACTGATATGCATTGAGAAATTACTTTTCTTTTTTTTTTTATACACATAGCTTCAAAGTTACAATAGCTGTTTTGTATTAATCGATAATGGTATTGTCCTCTTTCTTATCGAATCCTGTTACGTTTCCACAAGGTCGTATTACTTATTTTTCGTTTGCATCGATGTTGCATGATAAACGGGATATTCCAGTGACGACAACAGCTGCGCCAACGACACAGGAAGTCACCGAGCCGTTCAAGAGGCTTCTTGAACCTCTAAACGTTTCCGAAGCGACAAGTAAGTCCAGCACCCACCTCAGTACGAGTTCTCTAAAAAAAAAAATCTAGAAAACTCTAAAAAACCGAGTAACACAAGTCAACCACGAGGAGCCCATGAAAAATGCAAGCACGACGCAGTCAGTCATTTTCTTAATCTCCAAACAATAACGTAACGCAGAGACTATAACGTTATGTCGGGTCTGGAATGTGCATGGCGCATGTTTTCTTTTTAATTTACCTACATACTTTCATATTATCCTACAAATGCTATACCGTTATCCATATAGTATTAATATGCAATATACGATATTCTTATTTACCAACGGTACCAAAACATAACTTCCGCATAGCGAAACAATCTACTTCCGAGTACCACAGTCGGTACCGACTGAACCGTCCTCTGATAGTACATTGCTAAGGTACATTCAGCACTATCTGAACAAGTAACTTCCATTTAGGTCCAGCCAATGCCACAGATGAAAATGGAAAGAGCGTCTTTGCTGATGAAGCTGCGGATCCAGGATTAGTCGCTGTCATTGTCATCGGCGTCGTCACCGTCGGTGTTATCTTATTGGGATTCGTGGCAGTGTTATGCTACAGGCATTATCTACACCGTAACGTGACGAGTATGAACTTCGACAATCCTGTCTACAGGAAGACCACCGAGGACCAATTCAGTTTGGAGAAGAACAGGTTTCCGTTACCCGCCGCAACCGTTGGGGAGGAGGTGGGTTTCAGTGAATAACCTTGATTTCATTTTTACTTGATTCTTTATACGAACTGGCTGTACTTTTATCGTGTTCACGACCCATGGATCTGTCATGACTTTAAGGGATGATCTTTTATTTGTTTCAGGCCCAGGAACCACTGACGAGTCCTGGTACCAATGATTACGTATAAGACTCCAATTGGTCTCTGACGGGGCTCAGCAGGCTGATAACGTTTGATAAGAATATCGGACGAGAATCAAAATGAGATCAAAACGAAGAAAAAGAAAAAAAAAGATTACTCGCGATTAGGCTCGAATTGTTGATCACGAGACGCCTGCCCGAATGCCCAACCCGCCCGCCCGCCTGCCTGCCAACTCAGCTGTGATTATGTTTATTTTTTTGTACTGTGTTTTTCTTTGTTTATATACATACATATATTGCACATGTATATATATATATATATCACACAAACGTCTGTGTGTGTATGTATATATATACATGTGTATATGTATGAGAAAAGGGAAGGAACAAAAATTTATTATAAAACTTACGCGTCACTTGTAATTTCGTACTCTGTGCTACCAGTTCGCGCAATGATTCACCTTCTCTCTCTCTCTCTCGCTCTCTCGGGCATAAAAGGAGAAACCTTTTGTGGAGACGCTGCGCTTGTATCATTGTTTCTTCTTTTTCTCTTAATTCTCCCTCCTCTGTATCGTTTGTCGCGAAATTCATTTTTCTCCTTTATTTTGTTAAGTCGTTACGACGTAGAACCAATAGACGATCAATTAGAATGTTGTTCGATATCATTGGTTGCAAGACCCCTGGGAGGAGAGGAGACGGGGATGATCATGAATATTATTATCACTATTATCGTTATCATTATCATTATAATAATTATTATATTTACTTTATTTACTCACGTTTAACGTAACTGAAAGAATGCTAAAATTTTTCGGTTATAAAGTAAATGCGCTCCACGGTGCCAATTGTACATAGATTCATATTAGCAATTCCAAGATTTAATCTAATAAGATAATCGATAAAGGTCGAATACACGCGAACGGAATATCGGTATAAGTTACTTTGTGCTTAGCGTGCATATACTTTGGAAATTCGTTCGCCATAGCAGTATTTGAAGAGCAATGTTTGCCAAAGGCGTAATCGCGTGCGAGTATCACAATATTAATGTAGGAAAGAGAATCAGCCTCCTCTTGTACCGGGAAAAAGGGACAAGGAGCGGCAGAGGTCCTTTTAACACAAAATTTAAGGAACACACGCATTCTACGCGCAAATGATCTATAGGATAATTGTAATTTAAAAAAAAAAGAATAATTAAAACAATTAGATTTCTCCTTTTATGTTTGTTTGTCATACGACAAAGTGAGAGGCGTAACACGTCCTCGATTATCCTTGGAGGCTGCCTACTGCATTACTTCTGAATAAGGAGACGGCGAACGTCCCAATAAGTCATTCTACTTAATGGAAAAAGTGCAGTTTTAGTTGATTGTCATAAAATAATTAAACACAATAGGATACAAGAGAAGCAACTAGATGTTAAATAAGAGCAGCTCAATGACACTAAGTATGACTGTGCGTCGTTCGTGAAGGGTTACAATTGACACGTGTCCGATTAGGATTATTTTCGAATTACTTATTGTAAAGAGAAATTAAGGATAGCAAGGGCGAGATGAAGAAAAAATAAAGAAAAAGGAATGTCGTCGATGTACGAGTATGTGTATAGAAAAAAAAAATGTAATGTCTTGAATTTAAGAGGTTTTAATTATTATTAATATTATTCTATTACGATTAGGCAATTGAGCTATTCTTTCTAAGACTTCTTGTGTTAATTATTGTCAAGTTATAGTTTGTCTAAGATTAATAGGTATATTTAAAGCGAATAGGCATAAGGCCAATATACAGGTAGCAAAGCATACGATTCCGCGCATGTCGTGCGTGCGCGGAATTGTCATATCGCGAACGTAAATTTGAATTGCATTTGTTAAAATCTGTTTTTTTATCTCTTTTACTTTTTTCTCTGACGTCCGCGTCACGCGCATCCATCCTAAAGGGTTTTCTTTAACGAGCTCGTGTGTATTTTTCTGAATAAGATCTCCCCACGTGTTGCGCACATACTCTTCACTACCTGTAAATATATGAATATTTGTACGTGACAGATCTGAGAGCGCACCACTTATAATAGAAGCATATTGGAATGCGTACAGCGGTAGTGGCTGGAGTTCGCGTGGAAATAGGCCTGTGCAATATGATGATGTCTTATCATTAAATATGCAATATAATGTCTTATCGTTAATGCTGGAAAAGAGTACTGCTCAAGGGTGTGATTAATGCGACTGAGCGACAAAAGATTTTTGCAATATGTTACAACGGAGTTAGTGAAACAGTTGCGCACTCGGGGCTACTTAATGGCTGCTGTCTACGGATTCCAGTACACGCATAGTAGGGCGTACGAGTTGAGGGAATTTCAAGAGAGAGGGTTACACGATTAACGAACTTGAAATATAAAAACGCGATGAGGCTTGGTGTTAATTTTAATTCGATTGTCGGGTGATGTAAGTGCGCGAATGGATAGTTGCAATTTATCGTGCGAGTCATTAAGGCATTAATTACCTTATCCTAGCCAATGTACCCGCCAAAATCGTGTCAAACAATGTTTCTATAAGATATCATTTCAATACGTATATAAATATATATATATATATATATAAATAAATGAATATATATTATAACGATTATTGTATAAATAAATATATAAAGTAAAAAATCGTATTATTGTCATATTATTGTAGTACCTATATAAAATGTAAAATTTGTAAATAAGTGTTTTAACAGAAATATATTAAAATACGATGGATCACTATTTTTTTCATACGGATTGCGAGAATATGACGCACTGTGCTTTTTTTTCCTATTTACCGGACAGAGTACGTCCCAAAAGTTTAACGTGTATTAATAGCTAGCAGTGTCTGCTTACCTGACTCGTAGCTCGTAATACTTGAAAACATGCGATTCAAAATTTATTTGAAAAAGTTGGAAGAACGACGGAGAGCTGGACTTCTTAATTTTGAAATGAATTCTGCATCGCCTGTCAGTGATTATTTGATTGTGCAGAGGTATTATTAAGTTCTAAGATCAGTTTTTAAATTATTTATTTCATTCATTAAGCAACAACGTGTCACCTCCATAAGACATAATATATATACCCACAATGTGTATCCGTGCACGTAAATCAATAATAGCAGGGAATATTCTTTTAATGCAAGACAAAAATTGCTGAAATTGATTAGAAGGAGGTTTACCATATATTGCGTACCATTTAACGACGGCTGTTAATTATCAGTTACCAATTCTAATTCTCCTGATAATCCGTTGCAGTTATTTTATATACTTTTGATTTCATAAATTATTCGCATATAAAAAGATAATAAGTTTTATCAACATTTACCTCCGTAATCTCGTCAAATGTAAATCATGAATCTTTCTCGTACAATAAATATTCCCTCAATCAATATTCGTCCTGCCAAGCTAGCGAAAAATTTGTGTTCAATTTTTATTTTCATACACTCTACAAAGCTTCGGTACTCTTCGGGCAGTTTCGGTACAATTCGGAAGTTCCATCATTTGAAAGCTTATTGTCTCGTGCTTCAGAAAAAATCTCGTGATAACTTCGTGCATCGTATTAAATTAGGAGCCGTCAATGAGAATCAGTATAACGAAGGCCTAGGCAGCATCTGTTGCAGCATCGTTCAAAATTGTATAATCTCATTCGTGTGACGCAAGCCCCAAGCTCGTTAGAAAATATAAGATAAAACTTTTTCCAGATAAGAGAGAAATATCGAAAAACGGTCATACGAGCACACCACACTTAACTCATTGCAACGTAATCGTTAACAGAATAATCTTTTTTTTTTGCTTTTCGTCTTCATTATAATAAATCCAATATAAAAGCTCCAGCCGGCACAAGTCCCAGAGAACATTTTCCAAATCCCTCGGAACTCCCTGAAGATTATCTTGGATTTTCAAGGGAACGCAAAGTCGTTGATATTTCAGTATTTATCAATTCTAGGCAACGCAACGCATTTGATATCATTTTAATAATTTACCTATTATCGAACTACATAATTATCAATTAATAAACGTCATTCGCGCATACTCGGCTGCGCATCTAATAAAGCAGAAAACAGTCATCGACAAATCTGCTACGTAAATTCCCCTTGAGAATCCTTATACGGAAGCACGCGTCCCACCAAACTGTAAATCTATTGGTCTAAACTTTCAGACACAATGACTATACTATATTGAACGGTATTGTTGAAAGTTATATTAACAGTTGATGGGACGTTCAAGGGGAGCATATATGAAAGGACTTTTGACGATGAAGGAAACACAGAGTATCTCTTGAAAGCTTGATAATATTTTAGTCACGTGCTTTTAATAGTTATGTAAAACAGAAAAAAGAAAGAGGAAGGAGGTGAAAGGGAAAAGAAGAAACCAGTAACAAAGATTGACAGAGAACCAGATAGAAGTGAAGAATGAAAAATAAAAAGAAGAAAAAGGAGAGGCGAAAAATAATAATAAAGAGTGAATGACCATATTAATAATGCTACGTAAAACTAAAATACTTGGACCATTGGCGAGTCCCGCTGTAAAGTGTCTTCTTACCGCTAAAATGTTACTTTTGAAATCAGTCGTTATTTGGTTTAATACGAGTGTCTCGCTCACTATATATGTAAAGGTTTAATATGCAGGATTTAAAAAAATGTGTTTCTAGTCCTATATCCTCTTCTCATATTCACAACGTTAATTTCTTCACTCTATACTTTCTTCGTACTAACTTCTATCATACATACATACCATATACACAACATAATTTCTCTCACTCTCTCTCTCTCTCTCTCTCTCATTGTTTCTATCGTTCTCGCAATCGTCTCTAATATTTCTTTTCGACATAATGCATAATAGCTAAAAGCTGTAAGGATAACACGGTAATTATTATACGTGGTTAGCTCAGCAAACGTCCTGCGTCTCGTTTAGTTTTCTTTAGCAAAAAAAAAAAAGAAAAAAAAGAGAAAAAAAAACAGAATATGAGAACAGAACATTCTTGCGATTTTTATTGTATTATTAGAAATATTAAATACATGATAAACCCTTCCTTTTTCGAGCGAGAACCATTTCGTCTGCTTGAAGCGAATAAAATTTTTTTTCCTTAGAAACGCGAATAATACATTACGACTCGATAATTATACTACACGGCATCGATCGAATAGGAAAGAGATAATAATAAACAAAGAGAGAAACGTTTACGAATTTCGGACGAATACGATTCCTGATAAAATGTCTAATCAATTTCATAAAAAAAAAAAGTAATAATAATAAGAGACAATAAAAGAACTATATACGGACATTACCAGCGATTTCTCACAGCTACTGACAGTATCACCGAGGATGATTCGCATGGGAAGTTCCTAAAGTCACCGTACTATCATCCAATTCTACCTGAATCGTAATCACCGATCGAACACAATCATCACACGAAAAGATATCAAAATGGATAATTTGCAAAAATATTATTATTATTATTATTATTATTCAACAAGAAGAACGCTACTAATATCGCATACGCAGGTTAGGTCGAGAATGAATTTTTTTCGATAGCCAATTATCCCTGATTCACTTACCCGGAATCGAATACACGTATCAATAAAAAAAAATCAAACACTGGACCGTCAAGTGATTGGCGAATCGATTCTTAGTCCAAAAATGGGTACCACACACGATTAAAATCTAGCCAATAAATTCATACCTCTACGCTGGACGAGTAGTGTGTGTGGGTGCACGTGTGAGGTGTAATTTTGGATGTTGTTGGGTACGACTGTACTCGCTTACGGTATAAATAACAGCTTTTACAATTATAATCCGAGGTAGAAGAAGAATTATAACGGCGAATCGGTAGTGATATTAGTAGATCGATCGTAGGGTGTTTTCGTTTAGTTTATCCTTAGTTGTATCGTGAGTTTCGTGTGCGGGTCATCTTCTGGCTGATCTGCTCTTCCTGCAGTAGCTGATCCCGGAATTGAACGGTCTGACCGAGGGCGTCGTTTAGTACGTCGCGTTGCTGGACCAGAAGTTGCTGCCACTTTTGGATGTAGGCTACAACAGATAACATTTAATACCGTCAACCATGGGGACACGTGATTGGATGTCAAAGCGTTGATCCTTCAGCCGGCCGGCGTCGGGACGGCCAATGATAACGTTATTTTCTTTTTACACAATTGATTTTGGTTTTTGAGTTACGATGCACTTTTTTTAGTCTCGCTCGATGACCCAAGACTGATGATGATACTAGCTGATCTTGCAGACACACAGACACCATCCAGCCCGTGAGTCTAATGCTGCTGCGACTCCTAGATCTCTAACGAGGTCAAGGGGTCATCCATGTACTTTTAGACTAGTATTACCAGAGAATAGACTAAAGGGTACACGCTTGCGTTATACAGTACTTGTACCTTGGTAAACAGTGAAGGCTTCATCCTGAGACTCTTATCAGTGGTCAGTACTGGTAATCAGCGACCGAATTATCTTCTTTGTTTGACAAGGTACCAGTATGCAGGTGTGCTCGTTAAACATAAATTAAAGCGTGATAACGGTACACAGTTTCTACACAGAAACTGATTAAATGAAGTTTCTAATGATTATCAAGAGTCTATCGAACCAGACAATTTATAATTTTGATTGATACCTGCAGCAAAGCTTACAGTCTCGCTAAACTGACTGACAGCCTTTTTATTCCTGTGAGACTATTTTGAGAATTTCTTTATACGCGGTATGTGAATTTGGTTACTTGATAATCTGCACCAGCAATTGCTGATACGTTTTGTGCATCCTTACCAATATTGTTCCACAAAATTTCAGTAAAGCTCCGCATACTTTGGGATGCGTCTCCTAAAAAATGTATAGGTAAACAGAGCAATGGATTTTAAGCAATGCTTGATTGCTTGAGCTAAAATGTATACTTTGTGCTGTACAGCGATGTGGTTTCACTAAATGATAGACTGTGTCAGATTATATATATGTATATGACAGAAATGAAAAAAAAAAACATAAGCCAAAAAAGGCTTGAAAATTGCTGATAATTTTACATGCAGTGTTGAACTGTGTACCGTATATATTTTTTTTTATATATTATAAATATTCATCTGGTTAGTACACAAATAGGTGCCAGGAAGGGACACCCAGTTAGAATCAACGGTACGTACGTATTAGCGTGGAAGAGTACACAAGACTGTTAAATTTATGGGAGATCCACAAAAATAAAATTTATTAACAATTTTCGAATAATACATATACAGTATGTAGCTGCGAATATATAGGGCGGGTTTGAAATTTATAAACGAGACTAACTTTAAAAGAAAAGTCTTGTACGCGCGCTCGTAGCGATTTATGTAATTTTTTATCTAACGAAATTTTATTTGTGCGGTTAGATCAATAGATAGATAAATAATAACAATGCAATGATATTTTGGAAACCCGTATAGAGATGAGAAGCTTGAGATTTGCCTGCCGAAGCAAATTTTTGTTATGAAATATATTTGCATGCGTATATATATATATATATATATATATACACACATAATTTAATAATATAAATAAACGTGCCCGAAAACTGATAGAAAGCAGCTTTCCAAGGATACATATATATATATGAGAGAGAGAAATCGATTGACAAAATTGTTAAGAAATATTATTTTTGAGGATTGCCTTCCTACTAAGGTATAACATTTATATATGTATTTACTAATGACTCCCGATGATCCGAATGAACAATTTAATTAGTTAGAGACATCTTTAGTGCGTATTAAGATACAAAGCTATTGTTTAAAAAGCGCTTTATATTTTGCTCGCTGTTCGTACCGTCGGAAAATTGCTTTCGCTCTTTGAGACGCCTATGCAACGAGAACCGCCTCAGGTAGGGTGACTCAAACTTTGTTCTTTTCCGTCTCAAATCTGCAAGGGTTTCTGGCTCTTTACATTAAATTCATCATAAATAAAATACTGATATACGTGATTACAGTCAAACGGAATGAAATTATTATAAAAATTTGTACTGCGAATAAAGGGCTAAGCGAGAGCATATTCGTATATAAGATATTTGCGATATTATAAATGCCCGTAAAATATCTGTGCGTGTGACAGAGCTTTCTGTACATTCGGAAAGAAAGAAATTCACACGCGCATGCAGTCATGCTTAAAACATTGAAGACCCTCGAAAGGGTGTCTGTGCGAAATGGAATAAAACAGAAAAAAAAATAAGAAAAACATGGCAACACACGACACACGATAAAGGCAAGAATCATGGAAAGCTCTTTTAATTCCTAACTGTAGTGACGTACAACAATTAAAAAAATATATATACTCTCTTAAATATCTGAAATAAAAAAAAAGAAAGGTATTTAGATTAGATAAAATTCTATAATAATAATATTAAAATTCTAATCGCTATCAACTAGTAGGGAAAATAACAGCGAGTTTCATGGGAACATTCATTTTCAATCGAAATCAACGTCCCCGTCTGAATATTCGGATTCTTCGTGCTTTTGCATATAAAGGAAGAAACCAACGTATATCCCCGGCAATATTAAAAGTAAAATTAGATTCTTGATCAAATTCAGCAGAAACGTCCAAAGGAATCTGCAGAACGATAGGAACCAGCCCGATCGTTTTAATACTGTTCCACTCTGTTCCTCTTCAGATTTATTATTAAATATTGAATTTCTACCGGAAGTCTCCACGCTCTCCTCGACCCGCGTGAACGCGCGAGTGTCAACCGTGACAGGTGGCAAATCCACAATAGTCTTCGAAGAAGAATTACGTCTCTTAATAATATCCGGAGTGGTATCAATAAATTTGTCATTCGTAGTACTTAAAAGATTTGAGGATCTCTTATATCCGGTCGTCGCGACAGTCACGTTGCAAGGTCCGTCGTTCGTACGTCTTGGATTCGAATTCTCAGGATTGAAAAATACGTAATCATCCTGAAAGTTATCCTCATCGTTCAGTTTCGTATAACTTGTCGAATTCAACATGACCCTCGACGTCCTCCTTTTCAAATTAAATACATACTCTTCCGTTTCCGCATCGTTGCCATAGAAGAGATCATCCACGCTCTGCAAGGATGACTCTGCATCCGGAAGAGAGATCATGTCGGCAAGATAATCGTCCATGCTCTCAGTGACACTAAGATCATTGCTGCTATCAGTAAATACATTTCTTCGTACGCGGTCATTGAAAGTTCCGGTCCAATGATACTTGGAGTTTCTGCATTTCCCGAGAGTGCTGGAGCTGTGCTCTTTCTGAGCTTTCTTGACCTTGTTCGCAGGGGTGGACCTAGCGGTGAAGCTCTTGCTGAGAAATGTTTTCTTCCTGATAACGTTGGGATTGGAGCCACGTATCTTCTTCAGGCTCGACTTGATAACAGTCTCGTACTCGCCAGCGTCAGATTCAACGTCTGTCGACTTACTGCTGGAATCATTGCCTGATACGAATTCGTCCCTCCAGGGGGATCTGTTTCTGATCTCAAAGGTCGAATCAGACTGCACGTCACAGTCCGAAATACTATCCGTACCGTCGTTTATTGTAATCGTAGTGTTTATCGTTGCGCTGCTGTCTTTCCGGGTGCGGCTTAACGTGAAGATTGAATTTGCCTTAGTCTTAGCGCGCGTATCTGTCATAAAACGCGATTCACAGTGATAACAGACATACCATATTTGTTATTCAATTCGATTATTATCAATACGTGGAAGCCTCCAGGTAGTCGATAAGGGCTCGATATTTGGCTACGAGGACAAAAAAGCTGGGCCAAAAAAAAATTCGCTAAGGAAGAAGGATCTGGTGATGCAAAATAATTATTTACCGATTTGCAAGAGTAACGAGAGATAATTCAATGCGGGGATGAACAAAACAAATAAAATCAATATCAATAATCAATCTCGCACAAACCTTAGCGATTTTGTAGATGGAAACGAATGGGTAGAAGAAAATACCTAATTTGGATAAAAAAAATGCGCTAACTATGGATGAACTTGTACAAGAGAATCAATATGCAGTGCTAATGTTTGATATACAATTGAGACACGTGGTGATAGGGGTAAAGGACAGTCTTACCTTCCTGATCGTAGTCCACCTCGTGTGTCGCACTGAAAACGCTATGGGCGTCATTGAGGAACTTGGTCGTGTTATCCATCACTACTTTGTGTTTGTCCAAAACCTCTTCCTCCAATAGTTGTAGCGCAGAGACCGCTTCGTGAAACGTGTACAGATCTTGCGAAAGTTCACCCTCCTGTAAATATTAAAAAAGCAGGTTATACAGTATAAAATTTAAAAATATACATGGACTATATGAATATGGGAAAATGTGCTAATTAACGGTCAAAGATCATGCAAATGTGGTTACACTGTACGATGATTAGTGAAAGAAATAAAAAAAAATAATGTAAAGTACAGTGGAACCTCATTTTCTATCTAGTGACGAAGAATAGTCATGTAATCTTACCTCGACTCTTGAAAAATTTATTAAGAGACTAGCGAAATAAGTAACTGTTTATATTTCTTCGTAAAATTTTGCAAGAGACCGCGAAGAATGTATTCAATTTATTGTTACAGGCAGTTATCGTGAATGCAGTGTGTAGTTCGAAAAGAAAAATGAAGTTCCACAATGACGAAAGAATATGAAGCAGAACTAGAGAAGAGTGTAAGGATGCGAGGAAGCGAAAGAGGATGAGAATCGCAACAAAGTATAAATCTACGATGACTTTTCGAATTCAGGATAGGAATATTTTTTGGTCAATCATCTTGGCCTCGGTACTACCCTTATGAGATGGTATGACCTTCTGGAATGGAACAAGGATATTCAGATTGATTCAGACTGGGAAGGATTGGCTGTAATGAGAAAAGAAAAATCTACTCACATTAAGAGATCTCAGCTGTGCCAAATCGCTGTCCGACAGAACACTGTTGTTTGATTGATCTTCGATCTTCAATCCTACGTCATCGTCGGTCTGCAAATTCTTCTGCTCGGTCGGATCTGTCGCAGCTAATTCCTTCACTCTATCCGCGTACCGCAAAGTATTTAAAGAGTGTTCACAGGAGCTCATACCAGGACTAATCATGGCGATCTAAAAAAATATTAACAACACTTAATAATAAGTACTCTTAATACTCTACTGATCTTAATTATGATCAATCATTGCAATCCACATGAAAATGCGATTAAAGCTTAATCATCACCATATATAACTTCTTACCATGCAGGTTTTTGATTTTTCACCAATAAAACTATCCCTAAGCACTTGAGTGAGTTTACTGGCTCTGAAGGGCAGATGCGTACCCTTGCGACCTAACGCACGGATGCACTCCTTCAACGCCAGGAGAGATTTGTTGATCTCCGCGCCTTCCATTCCTGAACGGATAAACAAGTTCATAGTTGAAAATTGATTGACGCACGGTATTTGAATGAAGTGTTCAAGAAGCCAGTAAGGTAATGGAGGCTTCGCTATCTAAATGCACTTACGGGTCTGTCTATTGGCGGACGATGTATCTGCACCTCTCTCGTTACCAGCAAGATCGATGAGGGAAAATTTACCATGAACTTTGTGCGTTCCTGGTGTCCGTGCTATTATTTGAAATACGGCATGCGACCTGGAGGAATTCGAATTCGCGCTGGTCTGCCCACTGGTCCTGGCACTGTTGCCGTGCTGAATAAGTTTGAGAACTTCGTCGCTAGTTTCTACGACCTTCTCAGTCAAACCTACTATTTGAACCTGTTACGAAAAAAAATTAAAGGGTTAACGGATCACGACTTACAGCCTGATAACAAATATAAGTGCTGACGTAAAAGTGCTAACTATACCTGCTGCTTGCCATCTTCCAAGACCCTGAGCTTCTCCTTGTCTGCTAAGAGGTCAAAGACCTTGCCTGAGTAGATCTCGAAGAAGCTGGCGGAGATGACGAGATTGAGCGCCCGGAACTTGGCGGACTTGTGACACTTAAAGACGTCCTTGGCTACCATAGCGTAAATGCCCTTCTTGCAGTCCTGCGTCTTACCGTTGAAGTCGCCACCCATCGTATGAGTCTTTCCACTTCCGGTCTGTCCATAGGCAAAGCACGTGGCCATACCGCCTTCGAAGATAGTTTGAACGAGCGGCTTGGCCGTGTATTTATAGACTATCTCGTTGGTGCATGTATCGTCAAAGGCATAGTCAAATCTGAACAGTTGGTTCTCCAGGTATTTCGTGAGGTCGACCTTGGCCTTTGGCTCATGGACGACCACTTGGTCCTTACTTGGTATACTTATCACGTCAACCTCCTTACGTGCCATTTCCTTCTTGTTAAGAGGACGCTTCCGCACGCAAACAGTTATCTGATGATCATCCACAGAATCCGATTCGCACAACGGCCTGAAGTCTATGCTGTTTTGATACTCCCTGCAAGTACAAGGTGTTTTAGCAATTCGTCCTTTAGCATAAAGACTTCACACTTAAAGAGACACTTACCTGATCATAGCAAGGAACTCCCAATTCGGATTGCCAGGATCCATGTTCATAAGCGCCTCCTTCTCCTCCTTCAACTCTGCCTGCCGCTGTCTTCTCTCTTCGCGGTTCTTCTTCAGCCGCTCAACTTCCTTCACGACGTTCGATCTCCTACCTCTTCCGTTCTCCACCTGGGCCTGCGTTGCAGCCATCTGCTGTTGCTGCTGTTGCAGTTGTTGTTGTTGCTGCTGCTGCTGCAGCTGCTTTTGCTTACTCAGCGGGGTAGCTGTTACAGGCGTCAGCGTCGGCACTGCCGACGTTGGTGGAATATTCTCTACTTCCCGACGTCCTGTAAGACCCGAGACAGAATCACCATGGCCATTCGACGACGTCACGGATGGCATAACGTTCGTTGATCGACCTGCTTGCCGTGATATTTGCCTGTTTGATCCCGCTGAAATAAAATAATAATTTCACGTGAACAATCATTAAAAGTAACGTCCACCTCATTTTTCAGTCGGCCTCAATATAAATGTTCCAATCCCCTTAAATCCATTCTACATCAAACCGCAATATTGAAAACTAAAATTCACAAAGAATTTTCGTTCAAATAAAGAATAACACTGTTACGTCACAACCGGAAAATTTTATAAGAACCCAAGAAAAATTACCAGTGTCGTTATGTCCTATCAGGGAGTGAATGATATCCTGACGTTTCTCCTCGACAATTCTATTTCGCCTCTTAAAGCAATGTATCAGAGGGTCAAATTTCATTGCAGCTAAGGTTAAGTATCAAATTTCGCTCAAGCGATCAATAACGCCAGCCGTGCGTAGCAAAATTGGGCAAAGAAAAATAAATATACGTGGAAGCGCGATGAGCAGGCAGAAAGCAACCTCGCGCTAGAATACAATACGGCACACTGTCCGAGGTCCTTGCCCTTGTACGTTACATATAGTATGTATGAATATCGATAGAAGCTGGTGAACTCGCGTGAAACGTACGATACTTTAAGGCAGTGGTGGTTCAACACCGTGTACACGGAACTGCCCCTAGCTACCAAAATCTGATTAGGGCGTAGCGACAGCCCCATATAGCCGGACATGTTACAAAAAAAATTGTCATGGTTTCACAACTAGTCTCAATGATTAGGAAAAGAAAAATGACTACTGAGGATATAAATATATATATATATTGAGGTCACTGAATTCACACTTACCTTTTACTGGAATAGACGGCCTGGTCGAGTGCTGCAGATAAAAAGAAAAAAATATCTTTAGTCATTATCCTTTAGTGAAATCGATAACGTAACCTTTCCGTGCGACAAAGCGAAGCCAACAAAATGACAGATAAATACTCAGTGCTGAAAATCAAAAGATATTTATAGACAGACGTGTGACTTTTCCTTGTTTGGTGCATCGGTGCTTTGATCGGAAGGAGTAGCTGCTTGATAAACATAAATGACTTCTGTGCAATTGGGTTTAAAGACGAGTAAAAAGAGCCTTAGGATTACGCGCGAAATTTGAAAATTCGATATTGTCAAATTTTGTCCTCGAGTATTTTTATATTATTTTTTGTTCTTCGTTGCCACAGATGGTTCAATTTTTTTTT
>JARQSV010000332.1:2198994-2225129 GCA_030142285.1 Calameuta idolon | reverse complement strand
TAGTAATTTAGTTCAAATTAATTTTTTTCCCCCAGAAACCTATAAGTAGTCACAGTTCGCTGACAAATACATTTTTTTAGAGAATGACAATAACTTTTGCAAATTGCCACAACTGACACTTGTACTTTCACTGTTCGCATGCAAAATTCGAATGCTCCAGGCCAGTTTGAGCGACGTCGAAAGAACTTGAAGCCCCGCCGGAAATAGACTGGTGTTCCCAATAGCGCGGCACAGGTTGCCTTTTTGGCATTGCATAAGCACGAAATTGAAAATAGCCGAATAACCATGACCTAGGACATTTTAATATTTCTTTATTGGATATTACTGGTGAGCATTCGCGATCCAAGAGAAAGAACACGTTGCACTGGTACCAGGAGGACAGATCGGTCGTTAATTTTTAAGAAAAAAAAAAAAAAGCCTGCGCCGAAATTTGCCAAAATACGGAAACAAGAATTTTCCCCAAAGTAAAATACCAATGTAAAATCTTCTTACACTTCTAACCAATGATGAATTTTTACATCGCAGTAAATCATTGACCCGAAAAATAAATAAAAATCAGAAAGCGAAGCGCCAGCGACGACTGCACGTTAACTATTGGACAAAAATATTGTTGACCCACCGTTAAGGCTTTCTACATTCTGTGACCTGAACCCACGAGTATGAACGATGCACGCGAGATAAAACGTAATTAGATTCTAATTTAAGATCGATAAACTAACGTTGATGAACCTAAAGTACTGTAGCGTTTTTAGGTATAAAAAAAAAGTTGGTGTTAAATTTAAAAAAAGAAATTTTTTTGACTCACCTCCTTTCCTTTGGTCTCTCCTCTTTCGAACCATTCTACAGTTATGCTCCGTTGTTCCCAATTGACACCAGAAATGATGGCCAAATGAACCCGGCCTGAAATTGAAAAATAAAAAAAATTTATAAGTGACAAATTTCCAAGACAAAGAAATTTTCAATCCTTATCAAATTATAAAATCCTCCGTCATTACTATAATATAAAGAAAGAAATTTTGTTAAATTTACTTCCACGTAGTGGAGTCGCTTCTTAAGAAAGTTCCACGTACAAGTCTCGTGGGCTTTGTTCACGTTTTCGCGAAAGAAGAATCTATTTTCGGAGTAACGAGGCGCAGAAATTTTACTGGTATTTTCCCAATGCGTTGCCCGACGGGACTAAAGGGGAAGCCAGCAAAATTTCGCAGTTCGCCAATTGCAAACAGCTTCGAGCGGCTTGAAGCGATTAAGAAGGGAGTGGCTGTGAACGTGAGAGTGGCGTTTTCATATAAGTGTACCAGAGAGAAGAAAAAACAGCTGTAGGGTCCAATGTAAACAGGGAATTATTTTTTTTACTTTGAAAATCACGCAGGATCGAACGCGAGGAAAAGAGAAAAGAAAAATCTAAAAGAAAACTTTGTGTAAATTTAAAAGAGACGGATAGACGAATCCCGTTATCCAGTATAGTTATACCGTCTTCGTCATCCTGCACATCTTTGGGCTCCTCATCAGCAGCATCCTCGATCCTTCGAGAGAACGTTGGACCCCTCGGAATCAAAGAAGTCTCGTTTCTACACTTTTTACTTTCTACTTTTTTGGAATCATCGAAAATCGGAATTTCAAAACTGCAAGAATTTACGTTCTCGCGAAAATCCTTTTTCTCGAAAATCGGTGTTTTCCTCACTACAGGCTGTTTCAGTCCAGATTTATTTTTCCTTAGATTATTCTTTCGACTCGAACTGTCATACCCACAATTACCCCCACCATCAGACAAATTTTCATTTATTTTCAAATTTTTCATCTCCTCTTTCACTTGCAACTGTGGCAAAACATCGTAAGATTTTCCCAAAATCAAAGATCCATGCATTTCCTTAGACACCTTCAATTCCAAATCCCGACATTGATCCGCCGTCGACGATCTTGTCTCATCACCCACAGCATCCACGTTGTAATTCTCCGAAACGTTCTCTGTCGCCTTATCAAGACTGCTTTCGTTAACATGTACCGGTTTCTCACTGGAATCATCCAATTCCTTGATCTTCGTTATCTCTTTAGCATCTTCCACACTAACATCCACCTTATACGTATCTCCATCAGGCAGACCCTTCTTCTTACCTCCATCAGAAGCTTTTTTTCTAAAATTCTTATCAGCATTTTTTTTCGCAATATTTTTTGACTTGCCAACATTTTTTCCAATCTTCGTCTCATCCCCACCAAGATCAGTATCGGAACCCGTACTCTTCGAGCCGCAGACACACTGAGTAAGCCACCCCATGTTGAAAAAAATTTCTCAACACTTATGATGACAGGAACATCTCCACACGGTTAACCTTATCCAGATCGTATCTTCCAACATCACGTTGATCGTCGTAATGGAGATAGGTCGTCCATAATGAGTCTATCGCATAGAGTCTACAGCTCTGATAACTGACAGCCATGAACGTGAGATCCGTTAGACATTTTCTTAAAGGAATCAAGCAGGCAAATGCCTATCCAAATATGACGCGACGGATGAGAATGAACTCTCGATCACGGCTAACTTCAGACCCGTCAACACTGAGGTTCCGTCCGACGTAATTGCCACAGTATTTTTGCAAGTCCCAGTCCCATTGTCCCTTTCCCGTTTTTCTCCTTTCACGTCGGCGAACAATTACACACTGCCGTGAAGTCCCGCTGTGTCGTAGAAATAGAAACTCTCCCGTTTCTTCCTCTTCATTCGCGATGAACCGCACGAATCTCCCAAACAATCTTATTCGGTGCGGGTTTTGTATCCTTTAAAAAAAAAAATCCCAAACCAAAATAATAACCGCGAACCGGTAGCTATATCGATTTTGACTGGTGTATCCTTACAAGATAAAAAAATATATTTCATCCCCAAAAAATATACCGTCGGCCAAGTAAATTCTAAACCATAATTTTTTCATCTCATGAATAAATTTATCCTCGATTAATTTCAAAACTGTTTAACGTTAAATATAACTTTATCCTCTTCCCGGTAACCGCTCACTTCGTATTAGCAGCGCGGTGCGCGATCAACTGACAGCATCCTCCGGTCACTGATTCATAAACGCATTTATTGCCCAGCGAATAATTTCACGGCTGTCCGTACTCGCTCGAGCATCAACCAAGAGCCTTTCGCTCCGCAATACAACCAAGGATTGACATTATGATTATAATAATTCCAAAGTAAAGGCGATTCGCTATAACTTCGTTGCTTTTTTTAAAATCCAAATCCCTCCACACGAGTGAAAAACGATACAGTTTTCAAAGGTGCCAGCTGAGTTTTCAACGATCGAGTCTCGCCGTTGTCTAGGATATCTGTATATGTATATCAACATGTTCCGCGAATCGATACCGACCGACAATCACATGCGTATAACGATACGCAATATCGATACTGTAGCCACATAAAGTTAGTGTGCTTAAAACATTTCCATATGCTATTTATCGCAAGTACCAGACACGTTCGCGCGACACGGGGTAACATTGGAGACTGAGAATTTCTTCTAGTCCACGAACTAACATCGTTAATTGAGTGTTGGTCGATAATGAAAAAAAAATAATTAACGTCACTCGACTAATCACTGTAGGAGTGTTAAATAAAAAGATGGTAAAAAGAAAACTTGTGCGTTACGCAATAAGGAATAATATATCACAATTGAAATCCTTCCGAAGATATAATTGAACGGGAGCAGACTGTACAGTGAATATTTATCTAGTCGTTACCGAATTCTAAAAATAAAGCTTGCGTCCACACCGAATCACGTAGTCTGACGGTTAAGGTTCAACGGATGGCTTCAGCGTAAAAAGGCAAATTCTCAATGTACGACGGTTTAACGTTTTACCTTGAAGAATCGATTATCCTGCCGTCCGCGTGATATTGATAAATTCTAATGGAAAATGGATTTCGCCAAATTCCGAAAAAAAAAAAAGTTACAAGAACGTTCGATTTTTTAACCGGGCACGAAAACCTTAAGGCTCCGAAAGAAGTTTTCAATGGACGTTATGAATCATGAATAGCTTTATGGAACGTTCAGATGATTTTTTAGAAAATAGGAATCTGAATAACCTGATAGATACTCGAGAGAGTTTGACTGATCGGTTATGTGTATAATGGCGGCATAGACTGAAATACGATGACGCGTTATGGTCATGGAACGAAGAAGCCATGAGAGAATTCAAGTGTTTTCTATGGGAAATGAGCTTCTACGCTCGTCTAACGTTCGCGATAGACGATGCGGAACCCATGAGGCGTGACTGCACGGAACAGCCCATATTTATTTACAACGCACTCGGAAGTCGACCTCGCTGGTATCGTCGAACAAAGTCGTCATTTATTCGTTCTGCGATAGAACTGCGATTCATCATAAATAGCATGGAAATAGGTAAAACGAATAATTGCTTAAGCCTCGACACTTGGGGTACTGCACTGATTTAATTAATTGACGAAATGCAGAGAAATTTGTTTTGTGTAATTATAAATATCATTATCATTTTTATCAGGAGGTTTTATCGAATCGTTGCTGCTGAAGGAAAAAATCAATGAAACGATAATAAAAATACTAGATTCTTTTTACACCCAGTATACGTACGAAGTACTGTACGTAGGAGAGATTGAACTAAAGCGCATTTCCATTTGTATTAAAATGCATTTCTTTTGATATCCTGATTAAGTGGCGTAATAAAGGTTTGGGGACCCAGTCACAGCCTATTGAACATTAAATTTAAGCAGCCACATCCTGTTACCGGCACACAGCGTATAAACTGAGTACGAAGACAACAGTGGTTATTATGTGCTATGGTCGAATACAAGTAACACACCTAGTGATAATGCTAGCGGTCAGATAAAATGGACCATTGGTCAATTACGATAGCGATTAATAATAATATTTGTAATTTCTGATATTTCCTATCAAAACTCAGATTGAATATTTGAGATTCATTATAGATCAGATTGATTATAATGCCTTTATTCTCGAATTGTAGAACGGACATAAATGCAAAATGGACTTCGAACATCCTTGACACGATCCGTTTAAGGTACACACGAAATCAGACCTTATACAGCGAACACAGATTCCGAAACGCCTTGACATTTATTCATGCTCATCAGCTTCGGCCGATCCTTGGTGGAAAATTGAAAAAAAAATCTATCCACGGACAATCCTTCAATTTACAACAATTAAAAGCAAAGAGATCAGACTGAGCAAAAGGATGCGCTCATCGCCACGAATATCAAGAGAAATAAACCACGTGAACGAAACGAACAATTAATCGCCGTAATTAGTCAATTTCGAATTGGTTTCGGTAGATCAAGTAAAAGTCTCCTATCTCCAACTGAACTTGAATTACCGTTGGCCTTTGAGAACTGTCCAACGCCTATACTATAGTACAATATTACTATAGAGCCATGTATGTACTATACAGTAAACAGAGAGGAAGAAACGGTCGATAGTTCTCGGGCCGTCCGCCAGTGTCGCCACTTTCTACGCAACTCGATGCATTACCGACAAATTCAAACGGACAATATTCCACATCAGTCTCGAGTAACGCCGGATGAAATTTCTCGACAGAGTCAACAGACACGCTCGAAAGTGTCTGATGCATACTGGATGCACGTGCACGGAATAAAATGCAGTCATTCGATAGGGAGTTACACCTTGAATTGATGAACCTTACTGAAATGCATACCACTTTGCAAGGAGGGTAGTCGTTTTCATGGTAACTCTGACTCATTCTATACACGCCATAAGGTTCCCAGGATACAGCTCTGCGCGGTAACTGACCAGTAGCAACATACGCAGAACATCCTATTAGCAAAACACAGACCACACAGTATAACCCGTATGAGAAAACAATAATAAAAAATCAATAACTAATCACCAGAAGTTAGCATACACATCTCTCACTGACACAACATTTAATTCCCATATGAAGATAGCTCAACCCCACGGCAAGCAGATTACATACAGACACCCAGATAAGTAAAATATAAAAAGTTACAAGATATTATTAAAAGAGTGTCGGTGCATCTTCCAGAGATCAATCGGGAAGTAGAAAAGCTAAACAAGAAGTTGCAGTTATTTACCATTAAATGTAGGTTTTAAATCCTTCAAAGTTTCCGTTGCCATAGAGTCAGCCATGAAAGAGCTTTTCGAGCTGTTAATATTCTTTCTATATACAAGCTTTCAGAGTTCTATCCAGCAACTATACAGATACCCGGAAATACAACTGGCTAATGACGTACCATATATTTGACATATGTGCAACGTCACGTGCATACGTGTCAATGCAGACTCTATGTATTTTCCATATATCCGTAAGAGTATCAATATACATATATACATATATATATACACATAAAAGAAACGGTGCCACGGAGTTATTAGATTAAAAAACTGCTGCTGGCTTAAGGCCAATAGGACGACGTTCTCTAGGTTAACCGGGACGCCAGAAGGAGGCTCGATCTATCGAGTGGATCGCAAGACAATGTCTTTCACTCGAGATCGACCATGTTCGAAGAGCGACGGAATGACTGAAGCTGATTAAAATGCAAGAATCCAAATTGAGAGGAAAAGAGGATAGGTCCAAAGCGTGCGAAGGATCGTCGCGACGACGTACCGACGTATATTTTTCTCCTCGGTTTGAACATCCAGACGCAAGGACGTCGAACAGTAGAGGAACGACTTAAGCTGTAAGAAGGAAGACGATAAAGCAACGATAAAAGTGAGACAAGGTACCATCGTCGAAGTACCTCTATGCGCGTCCTTATAAGGCGACGTCGCCCACGTGCGCAGCGGGCACGGCGACTTCCACGCTTTTCGACAAGGTCTAGAAGTGCGGGTCCCTCTGGTTCTACTTCTTTTACTTAATCAGTCGTATACAAGGTGGTCATCTATAAAATGACTTTTTGGCGTCCGGGAGCACGTGCTTCCTGCTTCGCATTGGTTAACGGCGACAAGTCAGGCAGACGGACGATGATAACAAAGCCATGCGTCGTGATTAACAAATGGCGACCAGTTTCGTAAGAATTGGTTTTTCAAAAAAAAAAATTGTACCTAAGCATAAAGACGCGTTCGAAAGATCAACAAGAAAACGTAAGCAACACGCGCAGCGTTGTATTTTGAATATCCTTAAAAACAATGCTTACGGCTTATTCGCGGTTGTATCATACACCCTGAAACAACACATGGCTAACCGTAGAACGTTACGACCCTCGTAAATCGTACCGAAAGCGTGGCCGGCTGTGACCGTGGAATTTCTATTCTGGTACTGGCGGGTTGCACAATTCGAACCTGCAAATGTTCCCGAAACGATACCCGCGGGATTGGGAATACAGGAGGCGACTGCTCTACAAGATTCGCTATTGATTTACAAGACTCGTGCTATTACGTTCAAACGCAACGATTTCACAGATCGCTTTCACTTACGTTTCCTTGTGCGCGCCATATTTAGCTATTATTCTCTCCTAATGACTTATGCCAGCAAGGTCGTCTTGGATTTAGAAATATCAAACGCGTTAATATACTGCAGCGCGAGTGTAAGTCAAATAAAGATATGCGTCACGTGAGTGGCATTGATTTTCGTAGAAAGAAATTTTCAATTTTTCATCAAAATCTCGATTGGCTGTTTAAAAATAATTTTTACGTTAATACGTCCGATTAAGAGAAAATAATGAATAACTTCGACAACATAACGCGTTACTCTATTGTACGGTATATAGTGACGTATGTATCTTCTTCATGTTGGCCAATGGACATTATGATACCAGATCCATAAATTTATAAAATCATCGAGACGCATCCACCACCCTTCTCCCGTTGTTAATTCAACAATGCGTTCCACTTGCACAAAGATCACGTACGCTCCTCTCTATTATTAGTGCACCCGGTACACAAGTAAACGACAATCTGTCCACTGTCGCTGTACCAAGCTCCAGATACCATGGCCGAAATAGAGGAGACTTAAAATAGACGAGCATCGGCTGCGAATGACCCTCGATTATGGAAACGAAGGCGAACGTGCGAAAACGTAAAAGGAAAGATGGGGGGGGGGGAAGTGGGGAAACTACAGAAATAAGGACAAAACATATAAAGGTCAGGGAAGGCATTCCCTTGAATGCTACCATTTGACATCCCTGAGTCGCCGAATTAATATTGACCCTCTCGGAGCTCCGCTTGAAGGCAAAGCTTATGAGAGCTTAACTAGGGATGAAGATGTTTGCGGTGGAAGGATAGCGAAGGGATAGAAGCACCATCAGCGATAGTTCGTCAAACAATAATATTAACATGGAGAATAAAGGGTGGCAGCCCCAATGCACGATTTTCGATATTGTCAAGGATGATATTGGAGCACGGGAAAAGAAGTCGCCGCGTTGGAAACGACTATGTGCACGGATGTCGTTAGTTTCTGACCTTCACGAATCACGAATCATTATGCATTCCCGGATAACATATGATACGCAAGGTCATAATTATATGTGTATATATATATGTATATATATATGCACAAGAAACTTGTCTAGGTTATTTTACTTTATTCGAATACCGTAGGACGTGTGTCGATTGTAGATTACTGCATTCATTTTTATCATCGAAAACTCGCAAGAAAAAATTGCACTATCGCTAATTGCGATACGGACGTAATCTTCGTCGAATTTCACGACCTTTTATTATTGCTGAAAAGATACAGAACCGAGCCGGACAATGGCCCGTGCACGTTCTTGCGTAACACACTGGCCTATTGACATTTTCAACGGAAGCGTTTTCAACGCGCTGCGATTTTCAAACGGCGACGACTAACCCAATTTAATGCATCATTCGTCGCATACGAATAAACGCGTACAAACTGCATTGAGAATTTTCGACGAAGTTACAGATAAATTTTGGCCATTCTCGACCTCTGACATTACCTAATGGTACACGGGTCACTCATATTCAGGATTAATTAGAGGACGTATTACGCAATCCGTTAAATCGCGTTAGTCTTGCGTCTCACCATAATAACCGTAACGATTACGTTACTCGTGAAGTCACGAGATACCCAAACTAAAAGAAGCAAAACACGTTACGGCAATTTCATGAAAATTTCGTCAATGAACTGATAACTAGTCTGCGAAGTCATCTAACGAAGCGTGAACGCCGTAGCTTGGCAAGTGTACGTATTAATTTTAAAATAATTGATAATTAAAAAAAAAATTACAATCCCGCCGAATCCACTTCTCGATAACAATTAGATAACCAATCGAAAGCTTGACCCGCCTATAATAAGATATTTAATAAAATAGCAAAATATATCATTGGGAGCAATTCCTTTGTTACGTCATAGTCCTAAAGCTACCAGGATTTGGATCGTACGTGTAGTTGAAAAAGTCCTCGAAATTTAATGCCTATCTGAAAGTTCAAGTATTTCAAAAAAAGGTTCATACGCATAAGGTGAAAACCACATATGGATTACGGGACAGTGTATGTACCTGTCTCAGCCAATGATGATACGCGATTAAGTGGAAGACTGTGACTTGCGTTATAAATATAGAAATGATTACGAAGCGCTTAGATACACCCACTTACACTTTCGATTCTTATATCAATGTACCAATTCAAAGTCCCGAGTAGAATCCCGCGAACTGGTCGAACAACTTTCGAGTATCGGGTCTCAGGCGGTGTCTACTGTACGATTGAGATACCCCCTATAAACGTCATTCGCGCTCAGTGACTTAAGGACGTACGAACGAGATAAGACGTTATCAGTTGAGTCATAAAAGTCATTAAAATCAAACGGTTCAAAGACACGTATAAACAAACGAAAGAGAACCCCAATATTTCTTACTAATCGAAAATTATACTATAAGAGCAAGGTAAATCAAGGTCGCCGATAAAAACCCAGATTACTGACAACTGATAAGGATTGATAAACATTTTGTTTCATCGCAGACAATAGACAGGCGTGAAGTAATCGTGGAAAAGTCTCATCTAATCCAGACACCCTGTACAGAGTATAGTGCAATTTTTACACGCTCTGGAAGTAACATGCGTGCCATGTGCGTGCACCCTAACGTGTGGGTATACATGTATGCATGTGAATGCGCGTTCACATGTGGCAAGTCAAGTCGACGCTGGTGTGTACAAGCTATTAGCAAACCCTTTCCTTTAATGGCGAACGTTCTGAGTCACTCGGCGTCGAGCGCGTAAATAAACCAAACGATTGTCTTTTAAAGCGCGTTCACATCGAGCGACTCGTGAAGAAACATTAACAGCCAATGAACCAACGTAATTATGATGCTGTCGACCTAATCTAGCTCCAAATTTTGATCAAGCACCATCGAGCTCTTCCTACCGGTACAATCAGCTGACCAGGTACCGTTAATCAGTTTTCGCGATAGTAATTAACGAACTGTCGCTACAGCGAGATTGGCCTTGTCGTTCGGTCGCTGGAACAATTTACAACATGATTAATATCGTACTAATTAATTGAGGGACTATTTAAAGTCTCTTCAGTCTGAATTGTAAAGGCGCACACGCATGAAGAGTTCTTGGCGACACGTGCCGTATGGGGATTACGGTGAATAATATATTGATTGTAGCATAGTTAACGCTCCACCACGTGTATACACGAAACGACCGAGAATACAGGACTATTAGAGCATTAAGTATAGTCCACTTTTATCTAGGATGCCTTTCTTCTACGTATACTCGGTGAGTCTAGTAAGAAAAGGATGTACAGTCTTGCACGGCGGGATGCAGTTTTAATAAATAAAATTTTTACCAGACTTTTCGCTGACTAGTTACTTTTATTTCCAATGGACGATCCCATTAACGGTCTTCGCAAGGATGCGTCAGTCGGGACGATAAATCGACTCGTTTAACTTGGCGCGTAATTCCTTTAGAAGAACACGGCAATGCGACACGGGCTGACAGTCGTACAATTGAGAATGAACCGTATGTTACATATGTACCAGCACTGTTAGGATACTAACACAGTTTACGACGAAAGATGAGAATCGATTCGTCAATCTATGCATGTAATCCTTATTAATTAACGAAGAACCGTAGCTACGTAATCACGACGCCCTTTGGACTGTGATGAAATTAAATATATACATATACTGATATATCGCGTAGAGTTTTCTCTCCACGTGCCAGTTAGCGCCCACGCGAAAAAATATATATATATAAAAATTCAAACGTAACTTTGGAGGACGATACAGAAAGGATTCAAGATGTCGGATGTAGATTGAATCGATGGAGATATATATAAGATAATTTTATCTTTATGGGTTAAGATAAATTTTTCTCTTTCCTGGATGAAATTCCATTAGGACTTGTTATAATAATAACTCGATTAAGGGGCTCGAATGACAGATGTCAGATTTAACAGGTATGACCAAACTGAATAGCCCTGTAGATCTATAAGCGATGTAACGGGTGTCTACGAATGCCACAAGCAGTATAATTTGGACTACCTTAAGTCACGCACAAATAAACAGCCTGCTATGAAATCACTGACCTCGCAGTTCGAAGCTAGTTCATTACGAATTGATCCCTCGGCTAAATTCAAGAGTATTGATTATTTATCGATTGCTAGAATTACTTTGCTATTTTAAATTACAACGTAATTTCTGCTCCAGCACAATTATCCTTGTTACCAGGTAAAAATAATGGGAAGAGTATTGCGTTTTCGAAAGCGTGGCTAAAAATTAAATCCTACTTAACAAAAAAAAAAATACAAAGAATTTCTTATGTCTAAAACTGTGGAATTTAATCCTTAATCACATTTTCGGAAACGCAACACTTTCCTCATTCTTTTCTTTTTTTGTATATGGATAATGATGACCTATTGTGTTTAATATACTGAGCGTGAGTACCGTTCTGAGTCAATTCAATTTTTTTGTATACCTCAAGAGTTTCCTATGGCGTGCACGTATTCCGTATTAACGTAACACCTTGTTAGTCTGCATAATCAATAGTGCAGTTTCTCCTATTCGTACCAAAAACTAATTAATTTAGACGTTAATATTTAAACGAAGTTTCGTTTTAATAGATACAACATTTAGTCTATCCGAATGGGAATGCAGAATTTGTTGCAAGGATTTAGTGTGATACCAATACAGGTGAAACATTTCAATGAAGACGTATACAATATTATAATGTAGAAATTATCTGTAGGCTTATCAAACTTGAAAAGAATTGACAGCCTACGCAACAGAAATCTCTACAAATATCGCCTCGATGCAATTATCTTTAAATATCCCGCGAATTCCACCATTGTTAACATCCTGACATTCGTTTCACCTGGATGTTTTCTCAAGACTCCTGGAACTGGACTTGACTTACAGTGATGGGAAGGAAGGACAAGAGATGGAAAAAAAGGAACGAAGAAAGGAATCACAACAGCGTTTGAATCCCATTCGTCGGTTAAGAATACTCTGGTGAAAGGAAGTTCCTCCATTACCGGTCGGGTATCCAATAGTCAGATGCTTTATGAACCTCGAGAATTACGTGGGTTAATAACATGTACACTTATGGGGTACAGACACGCAGTTATTAGTAGGTTATGTCTGCTTGTTCTCCTGTGACAAAACCGCCAACGCATCTTGAACTCATTTCGAACCTTACAGAGTGGACGTTAGAACCATGCGCGAACATGTTGCAGCTAGGAGGTTAACTTCAGGAAGGGTTGGAATTTTCGCGTGGGGCTATGGTGGACGTCGCTGGTACATAGAAACGATATCCCGAATATGGAAAGGTCGACGGGCGCGAATCGAACGAAAAACCGGTTGAAGCCGGTGATGGCGTTCGCAAACCCACGCGTTATCCTCGGAGAAGGATCTGGGAGTTGTGAGAAAATTGTGAAAAATTCTTGACAAGTTTTAGTGTACAATAAAGGTTACTATTATTTTTCTCTTTACTCACCATCAGTCCTTTTGATATTTATGCTGGTGCCCATCTTGATCTCAAACATGTCGTGGTCCATGGTCATTTAATCAATTTCGCACACGGCACACCATAAAACGCCCGGTTCCTCGCGGGATAATTATTTGACTCAATGATTTTCCTTGGTTCGGTTGTGATTCACGAGCTCCTGGAACGGCTTCCCGGTACTCGTTCACTTCAGCACGCTTCGTTCGAGAGTTGACAGTTACGAATCCGTTCGCATTCAAAATCCCCTGGTCGAGACGTGCGCCAGTATTTTTTCAGGGAATCCGATTTACCAGGCACGCCCGTTTTAAAGTTGCTTTACGATACCAGCGTGCTACGAAAACAACCTGACGTCTCTCCGATAATTTGTACGCACTCGAAAACGATCGGCGGCTTGGTGATCACATTGAAAATCCCTGGATTTCGCGAGACGTTGGGTTTTGAGCCGGGATACACTGCCAGTGTCCGTTATTGACAACGGAAAGACTACGAGCGCCAGCTCTCGGTGGCCTGCGTTCGAGGCGCCATCTATCGCCAATTACAAGCATTCGTTAACAGACAGTTGAGTTTGAATTTACGTACAGTGCTGCCACCTTAATAGCCTTGAGGTCGTGGGAAACTTGACCGACGACATTTAACACTGTTTTATCAAGACCTTCAGATAATATACCGACCGTCTTAGAATAAAATTTTATCAAACATCTTGATATAAGAATTGATTAAAAATGTTTATTCATTTGATTATAAAAAGATATTTAATTATCGATAAGGTCTTTACGTTATTTCATGGGTGTCGGCAGTATTCGACGATGAGACATTAACTGTTTTATTAATATTTTTAATTTTTCCTTATTGAAATTGCCGTCATACGTCTTCAAGTATTTATTCAATTCTCTCCAACTGAAACAAACGTAACTAGGTACTAAATAACCATAAGTTACCCGTATGCATTGCAGTTTCGTTTTATCAATTGTTATACGTCTTACCAGTGCTGTTGCCATTTTTGTGATTCCGACGTTGCTAGAATTCCAGTCTTCTTGCATTCGTAGACCTAAAGAAAATCGAGAGCAATGAGGTAAATCGTTATAGCTCGACCAAATTCTTTGAAAACAATTTTACACTGACCTCCAGAGCACGTTCCACTACCTCTCTTTCCAAACCTGCACTTTTCGCCACGGAATGCGCGAAGCTGCAGGTTGCTGTTCCAGGAATCACCCGATAGAGAAAAACCAGCGAGCCATCCTCGTTCACGACATACTCGAATGTCTAGATAATAGTTGGAGAGAGCAACAAAAAAAATTACGACAACAATAAAAATTTTAACAAGTAGAAAACAGTCGCCACTCAAAGTGCACGTACTTGTTTCTCTACCAAGGGACATTGCGGTACGAAATCCACGACACGATGAATGTGCGTCGCGGCAAATATATGTGGGCAATTCGATCCCCTTTCTATGAAGCTGCTGAGCACACTGGCTAATAAAGCCAGACCATCTGTTTCCAACGTGCCCTTACCAAATTCATCCATTATGACCAAAGAATTACAAGTGGATGAACGTAGAGCCATATTTATCTGTAATAATAAATCAAAAAAATTGTCAAGATAAAAAAATATTTTTTCTTTTACCATCTTCAACAAACCTGTCTCAGATCTATTAGAAAAGAACTAGCATTCAGAGCTGTACTTTCGATTGATAGAATTCTCGTCAATAAATGAGTGACTGTGCCAATGGTGGCTGACTCAGCTGGAACATAAGAGCCTATATGTGCCATAAACACTATCAGGGCAACCTGTTTTAGATACATTGTCTTCCCACTGGAATTCGGTCCAGTCAGGATCTTCACTCTGCTGGAATCTTCTCCAGACTCTGTGTCGTTAGGTAAAAATGTGATAAGACGTTCCATCAGTGGATGACGACCTTGTTTTATGGACAGTATTGGGGTCTCGACCATTTTTGGTCTTACATAATTAAAATCTTGAGCTACCATGGCGAAAGATAGTAATCTGTAATTATAAAGATATTCGTATCTATATAATGGATTAGAATAAATTGCTTCTATATTATTTATATGTAATAAATAAATAAAAAAAAGTTGCTTCACATACGTATCCAACTCAGCACAGTATTCGATGACTCTAATGACAGGACTTATATGTTTATTTATGTATCGAACCAATTTTGACATTATCTGACTCTCACGGTTAATTATCTTCAGGAATAGATCACCCACCGTGTCATCTAGTTCTGAAGATAATTCAAAAGCATAAATAATTCATGTCTCGTAGGATTACATTTATTCTTCCCTTTTTAAGACTGCAATTTCGCAATTTACCTCGGGCGCCGCTGCTCTTGTAATGACGGATACCATTCACCATGAATTTAAATTCCAAACCAGGAACCTCGTGATCCTCTGGTGGTGAGCTGATCCATTCGGTTATGGCCAACACGTAGCAAATGTCAGGAACGTAAATCATTCTACAGCCGAGTACAGATTTTGGCAAAGTCTTCATATCTTTCTCCCCCATTAAGGTAAGAAGCTCCGGTAAGTTACTCCGTTGATGATTCACTGTACAATTTTAATTAAGGGTTATCGACCGTTGTCTCATCGATCAACGTAAAAAGAAAAATTCATTCACTTACGTTCGTCAAGTTTTGGATCGACTCCAGGGTTAACAGAAAATTTATTTTTCTGTTTAACCCCGTCGAAATCTACTACGTATTTAATAAAATATTTTAAATGGTGCATCTCGTTCGTGATGCCGTTTGCAATTTTGGCAAAGAGTGTACTTTTGCTTTGAAAATTTCCACATAACTCACCGATGCAAATCACGTTAGCTATTGTCTAAGCGAATGGGTATTATCATACATTACATTGTAATTGATAACCATCAAACTTACCTTGTACAATTTATTCCAATCAGAGGCTGTAGCTTGTGGAGCAGATTGTCTGTCAAGAATAATTTTGCTCACAGGATATACGTGCCTTAGACATGATTTCAAATTCTCTATGATATCCTGATTATTCGATTGGAGACAATAATCGATCAGGTTGAATCTCTCGTTTAGCGTATCGATATTCCTGATCGGATGTCTCAAGAGTTTCCTGCGAGACAAATGAAAAATAAGCTTTGTGTGTTATCAATAAGATATTTCGTACTTGCCACAAATATTTAACTCCTGATCGCGACTGACAACGATTAAGAATACTGTAGAGACTAAGACCTTCCTGATTATGCAAGTAGTTGCCAAATTTGAATAAACTGGGATGATAACGTGGCTGAACGATTTGCAGTGCATTGTAAGTGTCATCGTCTATCATTACAGCGTCTTTTCTATGTGAAAATAATTCTTCGTGAGAGGATTGAATAAATATATGTAAATAGATTTCAAATTTCTACACTCACAACGAAATATAATTAATATGAAGATACTGTGCATTAGCGTCGCTCTTGAGCGCCAATCCACCCCAATTCATATCAAGATATCTCAACAATAGTCCAAGCGCATGGATCATGACAAAGCACTTGAAGTTGAGCACAGAGTTCAGAAAAATGATCCTTTCGTCGTTAGTGACGTCAGACGTTTCGCAGACGAGTCGAAGACAGTGGACGCGACTGCGACAGATTTCGTAATTATTTTCTTTCTTGGGCATAATCTTTAAAACGACTTGGGACGATCTACCGATCGCTGACGACGTCTGGCTGCTTGTTTCTTGCTGTTCGTCCATGTTGTTCGTTACTATCAGTCGTTTGATGACATTAACGAAATTATCAGAGACGCCCATTAGCGTGACGACGTATCGTGGCTGACATTGTCTGTATAAAGTCTTTGCGATGTTGAAATCAGGATTGTCGTCAGTTATGTCCTCCATTACGAATAATTCAGACGTTACCACGTCGTAGTATGCTGCGCCAAGATGATTTTTTTGATACATCATTGCGAGGATGATCTAATATTTTGGAAAAGTATTGTACCAAAGTAGTGGGATAAATTTTTCAATGAGAATCTAAATCTATTATAATTATTGACTTTTGATAACCTCGTTTCCATCTTCGCTCGACGTACAACTAATTTTGTCCGTTACATTTTGATTTCGGGTAACGTCCTTTTTTTGAATTTCTTCTTTCGAATTTCCCGCGCATTCCTCCTCCTCTGAACTGTCCTCCGATAATATCGCCTCGAAGAGACCAGTCAATCTTTTTACGTATAATAATTATCAAGTACCATTAAATACACGCGAGTAAGAGCAATAAAATAATTTCGATTATTCAAGTTTGTTCGTAACGATTCTAAAGCTGTAAACGAATACTTACGCTGAGGAGTCTCCTTGAAATTCGTCAGTCTCTAAATTACTACTCGAAGTCTTTCGTTCACTCGATGTATTTTTATTTAGAATCCTCTTGTTCTCCATACTAATTCAATTTTCTTTAAGTACCAGACTACAGGATAATAAGTAGAAGGAAAAATTGAACGTCGACAATTATTCTACGACTCGCCGTTATTACGGTCATACGAACATAACCCCGCAAGTCAAATGTGTGCCCAAACGAAGTTGAATAACGCTAATAAAGTCAGTGAATAAATTTCTAAGGGAGTGTCAAAGTGCATAAATTATTTGTAAATAAAGTATAATTATTTGTAACAATATTTCCGTTTATTTGATTACGTTACATGAGCAAATATCGTTGTCCGTTTGTTCCCTGTACATAATTACAATACGTATATCTATATATACTGTTCCTAAACCTCTTGAAGAAGAAAAAAAAAAACGTATCCGATAATGTTTACCAATACGAAGCGTCACTTCAACTCCTCTTATGTATAATTCGTTGTGATGTAATTACATTTCCTTTATGCTAATGATCTTTGATTGGACGGTTTGTTAATACTTATTCGTTAAATGGAAGTAAGTACGAGACGGAGAGACGTCAGCTGCGGCGTCGTACACGGAACACATTTGGTTAGGAGTTACGATGAGTTTTGAGCTATGCAATACGAATATATTCATTTAATTATAGTCATAGATATCGGAATGTGGTTATATCTAAATATAATCGTCGATTAATTACGATTAATCATTAGCGAGGCAAAACTTGAAAAAAAAGGCAACTTGCTCTGTTCACCCTATTTCTTTCGTCCAGCCTCTTAATTCTAATTAGTTAATTAAATTTAACTGAACGATTTAAACGGTATTACATCTATATTACATTTTGTCCATTGTGTAAAAACAATCATAAAAATAATTTATGTATATATGTATAATATGTGTATAATCAATTCTGTCTATGCACTATATTATTATATACGGACACGGGATTTCGATAATTTCTCTAAATGACTAATAATAGATACATTGATCGAGTACTTTACAGTAACTATGATTAATGCCTAACTGGGAATAGGCGGAGGGGGTTGTGGATTGAAAGAAATTGGCCGGTAGCTCTTCTCTCTGACAAATGGCTGAATTCCATTGAGCATCAGGCTATTCAAAGGATTCCGTTCTTGTTTGATAGCCTCCAAGGGAATTTCATCCTCAGAGCTGACGACGTCCTCGCTTCTTGCTGGGCTAGCCGACCTGGTTAACGTTTTCTTACACTCTCTACCCCATTCACTTATACATACATATATATATATATATTATATATATAGACAAAACATGTTTTCCTTACATTTCACAAAAAAAATTCCTCGAATCATTTTCCATCTTTCATTCTCGATTTCCATTAAAGCGCGCAAACCGCATTCGCTCCATTTTGTACCGCAGGTACCAGTGTACCTATTGTACAGCTACACGAATCCCAAGGCGTAGTTAGAAGCGCACGATTTGCTTATATCTTTATAATGCTTTTGTCTCTATCGTTTTGTTTTAATGAAGCGTTGTTAGATGACTAGAGGTGTTAAGACTATTTACTTTTTACGCCCACCTTAAAACCTGCGTAAAATCAAAAATCGAAAGCCAAATATTAACAGGTATACTCGTGGGAACACTTATGGGGATATAAGGGCGATCAAGGGTGATTTGAGGCGGTTTGAAGATACGCCGGGAAGCATTATCTTTCAAATAATACTGCTAATCGTATGGAAGCGAGCGAGGGTTGTCGAGGATTCTCTGTTAATAGTACTTTTGTTCGATTTTCTACAAAAAAAAAAGATAAAAAGAATAAGTCGTCTTAGAGTTAATCCCAAAAGTTCCAAACAACATCCCTAATACTTGGAGTATAAGTTTTTAATGATTGACATGAGAAAAAAAATTAATAAAAATTTATTTTTAATTATATATTATATGTGGTAACCTTAAGGAATCCATCCATGCACATGCGTATAGCGTTAACGTCCTTTAACTCCAAATTACTCATTTTCTGGAGCATCCTTCAATTAACCTCGCACTATGGATTCAAGCTGCATTCAGGGCAATCAATGATATCATACTACGATCATACCTAGATCGAAGTGGCTTATTCTTGTTTCCGGTTTGTCTAGAGTGTGGTCTGGTGTTTGGCTGCGAGAGTTCACTGTCGCTACTCGCAAGGGACGATCTGGCCGCCACGGCACCGTGGGCAAAATCCTTCCTGTTGTAAGAGAAATTTATTATTACCAAGTAATTGCCTTATGGTTTGCTATACTATATCTATATATGTATAAAGGCATAGAGGAAGTACCAGTACGCGCCGCGTGCCTCGCGCGTACGTGTACCGTTAGTATAATCGTATTATACAGAAGCGTGAAGCACGCGCTTTATAAAAGTGGGTAAAACTGTTTCCTTAGCTGGGAAAACGATACTCGAGTAACGTTAACGAACCATTGTTAACCAAGTTATTATAAATGTACTATAGAGCTGATAATGAAGACTTAAGACGTTTATGTTATATTGGTACTTGGACTTAAGAACTATTAAAATTTATGGCTTGGACTGTACTATGGATGTAATAGTATAGTGGCTCCACCTGTAATTATCCGATCTCGGAGTGCCGTTTGGATTGATTGGTTTGCCAATGTGAACGTTCGCGTCGATAAAGACTGGATTGCTCTTGGGTATGTCGTAGACGACCTTAGGATGAACGGTGGTATGCTTGTATTCTATGTGGGATGAATTTTCAGGCGCCCAATCGTAGTATCGTGGTCGATAGTCTTTGTATTCTCGTTGTTGTTGTTGTTGTTGTTGTTGTTGGCGATATTCCTCTCCAGGAACTATTTTCCTGTGGTATTCGTCACTACTGGCGCTGTCCTTACGAGTAGCTGCGAGTTTTCCAGGAGTCGCTGAGGTGGGCGAGGACGCTGATGAGGAAGGTGCGCCATCTGGATCAGCTCGGGATAGCTGAGTATTGTTGTCCCAGACGGTTGGTAGACTACTGTATTTGTAATTACAGGTTGAAATAAATTTTATGGGTTATTGTTTTGGGGAATTTAATTATTTACCTGATATTCTCATCCATGCTAAATAATCTTAATTGCTGTCTAATGCTCGCCTTCTCCCTCGCTCGTTTCTTCTGGAATTCTTCCTCGACTTTTCTCATTGCTTCCAGTTCTCCTTTCCTTTGACGTTCCTTAGCCTCTGCTTCGCGTGATAATTTCTCCGCTAATCTGCGCCTTTCGATTTGTCGTACAGTCGATTGGAATGTGAATCTCTTAGATTTTGAGGCTTGTTTCGAGGTAATCTTCAGATCTGAGAGAGTCTCCTTGGCGTCTTGAAGATTTTCTGGTCCCGGCGATGGTGACCTACCTCGCTGTTTCATCTCGGATATATTCTCGCAGGATTTCGAGAAGCTCGAGTACTTGTATGATTTCGGTCCTAGATCATTGAAAGATCGTTCTCTGAAGAGCCCAAGATCCTTACCTATCTTTGAAGATCGTTCCATTTCCGCAGATCCCGTGGGGTATCTAGAGGACTTCTTGACGTCCTCCATATTCTTTTTGTACTTAGAACCAGCGTTATAGGACGCTTTATCATTATCTGAACTTGTGTTTCTATAGGTGAGACTCTGCGTTTGGTACTCAGTACCACTGGACTCTGGTAAATACATGACGTGACCACCGGAAGCCAGATATGAAAAGGACGGTGGTTTCATAATTATAGGAAAATCTGATTTGTCCTCTTCGTCCTCATCATCTTCCATACCGAATCCAGGCTCCCATGCAGGTGAAGCTATAGCGGTACTGTCATTCACCTGATTATGCTGAAGAGAATTTGGCGCGCTCGTGGATAGCATCCAGTTGTCATCCAGAGTGTCACCACGTTGCTTCCGCTCTAAATCCATGAGTCCAAGTCCAAGGGCACCGGAAACGGATCTTTTGAGCTTTTGCAGAGAATTAAATGGCGGACTATCCTTGCTCTTAAGTTCTGAACTGTAGAGCGACATTCTATTGTCATCCCGTGGCAATGACAGCGAAAACACATGGGCCCTTGATGGGAATTTAACAGGCGTCACCATTGGGGGTGGAGAGTCGACGCCGGCGTCGCTACTTGATTCCTCGCCAAGATCTTGCTGCGGCGTCCATGTAGGTCTCAGAGGAGTTTTGGTTCTACTGGTAGCAGTGATGTCCAAGGAATCGTCATTGACAGCACCTGCATCACCAGAAATACCAGAGTCTCCAGATTTATCATGTGACGAACGTGGTCCCAGGGCTACAATTGGCGGCGGCCCTCTTGAGAGTCTCTCAATCCGTTCCTCAAATAATACCTAAAATATTCAATGACTTTTAATGGCAAGAAGAAAAGATTTATTCTTTAATCAATCAACGTAAGGGCACTCAAAGGCCATTTCGAGCTAACTAGAATAATTTATATGCGCCAAGTCCCAATTTGATTTACTTTTATTACGTAATATCTTATGTCGTGCGTGTGATTTACGATCATTAAATCACTGCTTATGTCAGTGAGTCATTCAATGAGCCAGTAAGTCTGTCAGTCTCTATTGCTCGTATATCCAAGTATTACGTTCCTCAGTAACCACTTACCGGACAATCTTCGCTTGCTGTGCTCATAGTTGGTCCAGGAGTCTCTAATGCTGAAAGCAGCCGCCAGGCGGCTGAAGGTGAGAATCGCGGTATTTCTAATTGTTTCTTAGGAAGGGTTGGTCTTAGTTTCAGGGCTATATCTTCAGTTCCGTTTTTTTCTCTGGTCTGTTAAAAAAAAATATTAAATTAGAAGGCAGAACCAGAATATGGAAAATAGAAAGTTTTTATATTTTTTAAAAATATATTTACATCGTCTACGTCGAGTGACGGCCCTTCCGGCGAACTGCTAATCTCCATTGATTGCAAACGCGATTTAAGCTGATCAATACAATCTCTAGATTCGTTTGATAATGAGTCGTCCATACCGAAGTAAAATGTCTTGGGCGGTGACTTATCCGTTGGTGATAAACTACAATTAAAACAGGAATAAAGAAATCAACACGGAGATGATTGATTTACTCAAAATCTGTAAAAAAAATGATCTTACATCTCCCAATTCTTCTCATGGACACCTTTGACGTCTCCCGTTTTTCTATAGAGCTTTTCTTTGGTTTTTGTTTCCTTCGTTTCCACTTTCGTCACAGGCTCGGACTTTCGTTTTTCGTTGCTCTTGAAGACGTTGGACCTCAAGTCGACGTTTCTTCTCCTGGAGTCATTGCTGTCCCGATCCTTACTTCTCGGTGGCTCCGGTGTACTTTCCCTCCCGGATCCCTGACCTCGAAGATCTACCTTGTCCCTGAACTGCCGAACAGGACTTTCGGACCTGGTCCTAGCAGAATCTATTACATCATCCAACTTTCGATTTTTAGCTCTATCACCGTGTCTAGATATCTCCTCGGAATAGTCCCTCCTCTGCTTATCCAGAGAGTGTCCTCTGGCGTCCAGCCTATCGTTTAACGACTTCCGGCCATTTCCACGACGGGAACCATCGACAAGTTCAGTACTCCCATCGTAAGTAGTAGATTTTCTAAGTAGCTCATGCTTGGAACTTCTTATCTCGTCCTGACGATTCTCGAAGGATTCCTTAGAGTGGCTGTCACTCCTTCTACCGTCAGGACGCCTGTCATCGAACCTCCTGTCATTCTGCAATCGAGCTACAAGCCTACTGTCGCCATTACGTCGATCCTCAAAGTACTCCTCATCAGTCCTACCGCTCCGTTTATCAACCCTACGATCATCAAGACGGTCCTCGTGTCTTCTAGCATTCCGATCATCGGCAGTGCGATTATTCTGACTCCTGACAGGTCCTTCTCGATGATTGGCAGGAGCGGCCTCGCCCACGGGAGCTTCCCGTTTGTAATTTAACTTATTACGAACCTTCCTAGCGACCTGCATTAGTTCCGCCTGGAACTCCGGACTGCTCAGACTTCTCTGAAGAGTATTCTTCCCGTCAAAGTGCTTTGATCTTCGCTCCTCACGATCCCAACGCTCTTCCTGTTCCCGCCAGATTATATTCTCCTTGCCAACGCGCTCCTGACGCGACGCCAGCCACCTCTTATCCTGTTCAACGTTCACGCGTTCCTGCAACGAAGTCCAGTTGACTTGAGCCCGCTTCGTTTCTGCTCTGGTCTTGAAGAGTCGCGACCTCCTAGGTGGCGGCTGTATCTCATCCGAACGTGTCTCACGATCAAGACCGATTTCCCACTTGTAGGAGTCCGGAGAGGAATCCCCGTTTGCCGGCGGTGCCGGAGCTTTGTACTTCTTCTTGCCCTTGTAACGGCTCTCTCTCTCCCGGGCGTCCCGTTCCGAGTAACCCTGGTGACGAGGCTCGTGTCGCCGTTCCGATGGCGAGTATCTAAGGTCAGGTTCACTTCCGAATCTCTTCATCTCGGAAATATCGCTATCGCGCGACTCGCCCGGATATTGGCAGCACTGATCACTTGAATTCTGATTACGACCTGCATTGCTATATCCGGTTGCTGAGGTACTGCGAGATCTGTAGGCTGCTTGCTGCAATAGAAATGCGGAGGTTGCAATTGATTCTGATCACTGATAAGTTATACACCGGGTTTGACACTGTGCGATATCGGAAATATTTGTACAATGTTTCGATTGATCTCAACAGCCTGAGACCTTTGCCACTGAATTGACCAGGACGAAATGAGACCCGCCTTAAAGGAACTTCTATTATATATAATCAGAACAATGTATTCTTAAGCCAATTTCCAATGGGTACGGATACTTTCTAAGTATTTCCAAAAAAAAAAAGAAAATTCTAGAACGAACATTAAACCCGGTTACATGCGTAATCTCTGACCGGATGCCAAAGTGTCCAAGTCAAGGTCCGTGAACTCTTTTAAAACTTCCCGATCTTTCCCGTCGGTTTCGTGAGATTAACGATTTCAGACGCGTATTAGAAATTCCGCATGCATAATGAAACCGGCCATCGAATAATACAGCGTAACCGAGAAAGTGGACTGAAGAGTGACAAACCCTGATACTCTTTTCACGACTTCCTCCAATAACAACAATAACTCCCAGCATTGTCCTACCTTATTGAGGTTATGCGGCAAAGTCAATGCGGATGGTCTGCGTCCACTTATGGTACCACCATTATGTATGATACTTCCATTATTGGTAGCGCGCAGTCGCTGATTGGGTGGTTCCGGAAGTACCTTGAGTCCCTGAGGTTGAGAGTGTCTGGTCAATTCTCGTGGAAAAGAGTGGGTCCATCCGCGTCCCATTTCCTGGGCCAGACCACCACCCGCCGCATAGTGCTGATGAGAACTGTTATTGTTCCCCATATTCGTTCCTTATATCTTCAATTTCACGTCTTCACGCACGCACGCGTCATCCTTGACCTAGAAGAAAAATGAAATTTGTTAAAATTCATAATGCCATTTTTATATACAAATTTTTCATCACTTCATAGACTATATCCCATTCTTCGTACCGTACAAGTATGTACCTATACGCAGTGCTTCATTGAGCTCTGTACGAAGAAGGCAAAAGGTAGCTAAGTGCGCAAAGTCTGGCCAATCCGGACAGGCCAGTCATCTTACAGTTAGACACCGCTTAACCTCGTGTCAACCTCATCGGTCCACAGCAAAGCAATGTGTCTTCTAAAGTGAGTTCTTCCATTCACCTAAGCCAGAGCACCTGCCTGCCTGACTGCTTGCTTGGTTACCTGGGCCAGAGCCTGCACTCCGAGACCTCAGAGCTCGACTCAAAGACTCGAAGTACCGCTAAGCAATGACTAACAACCCGGCGGGCGTTGCAAGCGCGACGAGAAAAACATTGCCCGGGAAATGTCATTGATTTAGAGAAGGACGGCAAGAGAGGAGAAATTCCATTGGAGGTATAGTTTCGTAAATTTTAACCTTTTCTTTTGTACCTTTTAAATTTAGCAGCGAATACGCGTAGGTAGAGCCGGGCTCATCCATCTTGATTAGGATGCCGGAACGATTAACCAGGTATGTAGATTTCGTGTAAATCTCTTCTGGTTCTATCTAATCGATGGAATGTATCAATTTCTTCTTCCTGCTGGTCTGTTTTTTTTCCTACCCCCTCCCCGAAGAATCTCAACCAATCATCAATTCTACTTGTTCCCTATAACGGTATTAAGCTGCGATATTATTTTCTTTGGAATAACCAGCACTGCGTACGGTTGCAGCTGGTGAAGGCTGCGTCATAATTTTTATTATTTCTAACAATGATATTTTTTTATTGAAAAATGAATTTCGTTCAAGACTTTTGTAAAAGTTAAATTTGTTCATCGCTCGAAAGTATGGTAACGAAGGGGATTTGAATTAAAAGAAAAATTTGATTAACTCCAGGTCGAGGAAGTGTCACAGCATCCGAATCATCGGTCCATCGGGTTATAGGCATTCGGCATGGCTATTTCGTGACCAATAAAAATTATCATTTCCGTGAACACTGTACAGACTTCCTTTCTTACCTGTCTCGTTTCTTCATCGAGACATTGACAACGGTGCAATTTCTTTTTTGGCGTCCAGTAGAAACTTTACCCTACGCGCGGACTCACAGAAATCGATGATCTCGAATCGATCGACTCGACCAATCGTGATCGATCGATGCGACAAGAAATTTTCCCGACTGGTCGCGTATCTTAATTTTTTTTTTTACTTACTCGACTGGGAACCGTAAAATACAGTTAACACAGTTAGTGGGTATTTGGATCAGGTTGACTGTGTCCAGCGCCGAAAGATCAAAGGGTCTTTTTGCGAGACAAGACGCCACTACTGTTTGACCAGCCGTACTGGCTCCTCCGCACTGCTCTAAGGATCGATAATAATCGATATCCG
>JARQSV010000332.1:2019506-2198894 GCA_030142285.1 Calameuta idolon | reverse complement strand
GCTGGATCGTTCGATCGGGAAACGATCATCTTGCCACGAGATCAAACTGATCCATCAGGCAGATCCTACGGCTCACGATGAGGACGCGGCACAAAGTAACAGCTGATGCGTGACGAAAGGTGGTGGTTATGATATCTTGGACCTTGATGATGATCTTGAGTCATCGAACTTTGACGGTTCGAAGATAAAAATAAAATTTTTCTTGGCGCCATCGTACCTTACGCCTGCTTACCAATCCGTGGGTGCTTGTCTACTATCTTTACTTTAACAGTTAACTAACCGGTCATCCACAGGTATATTCAAACGGGATTTCGATTCTCGAATATTATGCAAAATTCTCTTTTTTTAAATATCATACCAAATTATTAATTTTTAAATGTACACGTCGAAAGACATATACCAGGACACTGACTGTGATAAACTGTAAATGTAACGCTCGCTCAGATACCATAAGATGACAAATACTCACGGAAATTCATTATGCGCGCATGACGGCGAAACGTATAGTCATTATTATTATTAAAAAAAAAAAAGAAAAAAAAATACCGTGAACAATCGCTCTAATTCCTTCCGAATGAGAATTTAATTCCAAGTACGTATATTCGCGACTGTCTGCCATTACGGAATCGTTGACACACATCCGAGCAGACGATTAGCATTCAGCGATTTGCACCCTCTTAATTAATTACGAAATAAAAGGTCAATGACATTCGTCTTTCCGCAGTAACGCATTCCGCGTGCGAAACCAGCACGATACCCGTAACGATAATTCGCGATGACCAAAGAAAACCATAGCCACATCCATGCGTATACGTAACAGAGCATCTGTCGTTGGTAATAAAATCGATCGCTCCTAATTATCGATGATAAGTGCGTCGTTAGCAATGCGTAATAATGACCGAGAGATTATAGTCAGGCACGATGACGTAACACGAGGTATAGTACGTAACGAACCGAGGACACGTATATAACGCGTGTCCATTAAAATTGTGAAGCGCGAGAGAAGAAGAAGAAGAAGAAGAAGAAGAAGAAAAAAGAATAAGAGATTTCTACGGGAGGCAACGAAGGTGCAGGATCATCGTCTGTCTACCCGAGCGAAATACGTATTGCCTACATGAATTTCTTGTCTGGCAATATCTACACACATGCTGTACGTGCGGTACAGTTTCTGATATCTGGCTACAGTAAATACTCGTACGTGACTGTACGCCGCACGTCATTGCACTGCGCGTATGTGAGTTGACTTGGAAGTGAATGAATCCAGGAAGGTAACCCGATGCAGTGTAAAGTCTCGCTCGGCTCTGAGAGTTCACCAAGTTCTTCCGTGATCTTCGCGCGTCCCGCTGGGCATCGTATCCGATGACAAATATTCCCGGAAATCTGTCCCTTGCGTGACGAGGAGACGGCAGTGGTGGTAGCACGGGATGCGCAGTTAGGTTATAAAATTGGCCACGTGTCTACGTACACGTATATGGATCGGATATAACTTGTTATTTAGAATAAGGAGAGTAATCGAAATATAATGATAATTAATGAATTTCATTGAGATTAATGATCCGCCTTAAATGTCAAGTCAAGAGAATTCGTAACAGTAATGGAGCAAAAGTGTCTCAAGGTCCACTGCCGGTTGGGTCGCTAACCGTCAAATCGTGCGATACCGTTGTGGTTTATCGCGCCGAAGTGACTATTGAGGTTTAGAGGCATTTACGTAGTAACGTTTAAAAGGTGGATAAACCGGTACGATGGAGAGGTGAGGTAATTAATAAGTGTCAAGGGGAGAGTGTGCGAGAGAGAAAGAGAGAGGTAAGAGATGACGTTTACTAGCGAGGAAACGTCCTTGCGGAAGGATGCTGTAAGGATTTCACGATGGATTCTCCGTGGACCCACGTGCCTCCTTCGAAGATGGAAAGTCGCAGGAGGGTTGTCCGGGTCGAAGGTAAACGGAAGGAAAGTCGAGGTGACAAAGGGAGAAAAAAAATTGAAGGAAAATTAAAAGAATCAACGGAGAGTCCCCGGTGAACGAAATAACCAGAAGATTCGTGGAAAAAGTTAAAAGACGAGAAAAGTGTTTGCCCGGTGTCTCGATCTCTGTGAGAACTGCTAGTAATCGGTTCGGCTCGGATGCCCTTTGTCTCCACTTCGATTAGACCAAGCGCGAAATGACGCCACGAGGTCGGGCGTCGTTGATCCAAGGATTCGGTGCCCGTTTCGAGAATCACCATAAGTCGTTACACCTAAATCGATTTGAATACCTTTGAATAACGTCAAATTACTGCACTGATAACAACTACTGGTTATCGCGTAACGTATCGTTCGCTGTATAAATTTTTCTTTTACTTCGACTTTCACACTGATATCATTGCCGCGGGTAATACTTTCTTACGTCATCATTCGAAATTTTCATGAAACCGCTAAACGCTGCGTTATAATCTGGAGCAGGTAACACAGGACCGTCAGTGTCACGTTAGGTCGAGAAACGTTATAAGGTTATTTTCGTATAACGCGTTCGGGCTTGAGAGAGAGAGAGGAAAAGAATCCGAAAGAAATAAAGGCGAGTTTTCACTGGTACATAAAAGACGCGACCCTTGCTTCTCCCTTGCTTTATAAACGGCATCACGAATCCTCGTCCAACTCTGGGCAAAGTAAATGCAGATTGCGCGAGCATATGTCTAGGCCTGTCTCGCAACTCTTGCTTAATTGACGCTGAGATCCTTCGGATGCCGTTCCCTCTCGGTTTCCATGGCGCGACTTATCGAGCCCGGGTATACGTATACAGTATAGAGGCAACTCGATGTAATATATCGCACGTTAAGCCTGGCTACCGCATCGACGTCGATTTCGATTTTTCACTCGTTAGACTCCATAAATCGAGACCGAGACCTCGACCCGAACCCTTTAATTAGTCAGGAATCGTAACTTCGATATAATCCGCCATGTTGGATCGAGCAGGTGCTATACCGCTTTGATCTACACCGTGAAGTTGTTTAGCTACCTACCGCAGGAGACGGAGGATGTGGAGGATGAGGACGAGAGAAGGTTAATTCGCCTACGCTGATCGCTGCCAATGAGGATTCCTCATTAATTTCTCAATTGCAGGTTATGCATGCAGTCGTACTTACTGGCTCGCGAGATGAATTGCGAGTCGGGAAATGAAAAAAGAAAAAAAATTGAAGAATGAATGCGCGTTAATGAATGGATTTTTACGATTGATGTTTCAATGTAAATCAAAGGATACCTACGTGCGTACAGCCGAGCGTCTCCAGCTCGTTAACCAGTGGTTTCGCGATAAAAATTCCTATCTAATTTAGTCAGCGACGCGTCGTACTTGTACGAGCGATCTAGACGAAGGCGTGATTAAAGTTCGTAAGTCCCGTAGGGCGCGCGGCACGTATCCCTTTAATTAATCATTTTCCAAGGAGTCCCGTCCTGTCAAGTCGTGAATCGCGGGCCGTTGGTGGCGTCATTCATAAATTCTCTACCGGTACAGACCCTTTAATTAATCCTGAATAGCAGCGCGAAGTTCTCGCTGGGCATTAACGTAACGCAAGCGTAATTGGTCTCTACTTGAGGAGCGCCTAAAGGTGTCGCAAATAATCTTCATTCGTTTTCCTGGATGAGTCAGTGAACGATGAGTCCAACCAAAGGCGTCGCGACGCATTAACCCTAAACACCTTGAGAAATGGTGTTCTCGTGGTAATAATAATGAACAAAAAATCATTGATCGATTACGTGAAAAAGGTAAAAAAAAATTTATCAAAAATTTTTCTGGTCCAGTAAGAATCATTGAAATTATAAAAAAAAAAAATATCAATTAAAAAATTTCTAATTTCGCAAATACACACATCGCTACTAGAGAGTCGTATACATTTTGCAAGGTGCATCGTATACGTAGCGCTGACGTTAGTCTACTTGCAATTTTCGCAAATGCATCCAGTGCACATTGAATGGGCACGAGACTTTCCCAAGTGTAGCGCAAGAATCATTTCCATACGTTTTTAACGACGCGTGTCGAGTGCGGAGTCTCTCCAGTTTTGAAAAAAAAAAAATTGCCAAGTCACGTTACTCCAGACTCGCGGATGCCTTGAGTCGTTAATCAAAAATCTAATTTTGAACCGAGATGAGAATAAAAAGAAAATCTATTCCCACCCCACGAGGTTACAGAGCGACAGATATGCATTCCGTTCAGCCAAGACGTCGATCCACGTCACTCCGATACGCGGAATCCAAGTTAGAAATACATTGGTGATTTTTCTTAATCGGCTCAAGGTGACAATTCTCAGGTATAAACGTCTAACAACCATCAAGCTAAATACAACGAGATTAGGGGAACCTAAGGACTCCGAGTCTCACGCAAAGTCTCGTTTGGTGAAAGAGGCCTGAGAAAATGATAAGAATTTTCACGTGGAATCGTGACGCCGATGCTGTCGGTCTTGAATCTTATGGGAAAATCTTGGCGGCACCGTTATTCTCAAAAGATCTACTGGTACGATCTGTCACGTACGTAGCTGTTATTGCATGATCCTGGTACTAGTGAATTGTATACTTAAATATATATATATATATATATATATGTATACTTCTATCTTATTGCTCTCGCATACGAGAACCAATCATGAAAACGATCTCGGCCATGCACGCGCCCGTGCGAACCGCCTGGCCATGGCCAGTGTTCGATGAAAAACGAGAGAAAATCGTGCGGAGGTACGAGGACGAGGACGTTGTCGAGATAAGAGAGAGAGAGAGAGAGAGACAGAGAGAGGAAGTGGAAACGTCAAAAAAATTATGAACCAAAGAGATCGGGGTCACGTGGCCCGTGCGAGGAAGAAAGTCATTCGGCAGAATTGGATGATCGAAGATCGGAGAGAGTGGACCGGGTGAGGCCCCAATGGTCCGGCACGTAGGTCGTGGCATCGACCGAAATTCATGAGGCGTATATATATATATATACTATACACACGTGAACCGATGGTGTCCCAATGGGAGCCCAACAGCGTACAGCCCCGCTCCACCTTTACACAAATTACCGTATCCTCTGATCGAAAGTATACAGTGGGTACAGGCAGTATAGGACAGACTGCTTTACCGAACCCTGATAGAAAGTTACAAGTGTGGCCCGGGGGGGGGGCCCAGCCCCATGGATCCTTTCAAAATGATGTTTCTCGGCTACAGGTGGATCCACGTGTCTCTCTCTACACACATATATATATTGATATGCCTGGTTACCGCCTCAGGAGAAATTCCATGTAGGAATCAGACGACTTAAGAAAAGGAAATTTTGCCGAAATTTCTCATGGTATAACATTTCGTTCGTGTGAAAATTACTATACGTGAATGACGTAACGATTCTGTCTATAGGCATTTACTTCAGCCTCCCTGTAACAACAAGCCGCTATATACCATTATAACAGAACAAAGAGAAGAAAGAAAGAAAAAAAAGGAATATTTTGCAAAGTCCCAACCCATGTATAAGTGACATAACGCCTTGTTCCGCCAATTAAAAAGAATTCTTTCATACATTTGGAACTTGTCGTCTCGACTCTTCGCCATCTCCCTGTATACGCAATCGAAAAATAACTTTGTTTCTAGTCTACTTGAAAATCATTTACACAAATCATCATGCCACTTCCGTCCTATATTCATATGGAGACTCCTTGAAGTTGCTGACGCGTAGCAGCGCACGTGTCAGCGCGTGGATATGTAAGTGCACACTAAATACCGTGTCGGATACATATATATATATATATATATATGCATGAGAGAAGTTGCTTTTGAAGTTGCCCATACCCCATATATATATATACACACACACACATAATCTAAAGAGAACCGTCCACACGGTAGTACAAGTCATTCTGTGTTTTACCTCGGCCATTTGCATTCGTACAAAGCGACATACGTCTATTGCGCAAGGCCAAACAGAAACAGGGTAGATTTGCGTATAGTCGCGTCTCTTTCGGCTTGGAGCGAAAAGACACAAGGAAGTTCGCCGGACAACGTCTGGATCCTATATACAGATAAATGGGACATTAACGCGAGAAGCCTATACGCCTATTTGTAAGTTACGGTGAAAATGGGACGTCTGTAACGAACAGACGCCATACAGTAACACGTCAGATCCCGTAAGGTAATTTCCTTACGTAATCGACCCACGCACATGGCGTACCAGTTTATAATCATATAGACATATTAGTACTCTATATATATACATATATGCATAGATAGGTGCAATTCAACTATATACATATATATCCTAGACCCAGTAGGTAGCAAGGCTGCAAAAGATTGAAGTCCCACGCACTTGTATCCTACGCAAATTCTCCAAGTCCCTAGCGACATGTACAATATAGATTCTATGCTACATTGCTTCCTGGGAAGATTCATGGGGTACGATAATATTGAGCAACGTATGTGGACACATATGGATTTTAAGATGGGACGACGAAGCACGATGCTCCCGCAGGTAGGTAAAAGTAATAAGGTTAGGTTGGGTAGTAAAAAAAATTTTTTTCTTCGCTAGATCTATCGATCGGGGTCAAATCATACTGCGTATAATTATATGTATCTACAGACACGTGGGACATATTGGATTGTTAAGTTTACGACAGGTTTCACTCGTTTTACGATGGTCAATATGATCATTTGCACTTTGTACGTGTATATATATATATAGAATATATACCGCATGGAACCCCCCAGGGGTTTTTCTTCCAGAGGAAGAGAAACACGGGAGAGAGTCGTTCTACATCCTTTAGAGAGACGCATACCGAGAATAAACACGTACAGGTTATGTACGCAGTCGAGATGAATAGCTGGAAGGAAATTAAAGAGAAATAAAGGAAAGAGAGGGGAGAGGGTTGGAGGGAATAAACAGATGAAAAGAAAAAGAAAAGAAAGGAGTGCACGCATACCGCACTGGCGAATCGCCTTTCGCTCGTCGCGAATATCCGTATACCCCTTAGGCCATTTCTTTTGGAATGCCTTCGGGGTTAGGAACTCTCGAATCTCCCCACACGAATCGTGCGATCGGGAGATCAAAGTGTCCAAGGCGAAACTTTGTACGTACCATCGAATGGGTAAAAAAGGAAAAAATGTAACTTAATACGAAGCTAGACAAAAGGTCACATGTGTACCCGTCCCTTAAGTAAATTCTGGTGAGTGGTACGAGAGAGGCGTTAATTCGTGCTAAAATGCACGTGTGTACCTAAATGCGTATACTCGCGTCGAGTAAACATAGGCAAGGCTGAAGTAAAAATCAAACGGCCGTTGACACTGGTGCAGGTATTAGATACGTTAAGCAGCAAAGACACACCTCGGTTAATTTTCTTGGGACTTTCTATGGGGAACGTCTTCCACGAGGTTAAGATGAGAAGTACGGAGTTCTCCGTCTGACCGCCAGATGTCGTTGATAATTTTGTATGCGTTATCAGATTCCAGTATATCTGTTTTAGATTTGTGTGTATATATACATATATATATATATATATACGGCTGTGGTATACGTGAAGGAATCATCGCGTGCATTCCATACTTCGTTCGCTATAATTTCTCTACGTCTTATCTGCCTACCTGACGACGTGTTCTTTGCTCTCGTTGTGGACGCGACTTTAGTGCGAAGGGCACGCAACGGTTCCGCGATCATTTCTTCAGGAAGACTACTCGCATAGAGTAGGTGCATTGCGAACGTAGAAATTATGAGACGAGCCCGTTGCTCGCTGACACGCGACGCCCTGAGCCGCGTAACTACGTATCCGACGACGTGTGTACGAGGCTGTAGTGTAATTTTCGAAATAATTGAAGAAGCAATACATAAATTGAAATACTAAGGATGATTGTAATTAAAAGAAAAAATTATGCAGTGGAAACAAATGTTTCTCTTTAGCAAAGAGCGACTGTTCATTCATTGGCGAAGAGAATCTCGTGTGGGATAACGAGTGTCGATAAAAAAAAAGTCTTTAAACTTCGTTAAGGAGAGGGTGCGCGCGCAGCTCGCTCAACGGGTCGGCTAGGCAAAAGTTTCGAGTATCTTCCACGACGCTAATGAAGACGGATGACGGAGACCTTGCGCCGGCCACGGATTAGACACGACGATAGAGTGAAGACTGGTAAAGGAATAATCGTCGGAGGATCTTGATTTTCAAAAGCAATCAGACCAACGACTGTAGATGGACGGGTCCGGCCTATCACCCAGATCGTAATAGGGTATTAAGCCGTTGAATTTCTTCGCTCGCTCTTCGCCTCGTTTGCCTCCTCGGCGCTTCACACTTACAGCATCAATTTCACTGCTAGGACTTAACGACCCGACAATACGTAGGAATGCGAGTGGAGAAATAAGGAAATGCCAGTATGGCCGTTGACTCCTTTTAGCCCGTTGCCGAGTTCTCTCACCGTTCATTATGTTTATGGCAAAAATATATACAACAAGAGGCTAAGGCAAGTAAAAAGAATATACTTTCAGCAATAACATAACCTCTCTGCTCTGTACTTATTGTCTTACCGTTCCGCGCGTCGTCAGTGTCGCCCTCTGCGCGCATGCGCAACGGTACTATCGTCAAGCGAGAAAACGGAGAATGAAAGCGCATGAGAAAATCTGCATATCGCATCCCGGTAGAAATAACAGTTTCGTGAGGACGCGAAAGAGCGTGTCTCGTGCTGGATTGCTAGACCCAACCGCAACCACGTCGGACGCATGATAATCATCATAACGGGTATCCTTCCTTAAGTCGAACTAACCTAGCTTCATGCTTTCGCGGCACAATGACTTTCAGCGACATCCTCCGTAAGGACGTATGAAGTCAAAAGTTCTTCCGTAATCGGTGTTCGTGAACAGAAAGGAAAAAAAAAAAAATTCAAAAATACCTTCATCTTAAAAGAAAACTCTCAAATTTTATCCGTCAGCCCCACGTGTCGTTTCTGTAACACTGATTTAAAATTTCATGCCTAACGTAACAAGACACGCTAAATAGAAGTAAGACGACGCCGGTCAAGTGAGCGTCTCGAAAGCCTGGCGCATCCACCGCGCACATTACAGGTATACGAATAGGATTCAGGAATTACCTTTAGCATAACCGAGTCTGCTATATAACAACATAAATCGCGTTTATGCTTCGCTATGCGGCCATTAGACGCATAGGCTAGGCTATGCGGTCGCGGGCAATGCTCAGGAACGACGACGTACGCCGGCGTTGCTCTTGGCATCGGTAAATACCAGTACACTCTCTCTTGGCTCTCTTGTACTTGGCTCTATCCATCTGTCTCTCTCTCTCTCTCTCTCTTGTGCGCGCGCTCTCTGCCCCCTTTCCTCTCTCTCTTACTCCTTTCCACTCCCTATTTCACTCTGCCTTCTTATTTCCTCCTATACTCCAGCCTCTACTACTCCTGGCATTGGCACCGCTCGGTACTGATACTCATATACTCGTAATAGGATACCGAGGAGCATACTCGGGTCATACTCGTCCACGTACTAACATACTCGGGCGTGAACACGGAAGCAGCCTGTAGCTACGTACCTACCACTCGGCAGCCAATATTTCTTGGCTTTTCCAGCTGCCCGATCAAAGAATTGTATAATGAGATTTCATCGTAGGCCAATCTGAATATATATCACATGCATATATACGCATATCATACACATACATATATAAACATTATGATTCGCATAATAGACATGGAATGCGAGCAGCCAACCTCTACCTCGCATTTCCGGCTGCTAATTTATAAGGTAAGCTCCTTCTACTTCCGATTGGGATGTTCCGTTAGTCGGTGAACTCCTTAGAATGCAAAGTCCTGGGTCACGTTTTCTTTCCACTTCAGTTAGCAGGTGCAGCTCTAAGGACTTGTGTACAGTTCGTGGGAGGCCTTGGACTTTAAATGGATATATCCCAGTGGAACGCAGGAATAATGAAAGGGACTATATTGAAAGTACAAAACCGTACACAAGTATCGCAAAGAATACTTGTCTAATTATATTTACAATTAATGACTTAGCATAACGATGATATATACGGAAGCCTAGTATTGACATGAGCTAAATGATATTCATCTACAGTATCTACGTACGTGTGTGCATGACTTCAGGAAAATTTCAAAACCATCTTTCGAGTAAGACGGAGGTTCTTGTATGCTTTTTTTTTTCTTTTTTAGATCTTTTCTGACGCGTCGGCACGCGTGAGGATACTTTTTTTTTTATGTTCCAGTAAAACTGCACGGGAGAGAAGGAGACCAGACCGACGTAAAAATGGACAAACGCCCTATGAATATGCGAAAAATCGGCCAAGCATGAGCGGCCCAGTTTTCGTGGATCAAAGAATGACTGCGCCGCCGGCGATAGAGCAAGGGTAAGAGAGGGAGGAGGAAGGAGTAAAGAAGAGGAGACGTAACAAAAAGAAAAAAAAAGTGAAAAAGGGAACGAGGGCGGGATGATGAACGTCTCGGAAGATGAACACAATGAGATAAGTCGTCTAATTACGTGGGAGAATTAAAGAAAAAGGAAAGAGAAAGAAAAAAGTGTGTCTATACATATATATATATATATATATTGTATATAGACACGGAAATATATATATATGTGTATAATTACTAACATAATTTTTACGTCTAACTAATACTAAAACCGCAAGAAACGTTGCCCTGGAGTTATCCGGAAGCTACCATATGTCTATTCGTTCGGGGATGATATTGCGTCTGGCATCTGGAGATTTCACCGTGTGATTTGCAATCTTAATCAAAGAAAATGTGAGAAGCAATTGAAAAATTGGCGTCGGAGACGGCGCGCGAGACAAATGACGCTATTAATAAAAGCGACTGATCGTCATTCACAGAGTTCATAATCACACTCAATCATCATAACTGTCACGGGACCTCGATTGTAGAAAGTATGCCGTAATTTTTGTGTCACCCTATAAACACATCATATTGTGCTTTCTACGTGGCAGCATACAATATACATATATATATATATATATGCGCATCCTCATTGGTCGCTATGACGGCACGCTTAGTTTTCATGTCTCGTACGAAACGCAATATCGTCGCGACGAATTGACAATTAGAAAGAGTTTCGAGATTCCGAATGCGAGCGAAATTTGAACGAGGCACTTGTAAAACTCGAGCGACAGATATTGCCAATTTCGTAACGATCAACGTTCGATAGGTCGTTAAGTATGTTTGGCGAACATGCCGGAATCGCGAGTCGCCGATTAGAAAGGCTATCGCACGGTTTGAGAGCAATTGCATGTTCGGGTTGATTAACTGGAAGCACATAAAGCCGACAATGATTTGAAGTAGCAGTGTTCATAGATAGATAAGCAATATTTTGTGTAAAAAAATTAGCTCGAATATTAAAAAAAAAAAATTTTGAAATATCGCGCAACACGAATCAGCTGATTCGTCTAAAGAAATCAAAGCAAGACGAATGTCGCGAGTTTAATAAAAAGTGGGTAAGGTCGGTTATAAGTTGGATAATTAATTCTCACACATGACGAGTCAACGAGAGTGATCGTTTCGGAGTCTTATGTTACGTGTGTGTAAAATGTAAATATATGGTATCTCTAAACAATTGGAACGACAGAAATTCATCCGAATGGAGCCGAGTCACGGGAAGCTTGCGATACGGCTCGGGGGGGTCAGCAGGCGTCGCGACGCGCAAGAGCGGCTTTGCGAGGAGTACCAAGAAATTCCCGGACACCTATCGGGACCAAGGATGTCAAGAATGGTTACTCGATGAGTTTCATTCGCAAAGCATCTGGGTCATACCAGCACAGCAACAGCATCGCGGCACACCCATTCTCACCTACATACGCCGATAAGAGTGTGCGAAGTGCGTCTCTATATATATACATACACGTAGCGTAATTTCGCATCGGCAATCAAGTAGCCGATCTTCGGCCGATAGGATTATTACAGGAGCATGCCTTACGGAATATAGGAACGCGAGGAGCCCAGACATGAGAAAAAGAAGATTCGAATTCTTCTTCGAAAGAAAAAGAAAGAAAGAAAAAAAAAAAGAGAGAATCTCAAAGATTATTAGAAATCTCGTGCAAAAGACGCCGGTCGCCGTTGGGACGTAGAAAATTATTAAGGAGCAAGCGCCTCCGGGCGCACACGGTGTAAAGGCAGATACCCAGTGAGGGCGATCGGCGGGTAGCCAGAAACAAAAGAATATATATATATATATACAGCCATACGGCCACGGCTCCATATACCAGTCCATTAGAAATCATCAGAACTCGCAGTTAAAGAATTTTTAGAATGCGGAAGGAAAGCCGCAAACGCGCAGTTGGTAAAACCGCAGAAGCCAGTCGTTCGTTTCGATACGACGTTCCCGCTACGTACGTTGACGGCTGTCGTTTTTTTTTTTATTTCCTCACTCTCGTTCAGCACGTGGCCTCTATGTAAACTCCCCTGTCGAACCTTTCAACGTACCGTACACCACTATACCTGTATACGGGCGGCAATTTCTTCTCGCTGGAATCGCTGAGCGACGCCTAACCTGCAGAGTCGCAGAACGGAAAGTGGAGACGCGCGGAAACACTTTCGTTCACGACGACAGTCCACTTCCGAATGACACTGACGGAGCGTGAGGTTACGTCACTGATAAGAATATCTATATAGGTATATATGACGCGTATATAATTAAGATTCTCGAAAATTACCCAGAGACACGACCGAACCTTCGGTTTGGGACAAAAGACTTTTTTTCTTTTGACTTCGTGATTATCATTGCACGAGCTGTACCTGACGAATGGATAATGAGCCGTGTCTATCGAACGTGTATACATGTATGCACGTGAGGTGCATAATGATTATCTGTGAAGGTGACAGTCGTATTTGGGCACCTATTCACCAACAAGGATTGTCCCTGACAAAAAATAGTCTCCACCTGGTTCATTCTGTGACGATGCTTTCTTTATTTTTACAAACGCCACATTTTTTGTAAAAAAAAAAAAATATTGGACATAAAATTAATTTTTTTCTTGATTACACGTATTTTTGTAAATCACTCTTAAACCCTTTTGTCTCAAGAGATTATGAACGATTGTCGTCGCGAGTCCTAAATTATTATCACCGGTGTCGTTCGCGCGATTCGTTACGCATTTGTGGGCACATAGAATGTCAATATCGCTAGATGGTCAGCAAGTAGCAGCATTGAGAATGACGGAAGGTCACTCTCGATTTTCATGTAGCGACAACCTTAAGCGGCCTTGACGAAAAGGTGACCCAGGACAATACTCCCCCTTCTCGTCCCTGTATCCCCACCCCTCCCCCTCCACCTACCACCAACTCGCTACCTCTCATTCACCGTGTCTTTTTCACTCTCGACATCTCTATCTTTCTCTTTCTGTCTCATTCTTTCCCCCAGCACCCAGCCGAACCCACCTGACCGACGGAACAAGTAGATATTTATCTCCGGACGATTTATCGTCTCCTCCCTCGCACCCGGTCCGTGCAAAAGCGAGCGGCAATTCGCGCCTATGAAGACATAGCGATATTCATTCTGGCGTAAGTGCAATTTCTTTTTCTCTTACAGATTGATTATTTTTAAGCCTTTATATATTTATACCTTTAGACACGTCTATATAGTCACCAATGGGAAACACATAAATTTTCATTTATACGATTTACTTTTATATGATTTACTTTCATCAGTCATAGACGAAACTTCCGATACTCGAATAGTCAACGAAAATAAATATCCCAACTCAGTACCATCGACCGGTACAGTACAGTCAGAAAAGTACTAAGGAACGCGACGTACGATACGAGGTATAAATAGCGAAGCCAGAGGCGGTGCCCGTGAAACTTCAAAAGAAAATTAAAAAAAAAACGAATATACGTACATATACATACAGTGACGTGGTATGGCGCAGGAATCGCAATGCTCTAGGCGAGGCGCAGCTGGCAAGGTATGCGCCATTGCAAACAAGCCATAACACCGTGATACCAGAGTCTATCCCGCGATCCAGTAGTATGCACCGGGTGTACAGATAGTTCCAAGAGAAACCGAATACGTATCAACCGAGATATAACCGTATACGTCAGAAATCACTTATACTTAACGATTGGACATTCTGGCGACGTGTTATAAAAAAAATCAAGTTTCAGTCTGTAAAAAAAGAAAGAAAAAAAAAGCAGATAGTGTTTAATTACTCGGAAACAAAGGCCAATTAGCGGAATCCGTTTCGCTTCCCGAACTCTTACTTTCGAATTGGCAACAAGGCTCTTCGTCCTATCCCCGCTTTCCCCCGTTCTTCAAATATCCATAATTTTCATATCTTATGCAGAATCGATCGAATCCGTAACACCGATATATTTCAGTGAAACAAATGATTTCGTATTATATCGTACGTACGCTATTTTCTATTTCTCAGCATGGTACGTACTTCGCACGTGTTTACCTTTCTATACTCTGTACACGATAACTATACGCGTCGCACGTATTTACGTACACGCGCGTCTCGGCGCAGCTCGTGACACGGCAGAAATTAATGAAGTTATCCGGGGTAATTGTCGAGATGCTGCGGATTGTTAATGCTGTTATCTCGGATGTATCGTAAAAAATTACCAGAGCTACTGGGCAGTGTCTCGTTATCAATACACGGCTAATAGATCCCGGTATATAGATTAACGGTGGCTCATAGATACGTCATGTATATATGTATACGTCTATAGGTATACATATATATTATATATATATATTCATCGACATAGGAGAATGCACTAGACGCGCTTTTTGCACACGTGAAATGTCGTGCGCGTTCGTAGGAAGCAATCAGCGCGACGTAGTTTTCACTCGATTTCAATGGGAGCGCTGGTGAAACGTTGTGGAAAAAAATCTTTCTAGATTCTCACGCGCTGAATGGCGAATTCCCCGTAACCGTTTGAGTTTCGCGTTTAACGTTCGCGCATGCGCACACGCGACTCAGGCCCGATTGTCCCGCGTGTACGCGTGAGGTACGAGCACAATACTCTCTCCTTTATGGCAAAGTGGCTCGTGCTCTGTCGCGAACCATGCGATACAATGGGAGAAGAAAAAATTAAATAAAAAGAGGAATTAATAAAAAAATTCTGCATCGGTACGCGAGCGTAATTCGGCGCGTCGAACATTTAAGGTTTTGATGATATTTGACACTGTTTATCTTACACGTATTTGTCAGAGCATTTCCAAAATAGGGAGGAACGTGATGCGATCTTCGACATTATACAGAATACAAACTTCGTTATTGGGATTGAATGATATAGTGAATCATAGAAGAATGGTCGTCCCGTAACCAGATGCGTAAGTTAGGTTAGGTTAGGTTATTGCAGATGAGAATAGACAGAAAAAACAGAAATGACCGAGAGAGGAAGAAAGAAAGAAAATAAAACTTACCAGAGAGTGAAGATCACTCCATGATGATTCCTCCTTGGGCCGTATCCGGCCGTGTATAAAATCTCAGCGATTTCTGCTCCTCGGCATCTCTGTACAGGTCGAGCGTGTCCACTGATGGTTTGGATATCTATGTGAATAAAAGAAGAATGCGTCCTTGAATTAATCAGCGTGATATCAATCAGGGTAACAATGTGTATCGACGACTATTTTTCGCACGCGATAACACACCTTCCTCCTTAGTGATGAACGGTAGAAAGTAACGCGAGTGAAAGTAAACTTGCGCAAAGCAAAGAAGTCAACGTTTGTTATCACGGCCAAGTGTCAAGACAAATTAGCCAAAAGCACTGTCGCTTTTTTACACACGACCATAGAAATTTAAAAAAAAATTTTTTTGTTCAATATATCAATTCTATTTTACCGTTGACTCTGAACATACGCAGAGACCCTGCATCTGAATAATAGCCGATGTTGGATTTATCGTCTAACGGTACTATACAAAAAAAAAGGAAAATATAATTAAACGGTGGGAACATAAAAGATAAAAATAAATGTTCGGTGCGAAAATAACATGATAAGGCTGCAGATACTTTATAGTCATGGAATTGACCTGAACGGGTGATCATTGTATATATGTAACGTTCGTAGCAAGTGCATGGTCCATAATATATATTTGTATTGCCCGTTGCAGAAGTATCCATAGAGAACGGCTATAAGCGCTGCAGTATAGATATTCGTAATTTACAGCCAGGGGAATGATAAAAGTGTACAATTCTCAGAGCAGGTACCCTTTTCCTTGGATTCGAGCAGTAAAAGCGCGGGCGGACACGCACGCCTCTCTTAGTGCATAGGTGGTGCATTTACGTAGCTATATGAATTCATGCGCTAGAATTGCATTCGTATTGAGTGCAGTCGGGGCACAAACGTTGTACCGTGGTCATAGATGTTAATCTGCCACATAATTGCGCCTATCTGGCCTCTTATTTATTGCCCTCGTTTTATGTCGTGCACAATTTTCATCGTGCCGCTCCAATTATTCCCCAAGTGACCAGTGCAGTAATGCACCAAAGTACCAATGACGTAAAGATCCAAATGACTTACGCGACGCCGGTGTGAGGCGCCAATTAAATTCGCGAACGAACGTGCGAAATTTTGCAAAAATAGAAAAAATTTTATTTCCATCAACGTTTGACAAAATAAAAAATTTAGCGTTTATCAAAAAAAAAAAAATTACACAGAAGCGCGACTGAGGTTGAAAAATACTTTTACAGAAAGTCTGTCCTCTGTATTTCAGCAGAAATATTTATGCAGTCGTCGTGCAGTCGCGCTATCCACAGCCAAATGAGAAAACAAACGAGAAACGTCAACACGTACCAGAAATACAGTCGGCCATTATCGGATGTCCTTACGATTATTCGACGAGCTTTGTATGCGCGATAGGACGAATATCTTCCTGATATTCAGAGAAAGAAAAAAAAGAAAAAATGAAGAGAGAGAGAGAGAGAGAGAGAGACTCACCTAATAAAATTCAAAGTACATGGTACAAAGTACACCGAGACTGTTTTAACCTCAAAATAATATTAATCGACAAAAGATATTTCTTAAAGATTTTGGCTATCTAACTAACCTCATCCGCCTTTGAGTTATTCGTTGAAGATCGCGAATTCAAGGTGAAGCGACACGCCAAGTCGCGTGCTCGGTCCAACCTTAGGCCACCGTTTCCACCGTCAGGTATCGGAGCTTGCCGTTAACTTCCATCCGTGAATACCGATGCCCGTGTGATTTCGCAGGAATGCAAACTCCGCGCCTGCGGTCAGAGCGCCATACTTAATCCGTTGGATATCCGCCCGATTTCGTTTCAATGTAGATTACCCGTCGAGACTTTAACGTTATTACGTTAATAGGCAGCGCGCGTATCGTCCCGCGATGCCTGCGTAATGACAGTGCGGAGTGGAAACGCCTTGACCGTCGCCGCGATCTCCTATCTTTTTCTCGTCCTTCCGTTCTTTTTACTTTTATTATTTTTCTCTTCTTTCCTTCGCTCTAAATCGCTGAATCATCTGTACACAAAGTACACGCTGTTCGTGATAGTTCATCCCCACGTTGACGACTGCTATGGTTACTCTCGTAAGCGGAATCAAAGTATTACCACGTTTTTCGTACAGTTATACATAGGAACTCGGTGCTAACTGTATTTGCGAACGGTCGATATTTTTTTCCAGACTAAAAAAAAAAGTATGAGAATCTTTTACCATCATTTAAACTAATAAAAGCGTCTCGCGTCTAGAATGTAAAAGTCAAGGTCGTAACTCCGAGCGTTCTTGCATCTCTGGTCAACGCTCCGATCCGCCATTACGCAATCCCGTCGTTCATAAGTAATAAACACAGAATTTCGCAACTTCCATCAAAATTCCGAGTTCCCACAATTTCACTTTTTTTTATTCAAAAACATTTGTATGCGGTGCACGCGGCAGGTCTCTTGGTAAGAATTTTAACAGAAAAGAAAAAAAAAAAAAATAATATTTCCACGTGACAAGAGTTTTTCAAGCATCCTCATCTCATATACACGTAAATATATGTATACAATATATACACGCCTGTTCACTTCAGAGTCACAGACGGTGCATCGGGAACGTGCGAATCGCACTTGTAATAACCTAAGCAAAGTATGCGCCTTGCTTTAATTTCATTCAGCGTCACAGGTGGCTTTTAGTCATGTTCGCAATAGCGTCCAGCGGCCATATGGCGAACTACCCTTGCATCACGGCCATTCCGCATCAAGAAGAGTTACAACACCCAGAGCAAGTATATATATAAGCGTTGTAATTCGTGTCTGTAATACATAAAGAAGTATCATACTCGTTGCACAACATGTGCCGGTCGTTAAAATATTTCCTCGTTACTGCAACGAGGAAGTGGGACGTTGAGATGCCCATGAAGTGGCCTCAGCGGAACACCCGCGATACTGAAAGAGTCGACCTCGGCGCTGAGCAAATCAATAAATAAAATTGTACAACAAAAATTAAAAAAAAAAAAGTAATCCATCCTATAAGTCCCGTACGTGCAGCCTTAAGACTTTTCTATTCTGTATATACAGGTACATACATGTATATAATAAATATATAAAATACATATATATTTTTTAAACTTCGCACATTTCGCGCATTATAATGAAAAATATTGATTATAATTATATAAAATTTAATATCTATTGTTATGGGAAGTTAGTCTTGGTTATTTCGAAACATTAAAAAGTTCGGTCCTCGGAACGATCCTTTGGCAAACATATATACATATATGTTTTTTTTTCTCTTTCACTTCTCCAGACCAAGATGCATTTGAGACTGCACTCGCGATGCGTCCACGCACCGACGAACGTAACGCCCCGTAACACGAGATGAGAATTCACCTTAACTTTCCAAAGTGTTAACGCGTGCCAGACGTGAAAGGTCCTATCCCCGTCCCGAGGAAGACATTCGCCGAGAGACCATCGTCACGGGAAAGTCCTTGCCGTTCAATTAAACGTTAATAATATGAAGCAGATAGCTTTCTTCTTAATTGTGACCCAGATCGCGTTTCTGTACCCCCAGGGCGAGATATACTCGAAGCCTGTGCCTGTAGTTCATTTGCGTGACGTATACGAGACGACAGGAAGCTATATTAAGGGGAGACATAAAATTTTTTTCACAAATTCTCGTGTTTCTTGTAGGAATTTATGGAAGTTATTTGTTGAATTTTTGTTACTAAAAAAAAATATATCTTTTCTGAATGCAACGTATAGAGGCAGCTTCTGCTTAATGATTCTACTGAGACTCTCGTTTTATGGTCCAGACTATGCTGTATCTTTTTCTACTTCTTCTTCTTCCATCTGGTTGTACCGGCACCTGAATACTCCTTTTTTCTCTATTTCTGTACGGGCCGATCCGCATCGATTTGCTCGGCTCGCGAAAGAAACGACCAGGACGACGATAGATACCTACGACTATTCCTCTATTCCCACGGTCGCGCACCTTGGACTCATTCGACTTGGCTTTCAGCCATTTCACTCGGTCAGCTGGCTGGATCCTTGCGACCAATTTTTACAGACTTCCGTACGACCGTTAATGAATTTATTATCGATTGTAAATATTCAATTGAAGCGCAAGTGCTGTAAAATTGCTAAAGAAAGGTAAGACAGAGAGACTGTATTTAAGATTATATTAATTTAACATTTATAAAAATTCAATCGAAAAGAAAGCATTGTGCTATTCATAGACGAACAATAGACTTTCAATATAGGACAAGTATACCGTAGTAACGAACAAGAGACATTGTCCACTGACGTCACAGTCTTTAATTATTACCGAAAATAATCGATAGACGTCGCTTTCGCGATTTTTCATGGTTTTCATGAAAAATTTTATGCATCTTTTCCCCTGTTTTATTCAAAATAAATACGCTAGGATCAATACTAAAGTCTTGAAGGGCTTCTACTGTATGATGCACCCTTAATGCCTACAGGTACATTAACTGGCTGATGAGACTGGAGAGCAGGTTAACGCGCCACCTCACTCCGACTCAATTTCCTTATGGCGGTTCTCAAGGAAGTTGCTAGGCTTCGTGAGACTCTGCCTCGTTAATTAAAAGTTTAAAGGCGAGCGAAAGCCTCACGGTGCACGCGACTCGATTAGCGTTTGGTAAATGTTCCACGACGAATTGGACCTACCGGCCATAGAAGATTCCTGCACGAGCCAGGTTAGATTACATACAGCCGTCCCCCATTCACGTTGAGTATCGCCTACCTATATACATACATGAGAGCGGCCGGTTAATAAAGACCGGAATTACGTTTGTAATGGAAATTAATAAGAATTAATGCACTTCGAACCGTGAAATCATTTTATTACGGAAAAAGTGTCCGTTTCCAAATATTCGGACACAGATGATCGATCGTTAAACAGTGCGAAACGATGGTAACATTCTCTGCGTGAATACCAATGTTTTTAGTAAACCGAGAAATCTCTTACACGGTTTTCTACGTTTCGATTTGATCATTAAAAGTGGCAACTTTCATATTTTCCATTTTTAATGACTTTTCAAAAGTCATCCGACAAACTTTTTTCTTTAATATCGACAACCTTGGCTTTGATTTTCGAAAGGATTGCGGGTGTTGCGTGATAAGAATTTTTTAAAAATTCCCACGATTTCCAATACGTTCTTCAGGATCTTGTGACGTATGATAATAGACACCCAAAGGTTACGTAACATATTGGAAGCTGTATTATTTAGCGATATGCGTGTTTATATATATATACATCCACATGATCCCAGGCCAAGGACGTGGTCCCACGGATTCAATTGAATTGAATTGAACCCGACACAAGTGAACTGAACTCGCCTCACTTTCGTTTTGTTCCTTATATTCAATTGCCGACCGCGTTCCAAGGAATGGTAAGGACCTCGACGCCGACGTCGACGTCAACGCCACTCTTCGAATTACTATTACGAATGACGCGAACCTTACGAAGCCACCGTAGACTGAGGCACGACTCACTTTCGCTTTGTTCTTTATTGAATCCCAGCCGCATTCCATGAATGGCAAGGACCCCGTATACCTACTCGATCAGAGGCAGATCACATTTTATTATCAACGATATCAAGAATCAAAAAATGATATTTACGACAGAAAAAAAGAAAAAAAAGTACTCAATTTCGTTAAATTTCATCGTCGGCAATTGAATTGAACAATTTTTTTATTCACGCAGCCAGTAGCTAGCCGATCCACGTTGCAACACGCATACAAGATTCAGTAGTGAAGCAAAGGACTGGCAAAGCGGCGAGAGGCAGAAGAGTCAAAAGAAAGAAGAAAAAAAGGGGGGAAAAAAGTTGCCAGAGAAGAAGCCGGTAGGTCTCTCAGACTTTATAGCTGAAGGCGGTCATTAGGATCTCTTATAGCTGGGATTGCGGACTCATGGAGTCATGGCTCATGGGATCCCATGGGAACCCCATAGAAGCCAATAGTCTACCCATGATCCTCTAGGAAGCCTAACCTCAAAGTACGTCGATTTAACATCGTTTCGATCCAACGTCCCGAGGATATACGTACGGAAGTCACCAGAGTAACCGATCCTTGTCACGACTTTACACGAGATTTTGCTACCGGGGTTAAAGGCTCCATTTAAAGATCGTCTTAAAGGCTCGTGCACACAAGCCCGCGGACTTAGGAATCGGCATTCTGCGGTTACTTTCCCCTGACACAGATTCGTACGCACCGGCGTACAACGCATGCGCACAACGTTGCGCTTACGGCGTGCCGTCAGGTATGTAAAACCGATCAGTATGCCACGCGTGTGGACCGCGGAAGGTTGTATACTTATCTGGCACACGGATAAAATGAACAAGATCCGAGAGAAGGCTTCTCGGGCGTCCACGTATGTCCGCATCTTTAATATTCGATAATACGTGTGTGTATATATGTATATATAACCTGGTACGCTAGGTAAAATAGAAAGTCACGCGGTTCTCGTGAATCCTTACGGTAGCCAGGGGCCTCCTAGGTTGCGCATACCTTTTCATCCTTTCTCGTCTGGTTAATCCGAGTACACAGCGACGACACCATATCCAATCACTAAGCATTTCTTGAATATTTATTCTCGACCCTCTCGTGCTCAATGGGCTCAGTGTTCATACGCACATACGTAATTACCCACATATCCCATACGACATACTCACAGTTCACACGTAGTATATCCCAATACGACAATTTCATTCTGAAACCTATGAATAGATCCGGGCCCAAAGGTTCGGTCCGACTTGCATACTAATCGCTGGTTATACTATACCACATAAATTATTCCCTATCTTCAAACATTCCGTCGCTCCATGTAAACTCTACCAGAACGTCATTCGACTGAAGAAACGTCTCTTCAGAGAAATTCTGATTAGTGTTGCATCGAGCACATTAAATATTGCCAAATAACGCACCTGCGAGATAGGTACAAGTCCTAATAATCTTTTTTATTTATTAAAATTAATATTTTTCCAATTTTTTTTTTAAATTTCAATTAAAAGTACGCGAATGGATATGCGCGTAGGCAGGATAAAATCGAACTGTACAACCATTCGAGAAAAGGTCGTCAGCCAGGAATGCAAAAGCTGACACCAGTCCATTTGTCTGTATGTATCTAGACGGGAGATCGAATCTCGTTGGTATTCAAATATTCCACTTTTTCATCGACATTCCAACGGGAAAGCGTCACCGGTCGCTTGCATTTGTCCTGAGTCAAGTGAGACTCTGGACATACGTGTAGGAGAAGTGGAATCGACTATTCAAGATTTAACCTATACCAAATACATAAATTCGTTATCGTACGTAACAAACTATACCTAAGGAATTTACTACAGGATTATAAACATACTTGAATATAACAACCGACCGATCTGGTTTTCTACTAATCAATAAATTAACAAGATCGTACCACTAACCGATTGAGCTTTACAGTTAGATGAAGCAGTTTAATTTATCCGATAGCCATACTGTACATACTTTTAATTACTTAACGAGCTCACAGAAATATATGCAAATATACGAATTCACTGTTACACGTATTTTAAGTATATAAAAAATTTAAAAACAGATTTCCCGCCAATTTCCAACTACCTCCACCGTCCGAAAATAAAGCCGACTTCCCGGTGAAGCCAGAATTACTCGTTGCTCTATTACGCGAATACAAATTTTCCATTACGTGTATGTTAAATTGCAGAATTGAAAATACTAACAACTAAACGTGACTGAGCAAACACGCAAAAAGACCTATATAAATTGAATAATCCCGTCTCATCAGTATTAATCATAAACTAAGCTACAGTGGTTCCCGTTTCTCAGCATTGGTAGAGACCTAACGAGACTGCAGCGAAAACGCGCAATTAGTTAGAAAATAACCGAGAAATAATATTTCCATAATGTCAATATATATATATATATATACACTCAAGCATAACATCCCATCGTCAAAGAAGCCGATCCTAGAAAAGTAAATATGCACGTCGGCACGTTAAAACGTCACGACTCTGTCTCTCCGTGCCAACACGCGACTCATCGCATGAACGTCAAGCAGTGTAACCAGCATGGTCGAAAAACAAAGCCAAAGAAAAAGAAAAATTAAGCCAAGTAACCTAAAGTGCCCACCACACGGTGATACCTTAACGATCCTGCCTGATCCACACATATTCCACACATTATTGCACAGCGCGCTACACCCATGTTTTACACGCATGCTAGCGATAGGGAGGGTTTCCGTTTCTTGTATCAGCCAATGACTCAGAGCTATAGTTCTTCGTGCTTACGCGTACTATTTTTGAGTACGCACACTTTCATCGTCCCAGTTATAAATATGAAGGTATCGAGTGTGCCAAAAATAAATTCTCATCCCAATACATCGCGTACTGTATTTGCATACTGAAGTACGTGGGCGCTAAGACCAACCCGTGAATCCTTCCTGACTAGGCTCAAGCCCGTTTCATAATGTCCAGAACGTCGCTGTCGTAGAATTCGGTACGAGAATGTAAACAAAGATCACGATTCTTGATGGCACAAGTGTCTAACGGACCAACGTCACGCCACGTTAGCGTATCACTGTGGTAGTAGTGTTCCTGGGGTACAGGAGGTTCGATAAGTCACTGTGAGCATAGTACGGCATTAATCGACATATCGTCGTATTGACTCTGGTGCCGTGTGTAACTAGAAATCTATAATTCTGACTGCGATAAAAAGAATTACCACATTCGACGTTTCTATGCAAAAAATATTTATTCTCTAATTCACGCGCGAATTTATCATTGATACCGTACAGGAATTTGATAAAACGTAATGACAGTGCAAATAGAAAACTCGATAGTACGAATGGCATATCGATGAGTGAAAATGTCGAATCTTTTTTTTTTATCGACATCTCGCGACGCGGTTATGAATTTTTATTTATCATGTAACCCGCGGGGAAACAATGCGAATATTAAAAGCGAGTAATCGTGCGCAAAAGTCTCTTATCGAGTTGTGCGAATTATCAAGCGTCGTTGACAAGTTACACTTTAAACATTGCACAATCAAATTACGCCATTTATGGCTAGGTGTTGTCCCATGTCGTGACGACTTTAAGGTGAGTACACAGTCATACAGCGGGTGTACCAAGAGCTGCGTGTAATTCCGTGAGTTCACATTGGAAAGTCATAATCGTACAGTGTGTATAGTTATTATTTATAAATATATAAAATATATACAATCTAGATAGTGAGTTATAAAAATCATGCTTATGGGACCGTGACCAGTTTACCTATTCCACATTTAATTATCAAGACTTTATCTGGCGAAGGATGAGTACACAATTAGTCAAATATATGACTAGATCTCGTATGACGCTCACATGAATTTCATTACTCTACTTAATAATTTTCATGACTTATTTAACACTATACAAATACGAAAATACATTCGACTTACGTAAGACGGCCGAGCAACATACTCTATCGCGAATTGTACGGTAATGGAAGATCCACAAGGAACCTTTCAAAATGGCGAAAAAAAATCACGACAGGATTGTGCATTCGCACGATTCGCTCTATATGCATATACATATGTATATACACCACCTGTTGGAATTCTCGAATATTCTAAAAGGCCTTTGAAAATGCACTAAACGCTCACACTGGCTAAATAACTAACTCGTTGACAGCCTGAATGACTGACAGGACGGTTTCTCTAAAAGGCAGAAAAAGATGCCGAGAAATCGAGTATGCCATACAGGGAGGCGAGAGTTTGCCCTGCACGCTACCGGTTACCACGCAGATACGCACTGTGCGTGTGATGGTATGCGCAGGAAAATCGAAACGCGCTCCAATTTCAATTGCATCCATTTTTGGCGAATCAATTATCAATAGTACCAATGATTATCGCTTATTAAATACATATATGAATATGAATATAATGTGATTAATGAAAGGCACATGCTAAGTAGTATGGACGCCTTTGCACGTAAGTTATAGACTCTTGTAATTGGTAGTCGGAGATCAAGTGAAAATAAGGCGTACAGCCTGAATCGCATAGTCGGCAAAAACGCACGTGCGTTATATACGCAATATTAAATCTTGAAGAAAAGTAAACGGGACGACCTAACGTAAGAATGTTGATTTATGTAAAAAAATTGGGAAGTTGCGTCATTTATGGATCTGGATCTTTATATATTCATACAGTATATGTATAGATATATGTAGGAGAGAGAGTGAAAGAAAAAAAATTTTCTTTAAGGGATCTCATCTTGTTCTCAGAGTTACTGTATATGTACGTGCGCGTATAGACACTTGTGTGTAAAAAAAAATAACATGCTCCGGTTGGCGTATCCGGCACGTGCGAGAAGCACACGGGGTATATTGGGAGAAAATGAAAGAAGTGTTCCGGGCATGAACATGAAAGTCAGAATCGATATTAATATATGTAACGACCGGCTGTTAAAATCTGGGGAGCGATTTTTTTTTTTTTTTTCGAAAGTCATATTTCAGTCGGTGCGAAACCAAGATTTCGTGACTTGATCAATTAAGGAAAAAGGTGAATTTTTGGCTGAATGTTTTTTAAGTGCGGATTAACTGTAGCTTTTTGAATTGAATGAAAAAATACCGGTAAGTTTCTTGTAACGCTTAGATACGACAATGCTCGTTACTGCTTATGGTTAATGCGTGGAATATGTTTATGCGATTATAATGGTTAATGGGATAAGACGACAGGATTTTTTAAAGTCGCATCTCTAATATAATAATATGACAGCCACTATTTTTGCGTGTGAGTCAAACGCTAATAAAATGGCAAATGATTTTTTTTTTCAGAACGACGACGCTCAGCCTTCGATTTATTTAAATTCATAATTCGCGCTACGCACGAGCCTAACCTTTAAATCGATAGAGATGGGAATTACGTATAAAATATAAACACGTACGTAACATAAGTACATAATAGCATAGAGATAATGAGCATCGGAAAATAAATCTTATTAGACACGAGTAATTACAAATCTCGAGAGTGCATTTATCTCTGGACGTATGCCTTATGCAATATTAATAAATTAATAAAATTATAATATATCAGCGTACCACAGATATCTCTGTTAATGTCGCACGATACTGTTAAACTGCCTGATAAATAATCCAGTACACAGTCAGACGCTGTAAACAGACCTGTAATCCTTTCTCTAAACACAGAGCGTTCCAATAAGGTCTACCAATAGTAGACCAAACAGACCGCCACCGCAAATGCTTTCTCATCCCAATCAACGATCAAGCGATTTCTTAATCGATCGATCTGAAGAAGATTTCGACAAGATCGAGTATCCGTTTTGTGGGTGGATCGATAGGTAAATGTCTACACCGAAGACAGCGCCGATATCTTGCATTCGTCGAAGCGCATCCATGGCGTGACATTAAAAAAGAAAAGGATATTTGGTCCCCATAAACACTTACCAAGATCACGCTGTATTTCCGTCATGCAACGTTCAATCCAACACAAAATTCACAATGGTTTGAGTCTCGATGAAAACGTTGCCGTGACGATATTATATGAAGAACAGAAACAGAAAAAGTAAGGAAGGGAAACACAAGGAACAATCACACGGCCAAATATTACAGTTCACTGTTTTCAAAGTTTTCAATTGGCCAACGGTCGTGCACTCGCGATAAAAAAATGGCTGTCAATATTTGATTTCACTAGTCTCACTGGAACGAATGTTTTCAGTTGTTACTCGTGGGTCACTGGTATTGTTATTGAATTCCACGCGTGCACTGCTCGATCGGAAATAATTGTGTTTACATCGGTCAAGCTCGAGAACCGGCGGAGATGCATCCTCTACGGCGTCTCCGAGGCAAGTGTGACTCTACTTCTCCGAGACGTAGAACCGGGATCAGCCAGAGAGCTGCTATTTCTCCCTCTATAGTCTTATACCATTGCCACTCACTCACTCGCTCTCTCGCTCGCTCTGCTCGCTCATTTAGTTCCTCGCTCACTCACTAATACTCGTTCCCACTAACAGTCAACTCTTTGCCCACCATCATAAGCCCCCTTCCACCATTTTATCTACCACCTTCCTACTACCAATTTCCTCTTATTCGTTTGCCTTTCCTTCCTTCGCCTTTTTTCAGATTCCTCGGCATAACCTCTTATCGTGCCGCTTGGCGCTACCATAAGTAACGTACATACATTATTAGCAAACCTCCCGCCATTTTCGACCACTTATCGCTCGTGTCAAACAAACGGAAGTGTCTGGCGTACTTTTTTTTTCTTTTATTTTTTTTTCTTCTATCTTTTTACTCTTTATTATAACACAGGCACCATAGCAGGTACATTTACGTGGAGTGTAGATAAGTTATAATGGGACGGAGTCAGGAGTCTCTGGAATCTCAGGAGGAGGACTATTATTTTAACACGCTAGACTACCCTCTGACGTGGACCAATGATCATCCTTAGAATTTGCCATGGCTGCTGCTATCCTCCTCTTTGGTACCTAAGATTCTACTTCGCGGAATTACACGTGGAGCAATGAGAAAGCCAGTCGGAATCTTTTCAGTCTGGACCAATCCTTCTATACCGATACACGATGCAAGTTTTACGCTTATTTAGACATGCCTTCACGGTGGTCCATCTTCACACCGTTTACAATTCAGATAATAAAATTATTAAAGCAGCACTTATATTACCTGAACGATTAATAGTTTCAATAACAAGTAACAAAAATGTTTGTTTATAAAAAATCACAAGTTAAAAAATCCTAAGTACCTCAAAAATAAATAATTACTATGACGAACGTAAAATATATACGTATGTCATGAAAAATGGGATGCTGTCTTTTAAAAAATAATAAAAATCCTCCACTTAAATCCCTTTGTGCAAACAATCCTTGAGAGACGAAAGTTACGTCCAAAAGTACAAAGGAATAGAAAATCCAAGGATTCAGATAAAAGAGGCTGTGAGATCTGTTCTGTCGAATAAAACCTGGAAATGCTCTTCGCTCTTGTGTTTTATTAAAAGGCAAGTTCGCCGCTGCGTTCATAGTCCTTCTTCTGGCAGCAATAGCAACAGCAATAGCAGATACAGTCCCATACATACGTTTCTTCTTGCACCGTAACACCAACAACGCCCGGCCACCATGGCTCGACTTTTTTTGGTCGTTTACGCTGGCACTGACCTACCGCACGGCCGGCTTTGCTGTCGCCTTTGAAAGTACTTTCCACTCAAGGTCACGATATCGCTTTAACTCTTCGACGGAAGTCAACCATTCCCTACGGCCACTTTTTTTACACCTTTCTTCCCGCGCTATACGATATCTCTGAACCCCATATACTACATACACTTTTATATAGACATATATATATATATATACACGGTAGACAATTCGTATTGTAAAATTATCATTGAATATTTCGTACACGCCTCTTCCAGCTTTATGGATACAATGGACTTGTATTGCCTTGTGAAATTGTTGTGTGATTAATTTGACTTTGTCTAGGGATTTTTTTTGTTTTGTAGGCTCACGCCTGATTTTACGATTGTATATGATCTTGTTTTAGGAAATTACGTTGTTCGTGATATGCCCATATACATGGCTGCGATTTCACTCTGCAATGCTCATTGTCCGTGGTCACATAAATAGTAGGCGGTATGAAAAAAAGTATTTTTCCACGGTTCACGAGGGAAAATAAGAAATCGAGAGGGATGTACGAATACGGGCCTAGTTGTACTATATGGGAATTTATACGAAGTATATTGAAACAATAAGGTAGATTGTTGCGACAGTCTTCTTGCTAGACGGCTTTGAAGAACTTTTGCCTACGCAACGACCTCGAACCGTCCAGTCTTTGAAAGACATTTACTGGGCGCGACTACTACCTTTGTAAGTTTGTATTATTCGATTGTTTGCAATGCTCGTGGAACGGATGTTCTTTTTACTTCCATGCAATCTATTCTTACTGTTTGATGTAAAAGTGACGTGTTTGATAAGAGTAATAAAATTTTTAGCGTCTTTACTGATAAAAATATAGGCACAAATGACGCCATTAGACATGGCTGTAAGTACGCATTAGCATTTTTTAATAATGTTCAGCATTTTATTCAAAAGAGAAATATTGAATTATTTTAGGTTATTGTTCAAATATTTAAGTAAGCGTAGAATACATAGGTTAAAATATATTTATTCCTGTAATAATTAATTAATATCACCATAATTAACGACCTTTCGTGCGGTGATCAATAGATAATTTATTTATTGGAATTTATAATATAAGGTCTAGGTTTTAATTCGATTTTTGTAATCGTTAATAAATAATTCTATTATGTTAGCTACGTAACGGATCGGACACACCTATCCTGACACCTTACTTCGAAGACAAAGAAATGCATATGGACAGCAAGATCCTCAATACAGGCTTATCAGCGATATCAGTGAAAGGATATGACGCCGGTGATCCCAAAGGATACATTGGTCTCAGAGCGAGGAATTCTTTCAGAAGTATACATCGACCGGATCTTTCAAAGCTGAAAAATTGGACTGGACATCACGCGCGTCAGAAGTTGGACAATTTTGGAAATGATCCTGGATGTTCAACGTTACCAATCAATGACGATTCTGGGACAGAATTAGTCGAAGGCAATCAGCTGACTGTAAGCTGGTTTCCTGAATACATTTTTCAAGACTTTTTTTAAGTTTTTGAAATCACTTAGCTTGATCTTGGTCTCATGAAATCTACAGTATCAGGATGGGTTCAATTTTATGATTACAGCTGTTGTGGATAATATTTTTGAATGATAAAATGACCAATCGCGGACAGGAATAACGATTTACAAAGGTCGTAGAAAATTAATATATGTAGAAATAGCGTTATAATAGTATTGCAGTCATTGCATTTCCCTGATCTCGTCAAAATCTTGGTTTTTCTCAATATTGCTTCGGCAAGTTGCAAGATGCTTCAATTAATTGTTACTTTCCATACGTAGCTGATTCATACTACTGTCGATGAAACCGCTGACATGGATGATGATGATTCGACGTATATTTCGGAACCGAGGACTACACAGTTTAGTGATAATGATTTGGATGAGAATACAAATTTGCACAAGTGCCGAGCTGAGTTTTGTGTTACTATTGGAAGAACTGATCGGAATTTAAGAGACGGTATGAAGATTGCATCTGTTCGAATAATAATGTATTATTTTATGATTTGATAGAATTTATAGGTGTTACTGGACGTATTGAGAATATTGGTATGGCACCTGTTCAAGAGGAACTTAATGAAAGAAGTACTACAGGTATATGGAAATGTTTAATCAATTCTAAATTTGTAATAAATTAATTGGATTGTAAAATTGAATGTAATAGGCATAAAATATTTATTTTCAGAAATTCAGTAGTAGTGACAAGTGCCATTCTACTGCCTTGGAATATGTTTGTTTAGTTTTAAAATTAGACCAGTTTAAGTATGAAAGATTTAATGAATAATATGAAATATAATTAAATAGAAAAAGAGTAATGTGCGTTTACGTACGTTTGTTTTAATCAATATTCTAGAGCGAAAAGTTTTTTACAATATACAAATTCCTACAAGAATCATGAAATTAATTGTGTGGGGGCCATTTCCACTGGTTCGCTGGCTCCTGGAGCTCGGGTTGCTCCCACGGTTTCCACTCTACCATGTTCCTAGCCAAACGTAGCTCGTTTTCAGCTTGTATCATCAGTTCCTCTATTTGACCACATCCAATCTTGGCTTCAACATCTCTCCAATCAGGATTCTGAAATAGATTTCATTTTTAAAAATATTCCATTTGATTCTAATATTGCTAAATATAATATATAGTAAACTGCATGTAAAAAAAGAAAAATTGAAATATTACATTCTTTAAAATCGCTGCTCGTTCTCTTATGATCTCTTCAGTTTGTTGTCTATATACATAATCCTGTGGCAATTTCTCGAGGGCTCGAAGAACTTTTCCATATAGAACTGATAGAAAATAATGAGGTTGTAACGACACAGCAAGTCCTGTCAATCCAGTGGTCTGTAATAAAATTTATTAAATAGTTAATTTATAGAAAATCCAATAACAGTCAACAACAAAAGTAAAAACAGAAAGGTTATGATGTGTTGTGTAATCAGTACAGAAGGGTTGACTTTCTAAACTAGAATATTAAACAACACAACACAACTAAAATAGTATTCTGTACCAACAATAATATACTTAAAGAAGTAACTGTTTACCTTCTTCAAAGCTCCTGCCATTTTAAAGAGCTGCAACAGTACCCTGTGCAAATTGTCCGTCTCTCGACGACGTTACGAATGTACACGAAAGGTAACGAAAGCAGACGACGATTTCATTTCCAGATGGCGCCATGAGCAACATTGACTCGGCGACATTTCTACATTAAAAAGCAGACTAATGAAAAACACTGCAATTTTCATTATTACAATGTTGCTCCACCTATCAAAATTTTCTTCTTTTCATACTCTAAAATCCATATCAAAGCATGGAAGATAGAATCCAGAAGTATTTCATCTATCTTCAATTCGATATCAAATAAATAATTCACATGGGAGATTCCAAAAGACAAAGAACATATTAAAGTAGAATGTTTATTTATTTTTTTCACGATCAAGTGTGTTTATCGGTTGGATTTGGCAACACGCTCGAGTTCGTCTTTCTTCTTGATCGCATACGAGTTCGACGAACCCTTTGCAGCATTAATGAGTTCGTCCGCTAGGCACTCAGCAATCGTTTTAATATTACGAAAAGCGGCTTCACGCGCACCGGTACACAGCAACCAGATTGCCTGGTTAACACGACGCAGAGGAGAGACGTCAACTGCTTGACGACGTACAGTACCGGCACGACCGATACGCGTGGAGTCTTCTCTGGGACCAGAATTAATGATGGCTGTCACAAGAACCTAAAAAGGGAAGATGAGAAATGCAAAATGATTAAAAAGTTCTTAGACAAAATTTAAACCTAACGTAGTTCACGTAGAATACAAGTAAATACCTGAAGAGGGTTTTCACCAGTGAGCAAGTGAATGATCTCAAAGGCGTGCTTTACAATTCGAACAGCCATTAATTTCTTGCCGTTATTTCTGCCATGCATCATCAAAGAATTGGTAAGACGTTCGACAATGGGGCATTGTGCTTTGCGGAAACGCTTTGCAGCATAACGTCCAGCAGAATGAGGCAGGTACTTTGCATTCTTCTCCTTAACCGCAATGTAATCCTGGACAGATAAGTCTCCTACTTGAACATCATCGCAGTTCCAACGTCCAAAAAGTTTGATCTCAGGTAAGTCTGCAGATAGTGCGACAGGTAATGGATCTGTGTAAGTCAACGCAGTATCTTCAAATGTCTCCAAGTCTGCCATGGTTCACCTGAAAGGTAAAATAAATTTAATGAAACTGGAAATTATAGTAAGCATTTTCATAATGGTTATAAATTTGTAATTTATGAAAGGAAAACAATGATTTCACATAAATGTTGAGTAATGTAACAGAAATGTAATATTACTCCAAAATTTATGTAAATACTAAATTAAATAATAGTCTTGAATAATTGTCAGTAACATTATATCTTATGAGTTAACAAGAAACCGTACATCTATAAATAATAAGCAAATGTCAAACAAGAAGATACATTTGTCAATAAATTAACATAAAATTTCGATTTAAATTTTTTGCCCAATTAAAAGAGAAAATAAACTTCAGATACGCGTCTTTTTAATAGACCTCATTGAAAAATTAATAAATAATTCTCTCTTACAATAAATAAAACTATTTATCTCAGTTTTATAGTTTCTTTGATATCGTTAAAAACCGCCTTCATTAACAAAAAATAATCCTTCGATTAAATAATGCAATTATAAAAAAGCTATGAATAAGTGGGAATTTTCAACAATATCGCGAGGAGAAAAACAATGGGGAAAACATGCGGCCATGTGGTCTAAAGAATGGGCACGGAGCAGTTTCATCCAAGAAAAATATGAACAAATTCGATATGCACAGACACTAAACTCCTCTTAGTTAATCTTGCCACTTTATATATCGGTGCGAGACACTCAAAAGACAGAAAAATACGGCAAGACTACTTAAAATCTTACCCTACAGTAACACTCACGTCTTCGTCAGAACAAGCGTGAACCGGAAAAGGCCATGACACTGTTGGCAGCCTGTGCAGTGATTACCGGTTCCCCCAATACTAGTCAAACGAATGACTATTCTTATAAAACCAATTTTAATCTTAAATATAATATTGGTAAATCAGTGATTTACAAATTATTAACGATATTGTTTGAAGACTTTTTATTTCGCACATATATTTTCAATAAATATAAAAAATAATTGTACGTAAATACCTTCGTTTATAAATGAAAAAAAAATGAAATGCCTATCACGTAGTCCTGAATTCAAGCCACGGGAATGGTCGCTTCGCGGCCATTTTCTTTCCATAAACGAATCAGAACGTGGCTCTAATGGTAAATCAACTCATGCTGCTCCTTCCCGGAATTGTTCAAATATTAACAAAATGCATATAATTTATACAAACAATCGAATTAATCAATTTAACAAAAACATTTCCTCGCAATAAAAGTTTCCCTACGTATAAACGCTCATATTTATTGATTATCGACATCAATCACCAAGAATTTATCGTTGGAAGCTAATTCTCACGTATGAATCTGCAAGTTCCATGTTACAGCCAAAGATGGCGGTAGTATCAAACAGCACTCAAGTCCCCTCGTTGTTTCAATCGATCAGCTTTATAGGTATAAATATTAATTGTCTCATTAGCATAGACGATTTTAATAATCCTCAGCAGTGTAATTCTCTAACACCAGCATATTAGATCATCATAATCATTCCATAGCATTTATTATTCCCTTGATAAAACGTCATCTCACAACCGTCAAATCCGACTGTCATCAATTCAAATTTCTCCGAGAATCCATCCAACGATTACTACGCCTTTAATTGTATAACACACTAATGACGTTTATAGAAATGTATTTCCTAAAGAGCGTGAATTCAGACGAATTTATCAAGAGGATCGTACCAGTCAAATACGTCAGAGAGATTGCAATCATCCAATCAGCAGAAACAGGTAGAAACGTTGCGGCGTATGGAACCTGTCCGATTGATGCACATTTGTGGCTTTTCGGCCTCGGACGAGAGAATACGTCTGGTACGGTAATTATCGATACATTTCTCATGAAGCGGTGGTTAATTGCATGTTAGTACGGAAACCATTACATTTGCAGAACATTATTACATTCGTGAAAAGCATAATTACGAGTGCTATTACTAGGTAAATACATATAACCAAACCGTTACCGACAATCATATATTCGAAACGGTCTTATGGTCATTATCCATCTAAATGGCAGTCCAGTATTTTTCCGCTTGTCGAAGCATGAACAGGACCCTTTTTTCTTTTTAGGTTAATATCAAAACTACAAATTTGTCGTATACACAAGCGTGGACTTTAGACCGAAGGAAGAGGACAGACAATTTATCGAATTTCTCAAGAACCATATATATACGTATAGTATACAGGATGACGCATTAGACTTCTTTATGGTTCGAACAAATAACGACGAAGTGAGTTCCTATCGTGTTCACGTTAAGGTGTCGTTTTTATGAATGACAGTAACTTATAGGTACATTGACGATCGTTGCGTAACGCTTATTCGCTATTGGCCTTTAGGACTGAACGAAACGTCCCCGTGAAAGCCCCAAGCGGCTTTATTTTTGCCATTTCGCAGTAAATAATGTCGTTGGAGCATATTTGTCGTTAATGCCGAGAACGACGCTCGTAATCAAAAATAAATTCTGGCCCGTTCGACAGCCGCCGATGGTTGGAAGATAAATTTTACTCCTGACCGCGTCGTAAAACCAGGTAGCGTCGACGACGTTCCCTGGATTTTACCGTTTCGTCGGAAATAGTTAATTCAATAAACCCGCTCGTTAAAGTAGCATTAAAAACCCTCGGAAATTATACATACTAGAGTTGCTTGTACCACGAAGACTCGCGACGCCCTGGAAAACCCCTATTATTCGTATCTCCTATCCGTGTACGTATTCACGTATTCCCTTCGTGTTTCGTGCTGCCGTACTAGGTGAACGTAGCGGCTCCGCAGGGTTCAGACCCTCGGAGTAAACGAACGGATTTACATAATGAATACGATTTACCTCGTGTTACAACCAAACCCTCGTTCTTTTATTATCCTCTGTGGGCTCCTCACAAGAGATATCGATATTTACCCTTGAACCGTCGTGAATAATACTGTGAAAAATTGAACTGTGATTGGTGGGAAAAGGGTTGAAACATTTTTTCTTAAGGTTTCCAAGCAGCTTGTTTGATAACGAACTAATTTTTCTTCAGAGCGTTGTCACATCGGTAAGGGGCCGGTGACTGGCGACAACGGCAACTTTGATCAGCGTGGTGCATAAAGAAGAAGATAATCGAGCAGACTCCTCGCTGGATTGATAATGACTGCCGTTTAAAAAATGACACCGATTCATTTCTATCCGCTGCATACTTGTCCATTGGTGTTATATAGGTATGGCTGTAAGTATGTAGTATGCCATAGACGCGTATGGTTTTAGTACAGAGAAATGAGGAGGACTATGGTTATTATCAGTCGTGAATTAAAATTCTCTCGTGGACGACGCTCGTATCCTCTTAACGACATCGTAATGTCTACGTGTCGCGAAAGCGAAAAAAGAATCACACCGTCCCACGCCCTTGCAGGACTTTAATGGCGGCACTCAAAGTGTACGTTATTCGACGCACGAGGCACTTCATGCAGAAACAATCAATGTTCTCCTTCTCCGTCCATAATCGTGATGTTTCCAATTAATTTGATAATGTTCAAGTAGCGACAGTGCCGACAGGGCGCCTTACGTGTCCTTTGCATAGCGTAATGTATGCCATAGTATATATACTTGTGTAAGAGAGAGAAAGAGAGAACGTTGAGCTTTTCGCAGGGTACTAGTCGATCGATAAAGCGAATGGCTACGATAAAGAAGACAGCGCCTCTGGTGTCAGGTAGAATCCACAAACTTGAAAATTCCGTAGTACCCAACGGAATAATGTTTCAGATAATTTTATTCGTTCAGATAAATTTTACTGATCCTCCTAATGGCGCGTATATAAGGATTGTTACTGTAAAAGGATAATTCCGGAGTTATTTTGACGGTCGGGTCAGGCTGGATTACGCTAACCTGACTTCAGTATCCAGACGATCCCATAATGTCCAAAGGTTGTCTTTACAATGTCAAGTGAGACGGAAGTTGTCTCTTAGATGCCTTAAAGATGACTCGGATATGTCTGGATGGATACAGATACATGCATACACACAAATTATTTCGATCAAATAGAAGTCAGTGAACAGGTATTGAGCGTGAAGTAAGGAGAATTTAATGTAACTCGTGAGTTTATATAATTACTGTTTTCAGATACATTGGGAGAGACGGGGAATCCCCGGATAAGCTTAATGGCGTCGAACGTGATTAATTCAACGGATAAAGAAACGACTGTGGGACAAATGGAGGAATAAACGAGAGAACGACGATTGGAATGAGCATTTAAAGTTTTGAAGTACATATAGTATATCCATGTACACGTTACACTTATACAAGATGGCAAGTGTCAGGAAGAGCCGCAAGAATCGCTGTCCGAATATCCGGGACAATCCGCTCTATAATCCTTGTTATTCGAGTGGTCCCCTGTCGTCGGTTTTGGGGTCCTTTCGATAGGGTGGCTAAGAGGGTCGATGGTTTGAGAAGCCTGAATCGTTACGAGGGTAGAAAAGCGAAAGGGGTCAGAACGAACTGGGGGAAGTTTACGAGCCACCACCCGGATCGCTAAGCCATTCGAAGTCCACTTTATTACTTTAAGTTAGAACGGATGTGGCCGTGCAAACGTTTATGTTCTTATTTAATTTCTGCGATACCTTAACCGCGCGCACGTGACTTGGTAAAGTATGTAGAACTGTAAAGAGAAAAACGAATACCGTGAGTCAATCGAAGGATCCTCTAATTTTGAAATTTCATTGCGCCCAACGACACATCCTCCCCCTGACTGTTTTATGCGCTGGTATTAAGGGTGGCTTAACGATTACCTATCACGCGCGACACGGCAGCTGTTTATTTTCTGGCAACGTTCGTTGCATAGATAAATGACACGTGGCAATTTATGTTATTCCTATAACCATGAATCAACAATTCCTTCGACAACAATGGCGCCACTCAGCCAGTCAGCATACGTAGTATCGAATAGAAGATTTCAAAGAATCGCAACGAGGTAATATCCTTTCACGAGATGGATGCAATCATGCAATTCACCATCACTTTACAAGTTAGCTCTTGTACCGTTGGTAAAGTAGATCAAACATATGGCAGCTCATAGCCTTCGCTAGTAACCGCAATCTACAACCCCAGGCACACAATACCCAGACTGAGAAGGATGAAAGGAGATGAGTTGGTCCCTGTTGCACTAGTTGTATCTTATGGTAAGTCTGTCCTCGTTCCACTAGCGTTGGCTGGTTTTATCGGTCTCTGTTTTACCGACAGGTTCTCACTCCTTTCACTGTCTCTCTTAGCTTCCCAGTCCCTCGACAAGTTTTGGCTGTCGCACTCGTCAGCGTGCTCAGACTCCTGCTCTCTCTCTCTCTCTCTTTCTCTCTCTCTCTCTCTCTCTCTCTTTCTCATTCTCTTTGCCGATGGGATGCGGGAGATGGCTGTAGATGTGGCTGGAAGAAGAGAACGGAGGGTGCCCTGCCTGCCAAGGCAAGTTACGTTATATTCTGTGGCTTGTAGCCTCATATCGTATTATTGTCATGTTTCACCGACAGTGGAGAGAGAAAGATAGACATAGAAAGAGATACCAGGGAAGGTCTGTTTCCTATTTGTTTTATGTCTTCCTTTACAGTATTTTCCTCACTCAGAAGCACGTTCGTCCTATACAGTGAGGTCGTCAATATGAAAGGAATCGAAATCCGTACGTATGGCCAGTCTCCGCCAATGGCACCTACTTTGTCCAATTCGATTCCAACTGCCTGGCCACCGACACGACCTTTCCTTTATGGTTTTTCTGGACGCCCTCTACTTCCCTACGCCATCTTAGCCTTCCCTCGTTTTTTTTTTCTTCTCCTGGCAAACTCCACTTTTACCGCAACACGACTACCCATACTCACACGCGTCTATAGATATATGAATGTTAACTGTATGCGTTTACCTTTTCCTCGCTTCCTTAGGTAATTCCACATTTATTTCTCTTTATATTCTCTACCTCGTTAATCCCGAAAGTGCCATCCATCCAAATGAAGGTAACGTTATTGTCTCTGAATGAAAATCTTCTTTGATCCTTCTACGCCACGAGTCTGCAACAAACTATCAAAGGATTTCATTGTTTTCCGCTAGTGAGCACGAAGGATCGTTGGGATTTAGATAGAAGTTGATTAAAACGAGTAAACGATTGAAAGACCTTAACTAACCTCACTTTACGTATAACTGATTAGTCATATTATTCTATGCTTCATGCTACGCGTATCCTCGGATTTGTAGAGAGAGAGCCGGGATATTTTCTTCTAGAGAGACAGCCACTGTTGGCTTTAGCGTAAACTGTCCATCGCGTTACGTCAATGTTTAATTAGCGGTGTCTCTCCTGCCTTCTGTGTGAAGGAATTACTACCAGACAGATGGCAGCAGAGGTTAATTACAATGGTGAACGATTAACGGAGCTGCTCTGTAGTCAAGATTAACTCAGACCGTCCATACCCTTCCATTATATATATTAGGTATTAGTTTATTATTCTACGCTGACAATCTGATAAGACGACTAATGGAAATTTATCATTTCGTTTAACTTATCCATCTTACAAAAAGAATATAATAATTTCGTCGACTCACGAGAAGTTTGCGTGCCGTTGATACTTTGCTGTTTCACGTTTCTACGCGCAGATGTCGCCTCGTACGCATGAACGCCAACGAAATACGAAGTCTTAGGTTTTACGTGTGAGATAGCGAGAAAATCCGAGTCCTGATTGCGTAGAAAGTTCGCGTGCTGTAAATCAGGGATATTTATCGCCTAATTCGCTGGAAAGCTCCGCGAGGGGCGAATTGTTCGCCCTGCCAATTGTATAACCCGAAGTTGAAACGAAAAAGAAACTGGAATCCTCGTGTATTCCCGAGTCTTAGCTGTTCGATATCGAAGAGGGTGTCTCCAACTTATTTCCATTAGCCTGCAGAGGCAGTGTGAGTATTCTCACTTCACCACCCTTATGCCCTTTCTCCCTCCTGCTTGTTGTTATTATTTCCCATTTGCCTTTTTTTTATTAAGCCCTTTCACGTTGTATTATGAAAACCACGTCGAGGGATTAAGAGGGGCTGGCTGACTTTGTCTCCCCCCCCCCCCCCCCTCTCGAACCCACTCAATCTTCTATAGTGTGTTCTTAGTAACACTGTCTCTCTCATACCTCCAGCCTCTCCATATCTCTCTGTCAGTTTAGCTATGGAAAAAGTCAAGTCGCTTGCACGCGGCAGCTTGTCTATATCGATTACTTGTGAATTCGCCATAAAGAGGATTCTCGGGTAACGACAAAGGGAAATGTGAATGCGAGGAGAATATAAAGAAACTGAGAGAAAATGAAAATGCGGTATTATACAATAACGATCGATGTTTTATTAAAGGACGACTACGGGTGGGATACTTCGATTGATATAATATACATATGTCGTGGATTTTATATACATATATGTATTAACATTCATTGGAAATTTGTTCTAGGTACTTACGCGGTGCAATGAGATCGGAAGGGCCACTTAATATTATTGATAAAAGTGACAGAGTGGATAGTCAACATGAAAATAAGGGTGGTCCGACACCAGAGCGACGAGTCCTCGACATGAGAATAATACACTGCGAGTGTTCTCAAGTTCCAGGCCTGATAAACGGTCAGTGGTGTTCGTGCTGCCTTATGAAGCTTCTAAGTGCGGCTGGTGTTAAACGTAAAAATAAATGTGGCACCGTGCATTGGGACGGAGCACCGTTGCGAACGAGGAGCCATTCAAAAGGGAAGGGTCTTTGTTGTCGAAGGGATGAGAGGTATGAGCGACGCTGGCGATGGCGACGACCGCAGGGACGCTGGAGCCGAGGAGCCCCAGGAAGAGCAGGGCACGAGCTGAACGGAAGGGCAAGCTGAAAGAAGAGACGTGGAAAAAGGAGAAGAGGAAGAAGTAGACGACGAGGAGGAAGAGGAAGAAGAAGAAGAAGAAGAGGAAGAGAGAACTGAACTAAGCCAAAGAGTGGCAGGGCAGGGGGCGCCAGTGCTGGCTGTGCTACCTGACAAGTCCTTTTCTTTGTCCCTAGCCTTGCATCCGTCTCCCTTTTTTCTCATTCCAAGGCAATCCTCCTCCTTCGGTCCATCCATCCCTCACTCACCGCCGTTCTCTGTATTTCATCTTCTCCCTCCTGTATCTTCCATCTCAACCTTTCCGATTACCTCTACCAGGCTATACGCTGTTTTCCAGTCAGCAGTCTTCTCTTGTATCTCTCTTTTGTTCTGTCCTTCTCTCTCCTCTGTCTCTTCGTTCTCTTTATCGCTCTCTCTCTTTTCTCTCTCTTCCTGAGAGAGAAAGAAAGAGATAGAAAGAGCATTGGTATCTTCTCACTGGTTGCAGCTCAGACACTTCCACCAGCCCACCCAGCCGGCATGTTATACTCCGGGACGAAGCCTCCGGCAAATGAGCCAGAAGAAGCTGCCGCTGATGCTATACGGATGGAAACGAGCCACCTTAACCATATCGATAATAAAACATTCCATTGCAGCAACTCACGCATCTAATTGGTACTGGATTTTGTAAAGCGACGATTTTAATATCGTTTTATTGGCCTTGCTATTTTTTAGGATTCAAAAAAATTTCATCCTGTCTCACTGAACAAACGGCAGCCGGCACTTGGCCTTCTATGAGGGCATAAAGCCAAAACGAAGAAGAAGAAGAAGAATAAACAAGCAGCAGTTGAAACGGTGGCACAAATTGTATCACCATTACTACTTGACACTCAGTCGTTATCACGAACCTCGACATCCTGGAGACGTTAAACCGGATAATGTCGACATTTACTCAGGTAAAGCTGTCATCTTCTTCAAGGGAGTGCTCACTTGCCACTGAGAGACTTAGATAACAGCGATTTCAGACAAGGCAATGTCCCTTGCGTATATTTCAAAATTCGTTTAAGACAATTGTCGTCGCTTGCTACTGACAGGTCTGGTGCTCCTTGAACAGGATATCGCATTTGGTTTCTATACTGGACACTTCCGGCCGTCGCCAGCCTTTCCTGTATTTAATGGATGGCCATTACCAGGAACAAAGGAAGAAAATTTCATCACGATCACTAATTACACTTCATGCGCTCCAACTGTTAACTATCGAGGCGTAATGTCCCTTCGGAAAATCATGCAGATGTTATCGCAATTTCTGAAGGGACCTTTGTGGGCTACGTACCTGGAGGGCATCCATCATTATTCGAAACGCGTTAGGTTAGTCGAATGAGAATGAATTGAAACCGTATCGGAACCAGTGCTCTTTGCAGCCTTTACAAAACGTTCGATTAACAGTACGCTGTACCAGCATAGTGAGAATCCGCCTTGCGGATCCACAGCGACAAGATCGCGCGATGTATCTCGTACTTGATCTTTATTCAGAGTCGAGCGTTGCAGCCAGGAGTGTACCCCGTGATCGAATCACCCTGGACAAATTTTTTTATTTCTATCATCGAATCATCTTTTTATTTACGATCGATAAACATTGTCATACGTTGCTGCAATTCCTTCCAAGCGCCTGAGTTTATCTTTCTTTTTTTCTCAGCCTTTTATTTCCTTCCCCTCTTATCTTATCTCCCGTCTCTTACCCTAATTTCCGATGTAGGCGAGATAATAGACTGTGCTACGTCCTTCACGAGGTGCTGCTATCAACTATTATAAGCTCTATGTATAGCTACCAGAACCATCATTCACTTCATCCTGCGCTCCTAAAGGAGAGACGATGTTTTTAGAAGGCCTTTGTAAGAGCCGCGCTCGGTCTTGGTTTTTAGCATCCTTCTCTCCCCACCTCACCACCCTACTCCACCATTCTCCCCTTCCTGGCACTTATCCTCCTTGCTCAGTTACCCTTGGCGCACCCGTCACGTTCTCACCCATTGGTACCCAGGGCGAATAAATCTTTTACAAAGAAGTCATAAAACATACGTTACCGGAGGTATATGTCGCTGACGATAAAAACCATCTCGTGGATAATCATATGAGACCTTTTGATAGTTTAATATATATATATATACATGCATTATACGATAAAAATTTTTAAATCAAGTATGAACGTTTATAGGACAATTTACGCTGCATCGTTTCACCCCGTCGTACGTACGTACATGTTACTGACGAGTGTTACAGCTAGATGGGAATTTTACCTAGGCGCTTTCAGGTTCTTACTTTATTCGTTAAAAGTCTATTGCGACGTCGATAATTAGCTGGTAGTTTACTTAGCACGAAGTAAGTAAGGGACAGTGCCCGGCAAATCATCTGCAATTAAAAACGGGGCTCGGGATGAGGCCATTGAAATTCTGTCGGTGCGCGAAAGTGAAAACGCTTGCGAAATAAAACGTCACGGCAGCGCTCGTGCACGAGTGGCAAGTTTACGATACAGGTATCTGGGAATTAATTATCCTATAACGACTAATACGCGTTATTTATTAGACTTTAAACGGCGAGCGGATAGGATTGCGAACACGATTCGTTTGTGAGGCACGAAATGCCCGGGAAAGCCTGAACTAGATAGATAAACTTTGAAATATCGATATATCGTAACAGGCATGTTCGTAGAGAACGGGGAAACATTATTTCCTCGATGTATAACCAATGCACTTGTTTTTACTAGTTAACCGCGGCACTCAAAGAGACTACCGACTAAATGTACATACGTGATATACGCTCCATTACAAGAATCTATCTTAATAGACTCGATAAGACGTCACTACTCAAAACTTTACTGCAATCATGGTAAATTGATTTAACGATACCTTATCGTAAAACGAGTTCAATAAGTGTATTAGATATTCTTAACTAATTGGATAGTCTATACAATTATACCTGTGACGAGTATATCGATAGTCTTACGCTATAGGCATATATCTATATATCATTGGCGATTCCCTCAAGCAAATCGGTCCGAGGTTCGCAGATTCGTGCGGTCATGGCTAATCCGCAAAATACGTATTACGCCGAGGTGTTGATCGTATTAAGGGCGCCGCGTTCGGTATTCTACGCGATTACCGGGAACCCCATTAGCTTGTCCGTTGAAAATCCGCCGGAAGGGAAATTGGGGAATACAGCACGAAGATGGTATAGAGGAAAGAGTTGATTGTGAAATTACGTTTACTTCCTACGTTATAAGGTGGTTCCTTTTTATTCTCCATTGTACTAGCGGTAAAGGAGCCTTAGGTTTGTTCTTATGCACGGTTATGTTTTATGTCGATCTTTATTAACGTCCTGTGCTGCCATCTGTGTTTATGGCAATAAATACTTATTATTATAATTATCCTCGTTTTCTTTTGCGCATTTTAAGACCACAGTGTATGCTGGAGGTGCCGTCTCTCTGTGGCTTGACAGTGTATTGGTAGTATCAGTCCCTTAGGCACTGTATTTTACTTGCGGATCAACCGTATGCCCTGTTGTCGGATTTTACTGTCATTATTTAACACCTGTACACGAAACTCCTGACCCGTACGTAACCAATGTCGTTGGGATTGTGGACGCCGCATAATATCCTCAAGGAAGCCTTAAGAGTTTCATGCGACGCGTTGTAAGATTGAAGGAGGGGAGAGCGCAGAGTAGCTACGTCTTTCTTCTCCTCAGGAGTTCGGTGGTTCGAGCGAAGGGTGTTTCCTAGCAACACACCAAACTGCTGGAGGGTTGATGCCAATGGCGTAATCGCAGAGCCCTGGGTCGCCCATGGCTCTTGAAAGAATCGGAGTCACTCTCGGAATTACTGCACATTGCTTGGATTCCCTATCAGGTAGCTATAGCTTGTACAATTTTTAAATATTTTTTTATCATACATTTAGGACTATCAAAAAAAAAAGATCTTGAGCATTTTGGGGAGAGTCATGGAAATTATTGTTTTAGAGAATTCCTGAAAAATTGCCAATTTAAGCAGCACACCCGAAGGGGCTTTAATCATCTAACACCCTTTTGCAAAAAAAATATTTACTCGAAGCACACCCTTCAATGGGTAAAACAATCTCAAAAGCGCCGTGTCAAGGGTCACGGTGTTTTGACACGGTAAGAAATCATTGATGTAAACTTGAAATTAATTTGACCGTACCCCTAAATTCATTTTTAAGCGTAGAACGGTGCAAGTTCATGATATCATCCTTTACGATTTTGAAATTCTACACCCGGTATATTTTAGGTACGAAAATCATATAGATTCATATCCACATGCTCTATTGGACGTTACAACCTTTAAATGGAGTATCGGACAGGATTTTGAGTCTCCTCCAAAACCACCTTGGGTCCTCCGAAGGGAGTTGACTTAATTTCCAAGCTCCCGAGAGTCAAGAAGGTATAGGATAGGTATAACTAAAAGTCATCCAAGATACGTCTGACGCGTATCTACGTAAGACTACGTGAAAAGGTGAATCCTACGCCATTGGCTCTTTGGCACTGATGGTATGGGTTAGAGCTCAGGGAGGCCAGGGGTAGCAGATGGGTGGTAGGAGGGTTACTCACTCACTTTCCTCACCCCAGGAACTCGAAGCTCACCACCATACCTTCATTCTCCATCCTCGAAGCTTTGCAGAGATGAGGCTGGCTGACTGTGTAATACGTACAGATATAGTGGGCCACCCTTCGCGCTAATCGTAGTAATTAAGTCTAAGCTACGAGACTGCACTCCCACCGAGTTCCACCTTAGTTCTACCCAGCGTCAACTTCATGACCCCCCCCACCCGCTTTCTGACCTCCCCTCTTATAGCATCCCTTATATAACCCAAGCGACTCCTTCGTACATTCGCCATCAAATATATGTCGACGACGAAGTGATTTACATTGAAATCAGTTCGCTAGACGTACAAATTAAGTCGCAGCATCCATCCTGGAGCTAACCGACATTCATTCCTCCCGTGATATTACCTCGGGACGCAAGTTCATTATGCAAGTCCACGGATCAGCCTCGCAGCATTCAATACAGCCTAACCATTGCATATCTTTGGTATACGATTACGTATAGTCGCCGCCTCTAAGGTTCCTTTGTACTTTTAGTTTCCTTCTTTCTAGGTTACGTAACCTCTCGAGTATCTGGTAATACGTTTACGGCTGTAACGAAGTACGGGCGCTCGCGCGTAGATACGATACGTCGTAGTGAACGGTAGGTGTTATCGAGATGGTTTGTAAACAGATACGAAGTCGATGGATAACGCGAGAATTATCCTGTGATCTAGTGAATTATTTAAATGAAACTGCAGGCACGATCAGTCGTTTAAGGTCTTGCGCGAAGTAGCCCGTAATTCTTGCGACTGGCGTAACGAGCGACTAAGACCGCGATATCCATTAGTCCTGCGTTAATCTGAGAGTAACAACCTAATTAATATCAATTAAGTAGCACCCCTGATAATTAAGACCTAATCTGTGTCCACGGGTGCTCGTTGCCGATACCGAGTGCTCTCGCTGTGCCTGTTCGTAAAACGCAAGACGACCGACGGGTTTGAACCCCACGGGACTTCCGATTATCGTACGCGACGCCATTTGTATCCGGGAATTCCCAACGAGCGACTAGAACCTTTATGAGTGTCGGTAACAATCGAGAGCCACGCAATCTTCGTGATACACCTAATTGCCACGGCTATCTGGAGTAAGTATATACATACATATATCTTAACCGGACGGCATTTCTTTATGACATATAGGGCTGATACGTAGAGTGGTATAGTAGGTAGGTATCTTACCGACCGAGCGTTCCTAACTTATCGGCATTACAGAAATTTATTTCGTTAGTAAAAATGTTGGTAAAGTATACAAAAAAAATATTCTAAGAGCCAAATTTCAAAATGCGGTTAGGAAACAGCATCCTGCTTGCAATTCAAGGAGTCTTACGTATACGCGTGAGGGAGAATGAGAGACTACGGGAGAGAATAATAAGAAGAACTAGAAGGATAGGGGGGAGGGTGCGGATACAGCACAAAGAGAGCGCGCGTACTTTTATGTCTTTTGTATCTTCCCCTGTTCCCTCTCTCTGTCTACCACTTCCCCTCTCATCCCGTTCATCCTACTTGCTCGTGTTCTTACTTACGAACAACTGCGCTTCTATACGTACTATATGGTTCGAGCTTTTTTTTCTTGTACCTTTCTTCTTACGGCACGCTCGACCGTTCATACAGGGTGTACCTAGGTTTATGCATCTTGATATATGCCTATACCAAAATACGAATCTTCTCAGAGTAAAATACGAAAAAAATAAAAAATTTTAGTCATTTAAAAAAAAAATGTTAACCACTTGAAACTTAACGAACATCTTATTCACTTTGTCCCTCTGAACGTTGATTATTATGTTTGACACCCTGTACGTTATATCTTTGATTGCCTCTCGACCTCTATAACCGGCGGTGCTGTTATTAGTGGCTTTTCAGAATCGCACGATTTCACGATACAGAGAAATTGGCTCGCGAGGCTTCTATCGTGCGCTCGAATTAGCAATTACTGGCCGATAGAGAGAACGGTCCTTTCGGATGCTGCCGCTTCGATACGTATGGAGATTTATGGAAAACGCGATCGAGCGTGGCATGCGCGAAAGGCATAGAAAAAGTATAAAAGGGAAATGAGAGGAATGAATACAGGAAATACACAAGACACAAACCACCTTATCCCAACAAATTTATCGATTTATGAAATTAGTAAATAATCACCAATAACGTTCATCTCCCATAACTGAATACTGTATGACGGACAAAAATTTTTATATCATTGGTACAAACAATCACTTAGATGCGTAACAAAAATTCTGAAAATCAATATACACCTTGCCCGTGCATAATCGAATAACGCAAAAGGCATCGCGACGCTTTTGCATCGTTCTGTGTTAAGGTACATTGCTTTTATTTCAGCACTCAGAAACTAAGCGTGAGATCTAATTAGTACGTGTAGTCTTAACATTTCGAAATAAATGATAATTAACGTACGAGATCAAGTAGACGTGTAGCGATCGGCAATTGGATTACTTAAAAGGCAAGCGTCGCGACGCCCGGTAATTAAATTGACAGAGTTACAGGCACTTACGTGGTTACAGGATGAACTGTTTCTTTTAAAATATATCAACGCGGTATACACATCGATATTTTATTTTTTTTAAATCATTTTTGTATCACCCTATATCTTGTTCTTTTTCCTTTTTTGTCAATCAATAATTATATACATAGGTATACAATTTACCAGGTAGCAACGACGACATCTATATATTTATACACTGGTAAAAGGACCCTGACTTCTCCCCTATTGAAATATACGATCAAATCAATAAATCCGTATAAGTGTATGTAACACGCATGCATACGTTGAGTATAAGCGGAAACAAGAGTGAAAGAGATTGTGACAGGCGCGCCACGGGGGGAGGGGGAGGAGATTGAATGACAGGTGAATTGCTAATTGATATTGACCCTTTCGTTGGTTTACGATGCACCTCTGTACAGGGTACCATGGCACTTTGATACGTCCCTGTCAAATGCAGGGAACCCTATACCAATTTACTCATGATTTATCCTTCAACTATTTATGAGACTGTACGCGCGAGTTACTTATTGTCCGTGGGGTATCGTGAGCTTTTTAAATTTGGCGCCCCTCCCGCTCCACTGCTGTATATTAATTGTCGAGGTACATATATATATATATATATATATATATGGGGGGGGGGGAGTGCGGTTGAAAAGAATGTAAAAGAGGAGAAAGGTTGGAGAGTCACGGACATGGAAGCAGGAGCGAGGGGAAGAAAGAGAATGATAAAGGGAAATAGGAATTATATAGGAAGGAAAGAGAGACACGTGTAATTTCACGTGAAAGTAACAGTGACGTACTTGTACGTACATACCTTACATAGGATAATGATTGTGGATACTCTTTTTTCAATGGCTTTCAGGTAAAATTAATTGTCATGGATTTTCTTTGCACGGGGATAGACATTATTTATTGTTTTAATACTGAATTATTGTATTTTGGGCAAAGTGCGCGAACGAACGCGCGCGGCCTATACTCGCGCGTCTTATACGTGTATACTTTACTTAATGAGTGAACCGTTTGTTTGAATACTCTATTCAGGTGAAAACCGGTTTTTTTTCGGAGGCCACGCTCGACCGCTCGTAAATTCTTTACAATACGAGAAAGCCCTCGGTCATCGGTATACGACCTCTTTCCTTTTGGTAATCGTGCATAAATTTCGCTAGTGCCGTTTCGTGTTGGAATGGGATGGAGGTTGAAAAAAATAATACAAAAAAGTGAGAGTCTTGAGGTAGAGAGAAAATTTTGAGAAAAAAGGAGTATCGCGTAAAATTATTAAAAAATTCTTATATCCATAAAGCACGTAAAAAAATATATATCGTAGCAGCGAAATGTATGGGTGTAAAATTTTTGGTGAATTTTTTTTCGAGCTTTAGAAATTTTTCAAAAAATCTCGATCACACTTCGGGTCGCTGGCCGACAGAGAAAATCTCCTATCTGGCGACGCTTCTCTTTATTTCCTCTCAGCAAGCAAAGAGCGACTCGGCATAATCCGTGCCTTGAAAAACACCCACCTAAGCCTCACGTAACGCGTTCAACTTCTCTTTTCCACTTTTACCAGTAAATTCCTCACGGTTCACGTTTCCACCTTGTTCATCCCCATTTTTCTCTACTTCCCTTTCGCTTTTCAGCCTCTCGGTAGCGGCCATCTGTCAGTCGACTAATCCATTATCCGGCAATTTTTCAACCCTCCGCGCTTCATCCCGTGAACCCTATACAACGCGCCCCTGCGACCATCTCGTCACCCCAGGGGTGTGTGAATCTGATATTGCCCAGTGGAAGACAATAAAAGAAAAAAAAAAGACTGAAACATACACGAATACCCTTCCACGTAAAAAAAAAAGACACGTCACCTCGTCCTATTAAAAATTCATTAAATTACGTTCATTATCCTTACAAGAATTCACGCGGTCGCTTGATTTGACTCGTATTGAAAAAGAGCGGGGAATACAATTTTTAAAGACTTCGTCACTTATTGTTAGTCAGATAGGTTTCCGACTGCTGACAGCTTTCCAATAATTAAGGGTATATGCATATACATATATATATATATATATACGGTAACATTCCCAAGCAGAAGCACAGTACGTCCATTAGGAATTATCTACGTATATACAGTCCATATAGGTAAAGTGTAACATAGGCGGCAGCATGATCGTATCAGAGGCAGGTTCACATAGATACGTAGGTTGTGCATACATATTCAAAGGACAAGTGCTAGCTGCTGAGGCTACCCGATACTGAATACAAATCCGTGGGCTTCCAGGTAAACCGAAAGCAATCTTGAAGTTCTCCTCGAAGCCCTATTACTGGGAGGCATATAATATATATATATATATATATGTTTATATAGTATATGTATAGGCATTAGTAGCTATAGCGATCTACAGTGTAGATATCTCAGCCGGCTGATGTCGGTTAACGACTGCTAATGCTCGACTCCATACTAAATTACAGTCGTTCACATGTAGAGGCGAAATATGATGCGAAAGCAAAACTCTTATAACACGACTTATATTCATGGCTCTTTTGCCGCTTCGCTTCCTTTTACTTCATACGTTCCTTTTGTCTTTCTATCAAGCCACGGACCAGGATTCAAAACTGTCAGACACGACTGGTTGCCTTTTGGAATGAATGGTCTCGCGCATGAGAAGTACTGTTTTCATACGGCAATTTCAATTCCCTGTAATGGCGACTTGATTCATGATTCTAAAAAAAAGGAGCATTCATAGACCGTATAACAAATTCAGCCTTAAAAAGGTTGAACGCGATTACGTTACTTCTGACCCGACTGTGAAATTGCCGACATCACTTATAACGCGTACAAAATTATTTAAAAAAGATCAGTTATTCAAAATTGTGACTTCAGATTTTTTTTTACATATTATTAATCTCCACGCCAATCACGCGTTTGGGATAAATTAAATTTGTTGATTTTACATTGAAAACATTCTCTTTTTCAATCTCATCCAGACCGTGTTACACGATGTAGAAACTTGTGTAGTCGCTCTCATAAGGGTTGATTCTGAGAGATTAGGTAGGTTGATGGTTTAACGATGCAACAGATTTCACATGGCTTTGAAATGCCTATAGAGAATAGCGTGAATAGTCTGTACGAATGAGTAGATACACGGTATATACATATACATACATATATAGGTTATATACAAAGTAAAATGGACAGATAGACACAGGCAAAGGTAGAATAAAGGAACGAAGTGGTGCGGTTCTGTATCAGAGAGAGAGAGAGACGGGGGGAGTAGGAGGGGGGTGGGTGGGGTGACGGTAAGGGTGGTAGCACGTGCTGAAGAAACGTTAAACACATTTCGGGCGTTTGTATAGAGCAATTAGTATTTATAACAAGGGTAGGCTCGGTCGGGAGTTGTAAGGGAGCCAGAGGAGGGCGAAGGGGCTTCGTCGAGGGAGAAATTCACCCCAATGGATGAGCCAGTGAGAGAGGCTAGAGAGGGGTCGGTGCGACCACATGCCGTGAACACCCCCCCAGTGGCGTCGAAACGTGATGCGATTCACCAATGAGTTTCTATATATATATATATACATATATATATGTATAGACACCATGTATTACCTTCTCTTATACTTGTATCTTATCCCCTTCATCCCCACTTTTCTCTCTTTATCATATTTCTTCTCCGTCTTCCCTCCTCTGTCTCCCTCTCTCTCTCTCTCTCTCGTTCTTTTTCAACCAGAGTCACCGCCAGACTTTCAGGCCTTTGCTTTCACGAGGATCCTCCAAAAAAATAGAGAAGAAGTAAAAAATAAAAGAACACTGCCAATATACGTATACACGTATATTCACGGGTACGTATATACATATACGTTTAGACCAAAACCTTTCCTAGCTAACGTGGGCTCTTCTCTTCGCGAGGTCTCTTGGGCTCGCTGCATAGGCGTAGACAGCTCCGAATTGACTGTCCTACGGCACATGGTAAATTTTCACTGGACACTTCTCCGGGAACGATGCCAGCAATTTGCCTTGATAGGAAGCATCGCGGTGAGTGCTGCCGTAAAAAATCGTCTCTTACAACATTTTCCGGGATCCCATTCAGTGGCAAGATTATCGTTCCCGAGCGCTTCTTAGAAATATTTTTTAGGCGTCGACTACGCCTATGACGTCGCTATTGTGCTCGATACGAAAATCGAGCTGCTCCTTAATACCTTTAAGTACCTACAGCGACAGAGCGTTGCCGATGTAGTAACATACTTGTTTGACCCTACCTCGAAATAAAATGTCGAGTTTCAAGCTTCACTGGGTATCCCTCTAGCGGAGGGATGGTCAATCGTTTGATAAATCTATCGAGTTGACGCCATTGAGTTCGGGAGAGCTGTTCTGTTCTCTTTAAATTCAATTGGATTCTTACAGGCATATATACATGTATTACGTAAATATATATGTATATATATATTGCACATGCTACGTTATACGTGATTGACCAAGTCAACCTTTAAAGAATGGATCTTTGATTTTTTCTTGTTATTTATCTCTGTCACTATCCCATAATCAAATCTTTTACTATTTCTTTCTCTTTCTCTCTTTTCTTTGTCATCTTCTAACCTACGTCTATCTTAGTTGTAATCTAACGACAGTTTTTCCTCGTTTTACGACGGTCATATGTATATGTGTGTGTATATATATATATATATATATACCACCTTGTTATCGTCACGAGTACTCGACGTCTCTTGCGATTTAGACAAACTTTATGGTTATTTCCATGGCGAATCCTAGCTACCATTGCTCTCCGGTAATTACGACGGGGATTAATCTTACCCCGAAACTTACTTGAGGACGACTTAATACGCCTTTACGCGTGCACACCATTACCGACAGACGCATACCTTTACGGTGTCGTGAGCTTAATGAAAATTGCGTAAACCTCCTAATGTTATCGATGGGAGCTCATTTTGGTTTGGAATTTAAAAAATATTTTTCTTATCTATGATTTTGTATATATATACATATATATCTTTTTTCAATAAAGAGAATCATTAGAAGTGGGAAACATAATATATCAACACATGGTTGCGCCTCCTAGCAGCGCTGCTGCACACGATAATGAGGATAATGATGGTACTGCAATTAATCCACGTAGCTACGTATGTTTATAATGGCGCACGAATTGTAATTTAATCGAGGTATCGCGGCTGCGGCGTCCACGTTAATTGCAGTTAGCTAGACCGGAATTTTCAAAGTGCAAAGAGAAAACCCAGTGACTGTGACTATCCGATCTCGATTTACGTATAATAATTATTTTCATTTGGTATCGTCAATGAAATTATCGGTAGCTGCATCTGTCCTACATTCGTGTTCATTTAAAATTTCTTTATATTTAATTAACTTGCTTTTTTATTTATTTATTTTTTTTTTTTACATGGTATGTAATTACCAGTAGCATACAAAAGTGCATTTGACAAATGTATCAGTTAAATGTGATTTTGAGCTTTTGAAAAAACGAATTGGGTAATCATATCGAATAGCACATATACATATATCTATATACCTATGTTATAGTTTACTTGGTACAGGTATAAAAAGATGGCGCCAGCTTCTCTTTTCATAAAGTTTCATCAAGATGCTATGTAGGCTTATACGGTATTTTTCATCACGAAGATCGGTTACCATGGCAAAAAGGACGGAATCCACGACCTGCTCAAGGAGCATACCACTGTAGCTTAAATTATAGTAAATTACGATTAAATGGTTGATGGACCTTAATCTCCTTCGCTTTTTTCTCCATCGCTCTTTATTCTCCTCATTCAGTAATCCTTTACGTACTTTTTTGTAGTCTCATAAAAATGTTCAATCCAACGAAAATATCGACAGTCGAAATAAAGTTGCACGTCGATCGATCGATTTCTCTTGTAACTCCATTCAATTTTTATCGAGTCACCCTGTATATTACACTGACGCTTTTGTCTCGTGCGAGACCAATTTCCCAATCCCTTTTGGGGGTTTCTTCCGCGTCACGTGACTCCATTGAATTCATCATAGATACATGTATATTCCTCTGGGAAAATTGTCTGGTTGGACAAACGGAAAGAAAATAAAAAGAAATAAGAAATTGAACAAGTAGCATCGAAACGAGGTCGATGTTACGTTAAAAAAAGTAGAAGTCGAATATATCGATTGCTTAAGGAATTTGAAGATTACGAAAATTTTTTTTTTTTCCAATTCAAATCGCTCGTGCATATGTGATTCGATATTATATTTTTCACTCGTTTAACGAATTTCTTTGTATATGGGAACAATAGGTCTTTCTGATAGGAAATGAAAAGTTGCATATACTATAGACACGTGTTACATAAATGTACAGTGAACGATAAAGCATCCCACATTTCAATGAATTTGCCTACAACGTCTACTGTGTATATATACGCGTTATATATCACGAGTTTAATTGTCAAATAACAATCCGTATTCATCTCCTCTATCTGGATAATGAAATAACCAAAGAAAAGTATACGGATTGGTGGTGGCGCTGGTACGGCCGCTGGTAATTGGCTACATTGTAGGTATGAATTGATATGTCATTAATATTGATTGCCTACAACTCGGCGCTCTCGGCGTTCAACGAGGTGGAGACTGGGTGGGGTTTTCGTACGAGTGCGAGAGAGACGGCGCTAGGCATTCGTGTGCAAGAGAATGATAGATGTATATATACTGTACGTATAGACCGCGAGTAGAGAGAGAGAGAGAGAGAGAGAGAGAGAGAGAGAGAGAGAGAGAGAGAGAAAATCCACTCTATGGATTCTACCGTGTTCGATAGAGAGTACGTCGGTTTTGATTGTGAACCAGAGACAATGCGTAGCTTCGTGAACAGCGCCTAATACGATTCGTCGGACAGACAGCTTGTTTTCGGTTAAAGCTTTGACACTTGAATATTTCATGTAAAGCAAAATCTGTGTGTGTATACATATATACCTACATTGTATATCGTAGTCGTCAATATGTTTCGTCTATTGTAAGCTCATATACTAAACAATATTGATTCATCAATTACGCAAGCAGTTTTATGTGTTACTTTCGTTTATTGATAATTCCAGCTGGATTCACGCGAATATCCTGAGTGTAAAGTCGGGTCTTAACGTATCGAAGAAAGATTATCCTTTGCACTCCCTTCCCATTGGCGTATCGTGCTACGTTGATTTTATGGGCAATTCCGTGAATCCTGACGGATAAGCTTTGCCCCTCGCTTTGAGATTTAAGAAAATGCATAAACACGCCGGGATATACTACGTCAGTAAGTGGCAGCTTGGACGCCGAGATTGGGTCTTTTTAAACTGCTGTCGTTGGATGTACCTGTATATATATGTATAATATACATATATGCATGAAATAGCAGGGCGCCTCTTGAAACGTCGAATCTCTTCGTTCTTTCCAATAGATATTTCAGTGAGCTGTCCTTAGGTGGGTGAAATCAAGCCAGAGGGAAACCAGCCGTGGAGTTTGGCGATAGACGGTATAGTGCGAGTGAAACAAGGACAGATATAGATAGACAGAGGGAGGGGGAGAGAGAGAGAGATAAAGTTTCAATGTGTATAGATACGGCCGGAGGAAACGTGAGCGAGAAGGACATAGATAGGCACTAGAAACAAGTATAGGCTTGGGGCTTCGAGAATTGCCATGCGAGTGGGAGAGAGAGAGACGTATGGGATTATCGTGTGAGAGAGACAAGGACACTATTCTATACCTGTATAGCTACGTAGAAGAAGAACGGATAGGTGAACGAGCAATAAGAGCGAGAGAGAGAGAGAAAGTGGCTGGTACCAACGCGTGAGAGTGAGGAAGATACAAATAACAGGGAAAAGCAAGAGAACCGCGTCTATATAGGAGCGAGCGAGTAGGAGCTATCGGTGGGAAAGAGGCGAGTGAGAAGGAACGAGAACGGAGCGTAATTTTTCAGCTGTGTGGCGCTCAGAATTTTAATGGGCCGAGTCCGGGAGTCGCTGGAGAACGTTGGTGCCTTCTCTTTCTTTTTTTTCTTCCCTCTCACTCTCTCTCACTCTCTCTCTCTCTCTCTGTTCAAGAGAGCTAGAATGTGGCTGCGAGAAGGAGCACGCGGGAGGGAGTGAGATAAGAGAACACCAAGATAATGCGATCGGTGAATGAGGGCCAGACCGTGAAAGAAATAAAGCTGCATATAAACATGAACCGGTGAGCTCCCACTGCCGGAATCTTTTATTATTGATATCGGCTCTATATTATACACATGTATATAGATATACGCGCCAGTGGCGTGTGAGACCCCCGTTATGGCTTTTCCGATTAGTCGAGTGAGTGCAGGAAGCCATTGGCCCGATACGATTCGTTTGGCTAATTAATTCATTTGCATCGGTATCATTATAATGTATAAGCGCCTTAACTTCGGACCGGTTGCTTTTCTTCGAGTTTTGTTATCGCGATAGAAATCGATCGATCGACCTCGTTAAAGAGGCTCCCTCGGGTGCCCTTCTTCACCCCCCCCCCCCCCCCCCACCCCGGGAATTTTCGAGTAAACTGGACTCGCCGTCAGTTTCGACGGCCATTTTCTAAATAATCCCATGAGAACGGCTCACGAGAATTTCAACTCCTCCATACACATGTACACGTATCCTATACTCAATTCACGCTTATTAGGCACTTGCTCCTTTTCTTATAAACGGATACACTCGTTTTGTTACGTAGCCTCGATTGACTATACGTTTAACAGTTATACCTTTTTCTCTCCGGATTCGACAATTATTTTTTAATGGCCGCTCACTTTCAATTACTCGGCTCGTTATTACGCGAAAAAACTATGCAAAGAGGATGTAACCTATGACCAGCCCGTTGTATGTACATACAATCTCGTGCATACACTATATGTATATATATACACATACATAAATGATTTCCCTTATAGGATATACGTATATATCTATATCCGCCACCACAGCCATATACAATAATTATTACTGAGTGGGGCTTAGTATCCGCAATTCGTTGTTTGCACTTACGTTTGCGTTTCAAACTCCAGAATCGCATGGTGGCGGGTTTCGCAGGAGGCGGAGCCAAGTGGCGGTCGATATGAAACACCCCTCAATGAAACAACCCCTATCCTCGCGTAGCACGTCGACCCTCTCTACGGCTTTTCCACTCCTGCTTATTCTCTCTCACTCTCTCCCCTCCACCCCTCTCTCTCTCGTCCTCTCACCGTTATCCCTCCGACTCCCCCCCCCCCCTCATCCCCATCCCGCAACTTCATTTCACTCACTCTTATCCGTTTTATATTCAGTCTCTCTCACTCTCTTGATTTTACTCTCACCCTCTCGCTTCATTATTTTTTTCTCTCTCAACCCCCCTCCCCGCCACCACCCAGCCCCCTTCTATCTCGCTTGCTCACATCATCCCAGTTTTGCTCCTCTCCCAGCAGCAACCCACGTCCGACCACCATGCTCGATCCCTGCGCGTTACGCCCCTGCATATTTCCACGTTCTACACTTATACGTAGGACTTATACAACGTAATCCGTCATAACCGAAGCATCCCTCTCAGGAGAGAGACTGTGGGCTACGACCATCCCCTTTTATACGCTACCCTACAAAACGGTCGTCTCCTCCAAGGAAATTTCATCGCTAATCCCACGCGACGCGCACGTCATTTGTTACCCCGTTTCTTCGTCTCTCCTTTCGGCTGAAGGAAAATTGATAAAAAGAAAGTTGGCATAAAAGAGGAAATGCGCTATTGGAAATTCGGCGAGATAAAAGGGTAGGGGTGGTACCGTGTTACGAACGAAATCGAAAAAAAGGGGTTATGGACTTAAATCACAGTGATGAAATCAAAGTCGCAACGATTTATCTCGTTATTTGAAATTTTTGTAAAGTTGAAAAAAAAATTTCCATTTTTCTTAAATATCCCTATTTTTATCGTAACAAAATATGTGTATTGTTATTTACAGAGGCACGCGTTATATAAATACAGGGTACAGTCTGCTCGTACGGATTTGGCAATGGAAACAGTCCCATTGGTACATACGTGCTTAACTTGTGTATTTACGTATATGTATATACACACCACTGTTTCACGTATGTAGCTGGAAGTCGCAGGCGAGGACTGTATCGGGAACGCTATTATGCAAAATGGCGATGCGCCGCACGGAGAGCACAACGATAATCATTATTCCGGACGAGTAATGCAAACGTGCTATTTAATTAAAAACATATTTACCCTCCATACCCAACCCTTGTTATTACCATGTCGATATATACCTGTGTGTTAAACGCCAATACGTACAATCGCGTATATGTAATCCCCGACTGATTGCACACCGCTCAATTGTGATTGCGCGTTACGACGGTTATGTATACCTGTATATATTGAATATATGTATAACCGTGTCGATATATCTATATACACAGATACAAAGCTAGACGTTCTCATATAACTATACAAATCCATATTCCTCGTTTCGCATTGGCTATTTGCTCTCTTCCTTATTTCACAGTGTATTCCTGCCATTTAAAATCCCACAGGACACTCTCGATCCTTTTTCATATCCTATATCACTTTTCCACGACCATCCATTCCTTACGATTCTTCCTGTTCCAGTTGACTCCCTAGGGAATTTTCCCTTCCGTCCCTCGACCCTCTTTCAGACTAATACCCCAACTCCTAATCTGCCGCGTTTGGGGTTCAGCTTATACGGGTAAAACCACGCGTTTCCAAACTACAATTTACCCTTCCGATTCGCCTCGAGGGCCTCAATCTTTTGTCTCCTTTTCCCTTTGTCTCCTCTCGCCGTTTCCTTCTCCCTCTGACCCTCTTGCTCGTAAAACTTTTATATCTATCTTCCGAACTCGTGCCGTCTTACAGATACAAAGCTATTCCGATTTCCTTCTGGTAACGTATTGACTGGCGAGGATTTGATTTCTTTTTTTTATCCCATTAATTTTCGATCGTTCTTATATCGTGTGAAAAAAAATTTTTTTGACTGTTCTAGTAATACAGTGTAGTCTAAAACTATAATTGATACGGTATCATTTTAGGTTTAAATTTATTTCGGGAAAGATATGGCTATCGTATACACGAAAGCACTGAAACCATATGGTCGCGGCTTTATCTTTCATTTATTTAATGGTACCTCAATCGACTCATGGCTGGTCTGACAGGTTCCATTAATTATACGACTGGCATAGGTATACCAGTCCACGCATGGATTTTCTTCGGCGAGCAATCGTATCTCGTTCGCGGCTATTGCCAATGCTATATGGGAAATAACGTTATGCCAGTTAAGAAACCTTACTGTACTAAAACACAGTACAGAGTAGTATTTTAGTATGCCTTGGTAATCTATGATTATAGCTTGAATGTAGTATAGATATGGCTGTAGGTACTGGTAACAGTGCCTATAGTTGTTATATACATCCATACTAAACATAAACAGTACTACAGCAGTTGGATATACTCTCATCGAGTCTCGACTCTATAATGTATTACGGAATAGTATAATACAGCACAGTATAGTGTAATACGGTGCTAAACTAAAGAGCCTAAATGTTTTAGATGGAGAGCGAAACGACAAGAACTCGATTGATTGCAGACAACATGAATTAGATTTGATTTAACAAAAACCCGTCAAACCAACATCGTATCATTTAGATTGATGAATAAATTTACGAAGTTATAAAAAATTCGAATAAAATCCCAAACTCGAATGATACAAGATGATCGATGATAGAGAGAAGCCTTTTTCAATTTTACGGGACAACGAGCCATTCTTTTTACGTTACGTATCACTCACCCTCGAACTCGATTCGAATTTTACATCCCTCACTGTATAAAATATCCCTTACCCTTTACTACCCTCCATATTGCCTATAACCATAAACAGACCTTTAATCCTTTCTCGTATTGGCCAATATGATTTTTATTTCACGCAGTATAAATACGTGCCCAATAACGTAATGTATTGCACGTTAAATTAATTGCAATTAAAATGACCTTTATTCATCCTATTCATCGTTACAATTATTAATTATTATTATCGGTCATACATCCATCGATCGTTAATTCGCTTTGTTAATTAATAAATTTAACCTTTGACTACTGTTTCAAGAACATGCCTACGTCCACTGCGAATTTTTGCTTTTCAATAATTAAACGAATTCCCTCAGGATTGATTTTGGCTCATTATTTTTTAAATATATGTATAAATTTACTCTTGGGCTATTTTGGAGACGATTTCACTTACGTATTGGCTACTTTGTTTTGAGGTCTGTACTCAAAGAAATTTCAGCGCGACGGCTTTCTCGAAGTTCATAAAGCACCAAATTTTTTCAAAATTTTTCAATGCCCGGCACCCGGAGTTGTGATGGGCTTAGAAAAGGTTACGTTAGGTTAAATTAGGTTAGGGTAGAATAGGGTAGAATTCCAATACTGTAATGTCCCAAGGTAGTAGTTTTTTTTAACGCATCAGCTCGCTATTGTGAGCGCCCCTTTATGTTTCCTGTCCTCGAACTATACGATCGACACGTATACATATATATATATCCAGTGCTAACAATACTACACGAGTAATATTAGTATCTTCCTCCATACTTTACACCGGCAATGCCTAATATCTTTCCAAATTTTACTAGGATTTGGAATTGAGAATCAGCCATTACTCTGTCATGGCGCATTACTTGACTCGCTCGAGGATCCAAATCGTTCGCCGGATACTTGGACAAGTTCGTCACTGCGTATAGGTATACATATATTATATATGTATACGTACGCATACCTTACAGGAGACAGTGTGGCAAAGAAATATACACGGTGTCTCGTATATACTCATATTTTATACGTATACGATACGCATTCAGCTTATTGCGTGCTTCACGCACACATGGGAATGAACTATATGTATATACACATATATCAAAATATATATTTTCAACAGTGACGTAGGTGTGCCCATGTAACGATGGCGTGTCAAGGAGTGTGTTGTGCAGCCACAGGGATTTAAACGATAGCTCCGATAAAATGCAGACCACGCAAACCTACCTCCTTGCTCGAGACTATCTGCCAATCTGCTAAACTTCTCTTCCCAGTAGAGAGAGTATCTTTGTCTCTCTTACCGTTTCCCTGAGCTTCCGTTACACTCTCCTCGTCGTGTGTACTTTTATTTTGCATTCTCTGTCTCTCTCTCTCTCACTTCAGCGAGGACTTTGCCTGAATTCTCTTACGTGTTTTTCATCTTCTCTACCTTCGACTCCCTCTTCTGTCTCTTACCGGCTCGACTAGTAGTTTGTATACGCATCTTTGTCAGTCTACGGATTTCCGTATATGGCTGTCTTTGTTTCTTGTTCCTTCGTTCGCTGTCTCTTACTCTAACGTGTCGCATAGTATATGCTTCTCTCTCGTACTCCCGCTTAACGTATATCCTCCTGTCTCGATCGTCTCAAATCCTACCAAGGCAAGAACCTACACGACTCTGCTGCCATCTACATTTGGATTCCACCTCTCTGTGTACAGTGCAGTCTCCGTAGTATGTACAGTGTGTATCGCGAAATACTGCACAGCAGTTATTCCATCTCACGAAAGGACGAGCCATTGGCAACGCGGAAGCGTACCGAGGATTTCACTCTTGTTCCCACGAATTATCATGCTCCGAACGTTTACTATTCTCGCTCTTTCTCGTTTTTCTTCTATTTGGAAAAACGGACACATTTTCACGGATTACTTTATCGACATTGGCATTCGCCTCCTTCTCCCTCTTATTTCTACTCTACTTCCTTTATCGTACTCGACGCCACTGAATACGCCGCCACGTTATTAAGGGCGGGCTCGCGTTATGACCCCAGGGTTATACCCACTCTCTGCTGCTGCTGCTGCTACTACTACTACTACTACTACTACCATCACCACGATCACCTCTGCCATCTACCGGAGATCCCTAGCAGAGCGTGGAATATTCGGATGAATCTTCTGGGAGTTTTTTTTTTTCACATAGTTCCTGATTCGGACGGGCAGAAATAGTCTTCATAGAAAAGTTTTAGGATCCCACGTGACAGGGCTTGTGTGGTATACCTAGCGTCGAGGAGAAGAAAAAAAAAGTCAGGGACTGGGAATGCTGGTGAGTCAGGTTGGGTTGGGTTGGATAACGGTTAAACAAAAGAAATGAAGAGGAAAGATGAGATAATGTTAGGGGATGCTGCAAATGGCACGTGTATCTCACTTTTTACTGTTTCTCCATTTTTTTTTCTTTCTTCCATTCGCCCCCTCCACCTCTCATGGCTAGTCAAGGAAGTGCTTTGCCAAGGTACGTTCTCGTGTTAGCGACAAAGGGGCTGGGGAATTTGACGAGTTCACAAGTCCTGTGGATTGGGGTGGGAAATACTTGAGTACGTGACACACGCATATTTACCTGACACCCTTGTACTACGTGGATAAACGAATACAGTTTCGTCTGTACCGCACAGCGGCGTTACAGGGGTGGTATACTTTTTTGAATTTACTCCGTTGCATTTTTACCAGTGTTTCGTTCACTTGTGAGCGACCCTTTATTGTTATATATGTATGTATTTCGGGTAAACCGGATTATCTTCTTATAGACGCCCCTGGCTCCCCGTGACTTTTTATCTCCGAATTAGCTGGGCCTTCGCCACCTTTTTCTTTTTCTTTTTTTTTCTTTACCGATAGCGCAATTCAAATAAGTTCGTTTGGCGACAGTGGCACCCTCTTCAAAAGCTTCGAACGAATTTAATCAGCAGAGTGCTCGATACGTTGCTGGTCGATACGGATGGATTATCGTAAAGCGTGTTTTTGATTCGCGATGCCGTAACGAGAAATATTCTATAATAAATAGCAGCGTGCCTCCGGCAAGTCATTAAGGTAATCGACGTGTCGGATAATTAGTTATTTCATTAAAGGGGATCGTCACAAAAGGTAATTTATAAAATTATAGTTAAGCAATGGCGTGCGTATTTTTTTTTAATGACTGTGAATTGGCCTTAAGCCCAGGCTGATATACAATTCGGTTATCATTCCTCTTTTTGTCTTTCTTATACCGGGTGAACCGACAAAATGGCATGGATTTCAAAGTCTATTATTAAGAAGGGTAGCAAACCCCTATACGCCTGTTTAACCCTCGGAACCCCCCCCCCCCTTCTTTCCCCTCCACCCACATCGCCCATCTTTATTGTGAACTCACAGAGAGTCGCTCGAGTGCGACGACTTTGGATGGAGTGACGCAACGTTAAAAGGGGTGGTTTTTTTTCGGGCTCCTCGACGAAGCGAGGGTGTGTGGAAAAATAGGAGGGTGCATCGGGCAGCCAGGATAACGATGCTTCCTCCTCGCCTGTTGACATTTTCATTCTGTTAAACTGATTGAAAGTTATCATGAAAATAAATATTATCATTCCTCGTTATCGGGGTTGACCCTACTCAAATGCATTCTTCGAGTTGCAGTCGGTGTTTATGTAATGACGACTAATTAAGAGGGAAGGCCAGTAGGTCATTATTGAACGATCGACAGTTAAATATGGAATACGGGGCTGCTTTTGTAAACGTCTTAAGGGTTGAAAGAAACTGGTGCTTATGCTTACTGAAATATTAATCCCGGTCACAGAGGGGCCGAGTGCGAAGAGTTTTCGATCGTTCCGAGTAATACCGATGACAAAGCGAAAAGTTAAAACGAGTCTCCCCTAATTGCCAACCCCTTGGCCGTGTTTGTCACCAGCGAACTCCCTCGTCCCAGTAGGGGGGTGAAACCGTGCTATGGCGATATAATGTAAGAAGAGCGACAGGAAAATGCAAGAGAGAGGGAGAGAGAGAGAGAGAGAGAGAGAGAGACGGTGAGAGAGAATAAAGGAGTAGCGAGTGGCGCCTTTGTTCCTAGAGCAGGAATAAGGGAGATAGAATATCACGTAGGGTGAATAGAAGAGAAAGATGGTAAATCAGTACAAGAGAGAATTTCTCCTCCACTCTATATATCCTTCGGGCTACATCGTTGAGCTTCGGCTACCTTCGGGCTCTTCCAGGGCTCCCGTGTTTTCCTCCAGGCAACTATCCCATCGCACGATCCCACCCTCGGACCCATCTCCGCGCTCCGCCAGGACCGGAAATTGACGTTGAGGACCCCCGGTTTTTCATCCTGCACACCGATTCCATTGATCGTACTATGCACGCAAACCTTCTGTTCCTCGGGCATCAATCGGCCATTCTCGTTAAATTCCGTTGGAACTTCAGTCGAATATAGTATAGCATAGCTACCCCTATGTCAGTAGTCACGATAACCGATAACTCGTTAGAATTTTGGGTCTGACATCGAAAGAAGAAAAATTCGAAAATTCATTAGTCACAGAAATTTATGCCAGATGGAATAAGACGGGACTGTACAGGGACTGGATGAAGCAAAAGAATTCAAGGGAATCGGTAAGGGCCTGGCGAAGGTACAAAAGGTACGTGGGTCTGGTTCTGTATTTTCAGGCACTCAGGCTCTCAGACCTTTTTCAATACGACATAATGCCCCGGGTAGCTTGAGAGAACACAGTGATTAGTCAGTCTCCCTCTGGCGGCTAATTCATATCGGAAGGACCGAATCTCCTCGATGCTCCATATAAATATTATGCAAAATGTCACGGTTGATAATTTCTCCCTCAATCTGTTCGACTTTTTTATCCCTTTGTTTTGTTTTCCTTAACACCGTCATATTTTCCTTTATCGCTACCTCCTACAATTTTTCAATTATTTTCATCGAGAGTTCAAAGACAGCACCCTTCAAATATTTCAAACTAAAATATTTTCGCTACGCTAATGTTTGCCAGGTTTCTTTTTTACCAGTTATCGTTCAATCAGCTTATCCATACAAATTTACCTAAATATATATATAATATATATATATATATATATATATCACATCGTAAATAACGTATCTATAGATTTTCATGTAGGCTCCCGCTTTTCGTAATCCATAAATTTGAACTTTCCATTAAGGCCAATGCGATGTAAAAACATAATTTTAGGTTTTAGGTTAAGTTCGTCAACACACCTACATTTCTATACAATCTTGACTCCCGTGCAATAAAATTGTACAAAAAAAAACAATAGACCGTAGCTAGCTAAAGAAAGAGACTGGGTATATAAAGAAGGGGAAAAAAACCAAGTCACTACGTTTTACACGCAAAAGAGATACGACATCATGATAATTAGCCGTGCTTTACGGTGTTTACGTTGGTCCCAGTGACGTCGCCACTGTCGTCACATTCATTCCTACACGTGTATACCTATATATGCATATATTATACAGTATATATATATATTAACTACTGTAGATACACAATCTGCACTTGTCTCACGACACGAATAAATCTACGTATACAGTAACGTTATCGCTCCTATTAACAACGTGGTAAATGGACAGCTCTTTAACAGTACCTATACAAGAAGAAGCGCAAGCAATCAGGCATTACATGGAATTCCGCTAGCGCAAGAAGATAAAGAATTTACTCACATTCACGACTGGATGATTAACGCGCGAGACGGCAAATATGAAAATATTTCCAGGGAAATGTATAGCGCGTCGACGTTAGTGCGAAGGAGAAATTGAAAAAAAAAAAAACATAATGACATACTTCTCTGAACACGTAATTTCTATTGCACGTAGTACAACCTCGTGACAATGACGTATCACGAGAACAATAGGATAATAATTTGCAAGGATGAATTTATTCGATTTCAAGTGACACTGGAAAAAACTGATTGGCTTTTATTTTTTCGAAAAAAAAAAATTCATGGTTATTCGATAATCCGTATCAACCATATTGAGGATGCATACAATAGGGTTAACCGATAGTCAATTATATGGCTGTTATCGGTAATCGAACTGATAAGGTTTGTCGAGGATCTTCTGCTTTGGTTAGAGATTAAATATAAAAATTTAAATATCTATAATTTGAACGAATCTCGTCGTGTCTGATAGCATCGAACGGGTACGATCGTACTTCTCACCCCCCATCACTCTCCCGATGATAATTTTGTTATCAGATCCGACTGATGATTTATCAATACTTCCGTAGATCGATAACGTGACGTTAATTCCCTACCACTCGATGGTGCAACCAGGCGCTACGATAATCGGCGTGTCAGGTTTCGCTTTATCTACTACCTTTGGGTTAATTACCATCGAAATTGAAATGCGTATACACATGTATTTAGGGCGATTATGGATGCAAATAATTAAGCGCGTAATAACGCGCGACCGCGTCGCACCGAAGCTCGTTAGTTGAGAGAACAAGGGGACCCTTTAATTTTGTATTAAAAAAAAATTTTTGTTATCTTAATTCCGATGAAACAATATTTTACGCCCTTTCGAATTTCTTCCCCGAGAATTGCCTTCAAGAATAATGATGTAGGTCAAAATGTCTAGGAGCCCATTGAGCTGTTTCATAATAATTATTACTAATTCTTCGCGCTTGGCTTATTAGCTAATTAATTCGTACGTTACGCTCACGTTATTACCACGTTTATGACTAGAGTGAAATTCGACGGTAAAAAGAAGGATACGCTAAACCTGTTTCAAAGCCGTACTCTTAATAAATCCTGGCTGTTGACTGGGTGTAATTAGAGCCTCGTGTATAATATCCAGTTAATCCATTTATATGGGTTATTGATAAATCGTCATAAACCTGGATAAAGATATTTTCGATCAAAGAGTTGTCTGAGATTATATAAATATATGTATATCTTTCTCAAAGAAAAGCCTCGAAGATAAGTTTAACGTGCCAATAGTACGTCTGGGCAATGAGCCTGCAGGGTATTGGCACCCCGAGGTACGGCCCTGGACGATGATAGCCGAGCGGCGTCGAAGCCGCACGATCTCTGCGGAGGCCTGTGTAGCCATGTGTTGTGGTCCGCCGTGAGTGCTTTGTGACAAGGGAGGTGCAGTGTTCGCGTTTTTCGTTCACCGTAGACGGAAAATCGTGCTTTTCCGGGCAAGTCCAGAAACCGCCAGTGTCGCCTTCCCGTGTAGCAGATTCACGTTAGCGTCAGGGTGTGTCCCGGTGACGATACGAGTGTGTGTTTCGCGCTGTTGGTAAAACGACGAGAAGAGAAAAAGAGGTGGTAGAGAGAGAGAGAGAGAGAGTGAGAGAGAGACAGAGAGGGTACTCACTATCTCGCTCACAATGTCCGGCGCGCGTAGCTGAGTAAGTAAAATGTGTACAAAAGTACTCGCTACGAAGAGCAAGAAGTGTAACGAGTGAGAGAAAGATAAAACCAAGCGTGATATAAGGCAGTGGAAGTGAGACGCAGGACTAGAGTCAGTGAGTAGGGATAATATCGAGTGAGAGACAGAGACAGAATCATTGCCGGAGTAAGTGAACGAATGAAAGGTACTGCTGGTGCAACGAGGAGAGAGTTAATGGACCTTTTAACGTGTGCGACGAGGATACAAGTAAGCTGCCAGTAGTGTCTTCTTCATCATCTACTCCTGGTGTGGTGTGTGTAAGTGTCTCCTCGACTGAGTGTGCGCGGCTGTATGGTGTGTGCATGTGCACGTGCACCGGTATCCGCTAGGGAGGCAGAGACGCGGGATTTATCAGCCCTGATAAATAACCGTACCGGTAGCATCCCTCGATAAATATTATTGGATTTTACCGTACATCGAGATGCGTCCAAGAAGCTGAGGCACTCGTGGCACGTGAATCTCCAAGACGCTGTTGTCTTCTGTTTTTCTTCGTACGCTCGTCCTATTCTTGCCGTTACGTGGATACGCGTAATAAGGTGTAAGACGTGTGTTGGTGCGTGTACCGGATGTGACGTAAATTGTACGCGAACGAGAGAGAGAGAGATAGAGAGGGAAAAGGCGCTACGGTAGCAAAGGTGCGCTTTTTTTCTTCCTCCTTCTCCTTTTTTTTTCTTCTTTTTTTTACTTTCTTGGTAACGCCGTTCCCGTTTATACACTTTCGGGATCGTTAAGAGTGTCTCTTTCCTGGTGTACGTTTACTACGTCATTTCCGTTCTTCCAGTAACCTACGTGAAATTCTCGTATCATCGAAATTCTGTGCTTCTCTCCGACGACTCCGTGGATACATAAAAAAAAAACGAAAGTGATAGAAAGTACGTGAATCTGTGGCATCACTCTGGATTATACGGAACGGTGAGATCGTCCTGTTATAGGCTCTTGCTGATGTACTGTCGAAAGGAACAACTGCTCAACGGCCCTGACGTACTCTTGGATAAGGACCTAGGACACGAATGTACTTGCTGACGCGTGTACAATGGTACGTCACTGACATTGTCTTCTTTTTTTTAACGCTATCGTTAATATATATACATACATACATATACTGCACCATAGAAGAATCCTTTTATACGTATATACCCGCATATGTAGGAATTCGAAGCTCGTGCAACTTGTGCACTCATTCAATTACAGTATATATCACTACTGATATATACGTGATATATATATATATACCTCATACGTCACTTTGACTGTATGCGTAACATTATACCTATAGTAGATTCATTCAAGGCGGGATTTACCTCTTTTACGCGCGCATTATTTCCAAGAGATGTAATTCAATTGTTAGCAGTGTATATATATATATGTATATACATATATATAACTCACGTAGCGACCCCTGTATATGTATACACCTATTCCGTATCAGCAGATAGTACACGCTGTTTATGAATTACGTAAATTTTAGTTTAACAATTTTTCTACTGCAACATATTACGGTAGTCCACTTTTGAGAGGACACTTTTTCCCCTAGCACGTAATATAGGTATTCGGAAATAAAGAAATTTCACTGCAGTCTAGTCGTACGCCAAGTCAGATCGACTCGAGTTGACTTCGAGTCGGGTTTCCTGGCGATATCGTATTTCGAAGGAGCGGTCGAGTGGCCCCAGGAGTCACAAGAAATGCCCTATAGTGCGATATACTGTAGCATATACTATAAAGCCCTATAACTACAGTACAGTCGCCTTACGTTCCATACCTTCGTCAAAGGACACGGCTCCCGTACCCTAGACTGGAAAACGAATACGTGTAATTCTCATAATGTTTACGCCAGGAACTAGAATATTATCATGGCAGAGAGTGGCTCGCTCTTGCGACCCGTGCCTCCATACATAATATTTGGAATTCATTTCCGGTTTCAAGGCAGCAGACTGGCTGAGCATTTGACGCGGTGCACCGCGTTTACGACGATTACGTATTACGATTACGGGTAGACCTGGGGAGCCCGTGTGTATTACTATACATATATATATATTCATGCTGAAATAGCACGAACATATAATACGTAACTCGTAACCTATGAGGTTGATATACGTATTTGTACAGGCATTTGATTTACCAGCTATTATCTAGATACTTGTATGTACCGTGTGCGGACTATATGTCGGTATAGTGTGTGTATGCTCTAAGCTCTATTGGACATGCTTAATGAAACGAAGCATTTCGCGACGGGTAATCATGCCCGTTTCATTTCACTATGATTTATAGGCGATACGTAACCTATGCTAATTCCTAGTGATTTTAATTGGATCCAATGCTCCATACACGTTGACGCGCTAATAACGCACTCTCCACCTGTGCATCGTGCACGGCTTGCTGCAGGACGCCGTTATAAATTTAATTAACTCATCGAGCCTCCGTGCTTTTAACCCGAAACCCTCCCTCTTTTTATGCTTCTGTTTAACTCGTGTTTTTTGATCGTTTATTTATTTAATTACACTTTGCATTACGATCGACATCGTACGTCAACGCGCTTTATGATTTATGCTCGTACCAATTTGTTGTTGTTTATTTTTTTGACGCGTACGTTACCGGCGCCATCTTTATTTTTCTTGCACCTCCTTGTACCTTGACTCGATTTATGGCTCATAACTTTTTTTTATCAGGCTGAATCCGTTCTAAAAAAAAAATAAATTTTTTTAACTTAGCTGCCTGGTCCATATAGGGTATTCTATTTTGCAAAATTACCTGTGGTAGACACGTCTGGTTTTATTGCAGATAATCGCCCAAAGTCGTTATCTTTTATGACAAATTAATTGGCGCCTTTTTTTTTTTATTGCCTTTAGTGACCGACGTTGAGTGGCTTCTTGGAATGCGAAATAGCTTAGTCTCTTCTGTGATGGGTATTGGATATATCTATGGATGTTGGGAAAGTATATGTTGGCGTGAATTGTGCGGATTCAAATTTTTCACTAGTCTCGTGCGCGTTTAGCGGTTGGCTATTGTCTAGCTTTCGTTATTCAATTATGCCAGGTAACAAGTTGATATGCTGTTCTGTATTTCTCTTGCACGTGCTGGTTAGGCTAGGTCGGACCTGCACGAGGTAAACGTTACACATTGAATAACTGCGCTTTATGAGAATGGAAGAAAGTTTTGCCTCCGGCGAGGTACATTTTGCACATTGACAGGTAATACCAGTAGCTTCCGCTTGCCTGAAGACTAAAATATATATGTGCGTGTATGTATGCACATATATTTATGTATGTATGTATCTAGCACATTGTAGCGCAGAGTGGTAACCTTGTGAGTTGGCACTACTGTAAACCGGATTTAAAGTGGGTATTATGATGAGGTGAGAGAAAAAAAGTATGTCAACAGCAACGAGTGTTTGAGCGCGTCGGTTGTGGGGGAAATAAATAGAAAAAAGATAAAAAAATTTGATTTCCTCAAAATTGTACAGAGACACGAGTATACTGATTTTTTTTGTGAATTTTACATTTTTTAAAGTTTTTTATCGTTTTTTTTTTTTTAATTTTTGTTCAATACCGCCATGATGCCCCTTCCGAGTATAGAACGATTTTTTACGTTGAACGATCGTGCCTATGACGCTTGAGAGGGTTCAGATACTGGTCTGTTCGCGACATACAAAGCGGCGAATTTTCCGGTCACGGCAGGGAACGGTACCCGACGAGTTTACACACGGCAGTCGTTTCATGTGAACATGGCCAAGGCTCGACAAGCGTAACGCCACGTTTAGCAGTTCTTTCGTAACGATTCGTCAGGGACGATTATACTCGTCGGTTATTCCGAATAAGACGTCACGAATGGCACGTATGTATTTTTCAGGTCACAGTTTCGATACGTTTAACGCGTACTTTTTTTTTTTATTGACATGTGTAAAGAAAATCCAGATCGAAGAACAAGTGAGAAATATGTATATGGATATACCTGTATATGTATATATGGATATATATACGCACGATTGGTAATATGAAACGGTTTGCCGAATTGCCGCCGCTATTATCGGTACACGTTCAGAGTGGACGGGCAACGAGTGTGGCTTCTCGAGAGTGGGTAAAGTACAGAGTAAAGAGGGTTCAGCCGTGTTTGGCTGTCGGAGAAACGTAGGGTCGATTCGTTGGTCGGTTGTTCGGTCGTTGGGTCCGGGTACATTGCACGAAACGGATTCTCGGCACGTTTCAAATCGTAATGGCTTCGACACGGACGATTTTCCCGGAAGTGATGTATACGTGTTTGATAAAATCTTTGATCGTGAGGCGTTACGCGGTTACCCAGCGATTATCGGTCGATTCGTATCGTAACGATCGATCTTATTTTAAATACGGACCAATCACAAGGCTTCGTTGTTCGAGTCGCAGTAAATTTCTAACCTCTTAAAATTTTGATACAGATTATACCGTACAGGCAGCTGCTGACTTTGTTCCCTGTACTAAGAATAAATCCTGCACGTGCATATTGTATATAAATGTTGTATTGCTTGCTTGATGGAATTCGCAAGAGGCAAAAAAAAAATGGCGTCGCATCCGGAAGTTATTTATGAGCTCGATAGGATCTATAGCATTGTCGGATCGCGACGGGAGTTAACGTCGGGATTAGCCATCCTGGTACACGAGTGCGCATGCGCGTACGCTACTGTAAACGCGCAGGCGGTCGTGTGCGACGATGAATATATGGAAGCACGTGTGCGAAAGGCTCTCCATTGTCCTCTTATATTTTTCGCGCACCCTATATGCTCGCCGGCAAAGTGGATTGTTGTGAACGTATATAGAGGAGATAGCGGTTCGTCCGGACGAAGTAGCCGCGGGTTGATTTGAAAACAAAAATTCTTTTTCGAAATTTCTACCCTGTGACGTGATTCTTCATTCGGAGTTTTTTATCGTCGCTACCACCCAACGTAATTTTTAGATTTTTAAAAATTCCTTTTTCTCTTACTTCCATGTCCCTATTTACTTGCGGTAAATATAGTCCGCGGTTGTCGATGTTCCTGAAATTCTTTTTTGGTCTCGATTCATTATCATTTTTCCAGCTCCCACTTCTCCTTCTCTTACGTAGGACGGCCGCACGATTCGTATCTGTCATTGGTCCCTGGATAGCCCTTTCTCCTGTATCTGTCGCTCAGTGAAAAATGTCAAATGGTCACAGGAGACAAGATTGTTCCAACACGTGATTAAGGTTTGGTAGCGTTCTAATGAGTCGGTATACGTTACGCGGGCGCAGCCCCTCAGTCCTTACAGGGGTGGCTCGACTGCTTTTTTAATTAACGGGGTGAAAGTAGTTTGGCTCTTTTTTTGTTTTGTTTTTAATTTCACCCCGCCTACTTGACGTGCCTGCATTAATTGCCTGGCAAAATGTTTTTCACTTTATTTCGTGATCAACGAGAGATAACCCGGGCGACTTGCAAAGTCAGAAGGGATGAAGTTCACAACACTCACTTAATTAGAGACAGTCAAGTCGCTGGTGTTACCGCACATACATATGTGATCACGTATGTAGTACATACTGAGCTTAGCGTTAAGCAAGGTGCCTGTGTATCCATCTCGACCAAGTAAGGTCTTCGTGCATTTGGGCTCACGTGTCGTTTCGAAATTTTACCCTTGTTCAAGTAAACATATATATATTTTTTTTTTTTTTCGATTAAATCATACTAGCATCCTTCATACTGTCTTTATTTCGCCCTTTCACGCTATATTGCTATTCCAAATCATTCACCGGTGTACTAAATCCCCCTATTTTGGCCCCCCCCCCCCCCCCCATCGCGTATCATACCACTAGACACGAATTGAATCACGAATATCCGCTTCCGTTTTATCCGAGTGTCAAAGTGTCGATTGTATATAAAGAAATCACGTACAAATTCATGTATAAAAATATATATATATATACATATATACGTATGTCAAGTTCGAGCAGTAAATATATGTTTGTCGAAACATAAAACGCAATACATCCCACAGGCCACGGTACATAACACGAGGCGATACGCGATATGCTATACATAATGGATGACCCCGGGGAGCATGTGGCTCGCGCGCTTACTCGTTACATATATGTATAAAGCGCGTATGTACATACAATGTACGCGCATACGTTAGAAGTTAGTAAAGACGTTACAAAGCTAAGCACATAACAATCCGAACGGGTATAACCACTGTATAATTAAACGTAGGCCAAGTTCAGTTAACAAAATTCAAATAGCTCGGGCAAATACCCGACGGCCAATTAACCCGCGAGAATATAATTTAATTGACCCCTCGTGCACACGATATGCTTACAATGGCCAAAGATCAATTGGACAATTTCCAATTGTACGATTTTCAATCGTACCAACGGGACTACCTTACGCTGTTCTATGTATGCATATACGTACGAAAAGATCGCTCGGATTGATGCATCGATGACGCAACCGTCGTGTTGACGTCATTCAAGCGTCATAGTATTACTTCGTACGGCACGAGACACACGAGATCTAAACTCTTCACGGTTATCAAAAGGATAAGTTTTCTATACGACGACGTTATTACCTGGCGTCATCGGGAAATCGATAGACGTCGAACAGATGAAACGTAAACGTGCGTTATCAGCTACATATATGTATATTAGACATGTATATCTATGCTAGAATACACAAAATCGCATATACGTTCACCAGTCGCCATCCTTTTTTTTTTTTCCAATCTCATCTCTCGATATTTCATTCCGAAATTTCATTTTGCAAATATATGTCTCGAACGATACGGACACTCGGTATTTCGTGGCTCCATTCAAGGCACGTCGGCTCGTTTGACTTTAGTCGTTAATGTTTATCGCACGATGGGAGGGAATAAAAGTTGGTCTTTTTTCACGTGTACGAGACCCTGATACAGTAGGTTGGGGTAGATGGGGCGCTGGGGGGGTGGGGGGGTATCCTTTTCTCTTTCAGCCTGACAAGTTTACTCTCTGTCTCTCTCGCTCTCGACGGTACTCCTTGTGCTGTCTTTTCTTTCTCTTTGTCCCTCCTCGCCCCCCTCTCTCTCTCTCTTCTATCTTTCAATCTACCACCAATCGGACTGACTATAGCGCAGTCTTGCTATCGTGAATTTGTCGTGATATACTCGTCATTAGTTATACGGTACAACGTTGGGGTCGAATGTTATGGTAATAATGGCCGAGGCCGATTCATAATGGCATTCGCACGATCATCGCTTTAAGAGACGTGCGAATCGACATGTGGTTCGATAATAAAAAAATAAGAGAAAAACGAAGTGCGAGTCGATTGATATAGAAGGGAGGAAAAGGAAATTAGTGGTGGCGATAATGGACGCGAGCCGTGCACCGTGTGGACGTTGCTTTATATATGTATAGCTATACGTGTGCACAGAGAGACAGATCGGCACGAAAATTGTTATTCAAAGAGATATGGAATTTTGTGGCTTGATGCGAAATACAGGCGTTTTCTCCTAATTTCGTGTGATATGCACTTTGGAAGGTTTCCAAGTGTCAGCCGGATACACCCTCTGTGCAGCCAACTACCTTTATTCGTCTTTCTGGTGTAAACCTAACATCTCCGGTTTTACCCTGCCTTGTGGATTACATTGAGACAAGTCCTGGATTTACTATAGGAATATAGGCGTACCGCGAAATTATACATAGGCAATTTTAATTTTGCATATATGTACATACAATGTTCGTGGGAAAGTTGAAAAATTTTTTTTTCAAAGGATCGTGACTGTTTGCTAGGAGGAGATTAAAGGTTTGATATTTTTAAATGCGCGATGCTCCGAAATAATCATTTTTCATTTATATGTGTATCTACCGTATGACGTAACACGCGTACTTAACATTGTCGTGAAAAAAAAAAGGGATACAGATTGACATCATCGTTTGACCTTAGTCGTGTATCTGAAATCATTTCAAGAGTCACTACAGTGTGCGTAGGTATCGTGTGTGCCACGATTATAATATATATGTATACATATACTGTGTATACGTATAATATATGTATATGCTTCGAGCCGATAAAGGCATTCCGCTATACGAGTACCGCATCTGTCTCTCTCCCTCTCTCTCTCGTTAACGGCCAACTCGCGCGCTCGCTCGCTCGCACATCCAATCGTCGAGGCGTGAGCTTTTTTAATTGAGCCAATCGCCGGCCATCGAGCCTTAACGTTCATTTCAGTTGCAGTCCCGAGCACATTGGGATTTCGCGAGTGCATAAATCGTCAAACTGTACGCGGTGGTCCCGTGGTATTCCTGGCCACGAAATTTCGACGTTTGCTGCCTCCATTTACTCTCGGCGTTCGCTCATTCCCGTGACACTGCGGGCAGCCGGGCAGGCAGGCAACTTCAATCAGTTGGGATACTGCGGCAGCCACGAAGGTACCGGGAGAAAGTTGGATGAATAGATACGCAGATAGGGTGAGAGAGTGAGACAGAGAGCGAGGTAGAGAGGGAACGTAGACAGCGTAAGAGGGAGAGATCATCTTTTGGTAGGGACTGTACACGATGAACTACTACACGAGGTAGCTTGAAACGTATTGACCTACGCGTGCAGCGTGAAGTTGTCGGGAATCGTTCGAACGATCTTGATGATGGGTCGTAAGATGATTTACTAATGAGATTGCCGGGGCGGGGTGTGGGGTGATATTAAAAGATTGTTGGTCGGCCGATAAGAGGTGGGCGGGGAGGGGGGGTGGATTTTTGTATGGGGTTGAAAGTCAGGACTGTCGGTGGCAGTATTTTCCCGGGCACGGGGGATGTCGGGCTATGCGGGCAGCACAAAATGGCTGCCGGTAGGAGCGATCGACCGTGCGTGCGAGTGAGAGAGACGGAGGGGGTTAGGGAAAGAGCGAAAGCAAGAGAGAGAGAGTGAGAGACGAGTGGAGTAGAGTGGAGTAGAGTAGAGTAGAGTAGAGCAGAGGTAAAGTCCATATCTCTTGCTCTCTTCTAGTATCATCTCGCTCGCTCTCTATCTCTGTCGGTATCTCTGTGGTACCGATGAAACCCGAGCAAAGCCGAACCTTCCCTTCGGCACTGACACGTACCACCACTAGCAATGTCGGAGGAGGCGCGATTACACGGCCGCTACCACGAGCAGGAGTTCGCCAACACATTGCCTCAACGCGATTCAAATATAGGCGTTGGCAGCCATGAGGATACAGGCTGGTACACATGTGTATTGTTATATCAGTCGAGGCTTACCACGCGTACACTCTAATTGTGCGGTGTAACCACTGAGTTATATTGTCTCGCATTATGCATACGCGATATTGCATAATCCTAGGGTGAAAGAGAGAGAGAGAGAGAGAGATGGGGGGGAGGTCTCCGTGTGTCTTTCATTCTGCGGGGATGGTCCTCATTCATTGTACCTTTGTCCTTCTTTCTCCTTCACTTGGAGTCTGCGATCGGGATTCGACGCTGGAGGTTAGTATCGATCGGTCCAACCTGGACGTCGTCGACCCGAGGAACCTGGGCAAGAAATGGTCAAATCGTGACGCTCCGAAAGGATATTTTCTCGTTTGGGGCTTTCAATGGAGATTTTTTTTTTTATTTTCTTATACCATCGGAACTTTTTCTGTCGGAGTGAAAAAGTGTTAAAGAACTCAATTAAATTGTAACTCCGGTTTATATTTATATATAGCAAGAGAAAAAGTAAGGTTGTTATATATAGGTATAGGAGGGAGTAAGATACCTCAGGCGAAGCTGACGATGTCGAGAATTAATTATGGCAGCTCATTCTTAATTAAGAACGTCACGCGATTCTGTATACCTGAGCTTGATAAAAGTATGACTAGCATTATTATTGTTATATCGCGTTGATATCCTGAGTTTATTCTTTTTTTTATCTTCTGTCACAGTGTTATTGTCTCTGGTCTGCTTTTTTCTTTCACCCAATAACAATAATCCTGTTCGAAGGTTCCCATTACAGTGTGAGAGTCTCCCTACGGTACTTGTCGTGCGCAATCCATAAATTCATTGAAAAGGCGGTAGCACAGTGTCAAGGGATAAGAGCAAAAGGAGCGCGAGAAAGAAAGAGAGGATACAGTTGGCTGGATAAGGAGAGAGTGAGAGAGGGAGATCGATCGACCGGTCTTCACGGAGCCCAAGTTGAGAATCACTGTGGTACCTCGTACGCGCCATCTCTCCGTTGCGTTACGGACGCACTGCGAGAAACGTCGACGTCAAGAATTTCAAGATTTCGGCATAACGTTTCCACGGTATAACGTATCGAATCGAGCCGTCACGATGTACGAAGCTCAATACAAGACATACAGAGGCCAGACGAAAGCATGTGTTGGGTTCGCACACCATTAAGTAAAAATAAAGTATAGTCAGCATCGGGCGTACAGCATTACACGGCAGGAGCATATGAAAATGAAAAAGAAATTAATGGGCAAAGAAAAAAAAAAACCCCCCCAACAAGATTCGCCAATAATATGCGGGTCATTTAATTTCGTTTCGTCTCGTTTCGCGCGCTGTAACGTAATCAATATTCATAGATGAAATCGACGCCGCCACAAAAGCCTAGTCACGCTGCTGCATTCACTCCGGGCGCGCATTATTGTTCGTCCGGTCCCAATAGAGACGAGCCGAGCACTCGGACCAGTCAAGTCAGGCAGTCACCTGCCTATTAGGGAACTCGAGAGATTCTTGAGCGCTCGCAGTGTGTACTACTCTTTTGCTTGTTCCGCTCATCTATCTTTTCTCTCTCTCTCTCTCCCTTCCGCAATATCCCTCTTGCTCTCTCTCTCTCTCTTTCCTAGCCTCTTTCCTCCTTATAATTCCTTTCTTTCAGAGCAACTTCGAAGCTCCCTGATCCTTCTACTCACCCCCCCCCCCCCCCCCCCCTCTCTCGTCCCTCTCGCACTACGGCATTTGTGTTTCACACGGCCCAGGCTTTGTAGCCAACAAGCTGTCGCGTTACTTTTACACGCTCACACCTACGCACTAACCCATACCACCTACACTTTCACTCTCACGCTCAAGTCTTCTTCGTATATATGTATATATGGTATCCACGCACACAGGCGCCTCGTCACTCCCGCAACGGAACACCGCAGTGCCGTATGCGTACACGGACATCGGCACTGATACACAGAGCCCAAAGAATCACACGAACAAGATCCGAAGCCTCAGGAACGCGTTTCAAGCTTGTGTTATTGGTACTGTATCGGTGTATAGATGGTACGTGCGCGTCTATACATGTATACACAATAATAGATATAAGATTTTCGTAAGGGGATAGACTGCAGAGAAAGAGAGAGAGAGACAGCAAAGTGTTATACACAAGGATCCCGGCTTATTTGTAGGAGAAACTCTTTATTTGTAGAGCAAGCCATTTATTTAACCACCAGGCAAGCGCAAAGAAGTAGTTTTTATCTGTCGGTTGCGATGAAAAGATTAAGTTACAACAAAGAGACCAGCCAAGCCTGCCGCCCCGCGGGAACCCAAGTCGACACTCGGCCTTGTCGTCCGTCCTTCTCTGTCCCGCATAGGTTAGTACTCCTTGTGATAATTTTTTCTTTTTCTCTCTTCTCCTCCCCCCCCCCTCCCCCCTACCTTCTCACCTTTTCTTCATCTCTCAAGCTATACAGACTAGGCTACGTTATTCTCGATCCTCTTTCTGGTCCGCGCACCTTGCTGGATTTTGACTAGTCCAAAATGCGAGAGGCTCTTCCGCCGGGCCGAGGTCACTGGCATATATTGCACGATCGATAGGGAACCTCACTCCTTGGCGACTCTTCGACATCATTTTACGAATCGTTTAGTCGCCGGTCTTTCCTCTTCGTCCTTACGCCATCGTTATCCTGTTTCGGTGTCGATTGGTTTGACCGTCGAATATTATATTTTTCGTATCGACTGTACCGTTTAATATTTTTTTTGTTGTTCTTACTTTGGTACGGCTCCCTCCTGGTATAGGACGCTCGGGCATTATGATCTCAGAAGAGCCTATATACTGCCAGCTTGCGGAGAGCTGCCTTACGTAATCCCTGAACTTGACTCGATTGCCGCTGAGGTCGATTAAAACGAGTCGATTATGTATGGATATCGATGTTTACGGGTGGGTCTTTGCGATATAGTTTTTAGCGTGCGGTCTGTTTCGTTACTGTTTATATGCCGTGTACGAACGAGTCTCCTGAAAAGTACGGTCGTCACGCAGAAGCGTGTCTCCTGCCGTTTCGATTTGGCGCCGCGATGCCATCTCGTGACGCTGTGTGAGGCCTTATACCTGAATCACAACGGATTAACGTTACCAGGGTAATGGAGTATTTGTTTAAGGAAAATCGGAGCACGTTACCCCGGATTCGACTATTTGCGCTCTATATTCGCTCTCTGTAATGGGGCCTGTTATTGTTATGTTTTCATGAGGACGACGTACACCGTATGTATATATTTGTCAAGGCATAACATGCATATCTAAAATGATCTTTCATTGCGCTTGGACAATTTCACGGAATTTATTATGTATGTGTATGTGAGTGTGGCAAGACTGAAAATAATATTATTTATTGCCTGCCAATTTATCGTATCCTTGCATGAAATTCCTTCAGGAATTCTCTCTTGGACTTTGACACTTATTACTGCTGCTTTACTCCCACGCGAGCAATATACATACTTCTTCGCTCTAACTCTCTCATCGTCGGCTGGTCTAGTAAGCATTATTTACGTCGCGACGAATCAACAGCTTTACAAGGCGCACGTTACGTGTGCACGTAACGGAGGACCTAAAGTGCGAGATTACTCGAGCGTTCCTTGGTATACTCGACCGTATCGAGATTGGTTATACTTTGGGAATGCTATTAGGTAAACGAGTAGGTATAGGAGTTAAATTGTTGGGTAAACAGCTGTATATATATATATATATATATATATGTATATGGATTAACGGATAGACAGAAGTGATTATCGAGAGTTTGTACACGGGTTCAAACGTTCAGGGTTTTACTGTCGCCATGACAAACTGGAGGTTTCACGCTACGCCGCCATTATGCTCGCCCGATCGAATCGCACTCAAAGTCCTGAATATCCTTTGGACCGGGCTGAAGAACGTTTCGAAGGACAACGCCGAATCCTTATAACGTGCGGATGCCAATTCATTCCGTCTTCGAATGTAGACGCGCCACACATATATATATATATATATACGTGTGTGTATATACATATATATAATATAATACTTGGGACACAAGAGGTACGCGTCGGCTCGCTCTTTGGTTGTTAATTAAAATCTGACATTAAATAGCGACGACGTATACAGTCTTATGGATACTTAGTATAAATTAAGTGGCGCGTATATAACAGTACGTAATGAGTTTACGGTTGAAGGATCGTTTAACTTTTTGAGAATGTCTTTCTTGGCTACTCTGATAATTCATTCGTATCGTTACTTTGGGTTTCTATACGTATATTTTCTTACTCTTGACTCTCTTTTTTTTTTTATCACACATATATATATTTTTTGTTTATATACATATATATGTGACATTCGTTCTTGATGAGATCATTCGACATTCTTTTTTTATAAACGTACTTTTGGCTTTAAAACGGTCAAACGACCGCTCGATGGTACGTTTAGTGTTAATGCCTCGCACTAGTGTTGGACGCTGGTAAATGCTGTTCTTGGTTTAGACAATGTAGTGGAATCCCGAAACACGTAAATCTGGGGAACCGGCAATATGCCAAGCCAACATGGCTGAATTATTATCTCGCGGGCACGTCGAACTGGTGACCAAAGGCCGTAATCTTAATTTATGCGCGATCGCAAGAACGTCGATTTATTTATTTTATACACAGCCTCTAATTGGCCACTGACAGCTGTCCCAAGCAGTTTCGATACATTATTCATGCTGGCGATTCCCGACCACTTCGTTGGCCTCCAATGTGATACACCAACTGTGTCACTATACGATACGCCAATACTTATTGCGTATACGTTACGATTGTATACACACAGTCGAGACGTTTGGTATGAGATTAGGAATTTTAGGTTTTTTTTTAGAGTATACCGATAATTATCGGTTTGTCATTAGTTACGAAGAAAATTGGTCTAGCCTTATTTTTCCGACGTCAGAAGGGTCGATTAAGTCGAATCTCGTTACGCTTTTACTTTTTTTTCTTTTAAATTGAGATGACTTTTTTGGGGAAAATACTTTTTTTTTTTTTTTCGAGAATCACTTTTTTTATCGTTGCTACTCAAAGCTGTTGGCTCTGAATATTTTTAGATACTTTTTTTTGTTACACATCTTGATAAAGAAATTTTGATATTATGTCTCGTCACGTGGAGACTTTAATCTTCATGTTTACGCTTGTGATTTTTCTATAGGCTCTCGCGTTGTGTCGGTATGTCGTAAGCGTATTGGTAATTGAGTATATACATATATACACATATTCATGAATACACGCACGTGTACAGGGAAAGAGAAGGAAGGCGATCGATGCAGCTGGATTAATTTATGGGAATTAATGTTCCGTCCTTCGGAATCATTGCTATCATTACTCACGTCTCCCGTCACACGATATCGGCCAACACGACGGAAGTAGTTAGATCGCACGGAACACAACGATATCCGTCTTCCTTTTTTTTCCCTTCGTTTTCACTCCACTCTGCTTTCTTACATTTATTCATTATTTTATATTTCTCTCTCGCTCCGTTCCTTCCAACCGAAAAGAAGAAACACTTTTCGTCAGTCATTTCATATCCTGGATCTTTTCGCTACTTCATTACCACGAGGGATCTCATCTCTCGGGAATCTCCTGATTATCTTGACGACGATCCTAAGAGCGACCAATCTCGCCAGTCACCAATCCTACTACTTTGTTTCTACGAACGCTCAAGTACCCTATAGGCGCGCTCGCGTCTGATAGGCAGGATCACCATCGCAATATTGTCCGAGTGAATTGATATAAATGAAAGAAAGGATGAATAAATAAAGCAGAAAGTAGCACGTTAAAAATATAAGAACTTTTGTGAAATTGCGAAATTCCATTCGATATAAACAAATCCGTCGATACGAGCTGACAGTTCTTAAATTCGACGTCTATGAGATTTCATCGACGTTCAGTCGAGTCATTTCCTTTGGCCCTATTTAAAAACTTTATGTCCCAAAGCTCCATTTAAATCGATACTATGGTAAATAGGATTTTTACGAATCTCAAGTACGGTATACTTGATCAGATTCATTGATCGTTTATCGATCTGTACGTATGATCGAATTACAAAGGAAAAAGTGAGAATACGATTATAGACAACTAATCGATAACGGCAGTCATCGAATTCGTGTTTCGAATGTCTGCCCGGAGAAATAATTATTGACGTATTCATCGTTGTTACCCGATATTTAAATAATTCTTTTAAAATCGTCACGCGTATTTCCTTGAGAGAATCGGATTCGCATTGGCATTGTCTTTGTAGAGATTTCTTTGACTCCGGAGCAAGAGAACAGAGAGAGAATGTCACGTAACGACGCCGAGCGTCCTGACGGCATTCTAGCAACTCAGATTTCTTTTTTATTATACGTAATCTAGTTTAACGTGCATGTATGTGTTATATATTTTAAAAAAATTCACTCGCTATAGTAATTTTTATAAATTTATGGCACGCGCCTATTCGACGTTATAAAATTTTATTGTCGTGCCCAATAAGTTTGTAGAATTGTCTTTAAGGCGCGCGGACTCTAGCGTCTTTAATCGTTCGGCATACAGATAGCCTAAGTATACCTACAGCACACGGGCGCACTGAGCAAACAAACGCTCAGTCAGCCATGGACTTAGTGGTTGATACTTTTTTCTTTTCTTCTGTTTGACTTGTGTCACCTGTGTTTAACTTAATTATGCACATTGCCAATCATACGGTTTCCACGTACATAAGATGCAGTCGTCAGTTAACGCGCGCGGTGTCTATACGGAGGTATTACTTTTTATTCCTACAATATCTCTTTCCGTCTTTCACGGTAAACACTGTAACGACTCTGTTTCTTTAGTCTTTCTTTTAAGAGATCGCTGCTGCTTTGTTGTGTCTATTATTTTTCTTTTTTCTTCTTTCCCAAACACGAAGTCCCGACGTTCTTCCGTAACCAGTCGATTTCACTTATTTTTGTTTCTGCTTCTGTTTTCGTATCTGTCTTCTTCTTTCTTTTTCTTCTCTACTACACTTCGCTCGCACTTGACTGTACTGCTGTGCTGCTATTCCTTATGCTCCTCTGCCCCGTCCCGCTTCCGATCCCTTTCTCAAGGATTAACTCGGAGCTTTTGTATCGCAACGGGATTTATTTCCTCCGCCCATTACTCTGTACCTATCCCGTCGCTCGATAAGTGCTTTCCAAGTAAATACTTTTTTCCAAACTTCTCGGAGTTTTCTTTTATTACTTTTTTTTTTCTTGTACTTTTCTCATTTTTTTTTCTTTTAATCCACGTGTCTCCGGATGTTCCTCTGGTGATACTTCCCTTCGGGAAATGAAGGTTGAGAGCGTTTTAAATGTTTTATTTCTGAAAAAAAAAAGAAATGAATTTTTAAAAAATTTATACACTTTGCGATATTACTATTTAATAATGGATACGGTATCTATTTTTTTTTTCATTTCGTTAATGTTTTACCGCTTTGACGATCTCGTGTCGATTAATCGAATGACGTCATAACGATACGCGATAAGTCTGGTCGTTCGCAATGGCTCAAGATTTTTTTTTTCGCAAAATCTGGAAATTACGATGAATTTAATATTATGATGCAAAATTCGTGGGTCCCCACAAAATTCTATTAATACAAGTAGACAACAGTGTAATGCCGATCCCAGATGGATGCTTTACTCGTCAAGGGATCTGGAACGAGATATCTGACCAACGTGGACTCGCAATTAGCCCTACTCCAGTGACCGATAAAATGGTCGTTGCCTTTAGAAACACGTTCTTTCGAATTCTAAAGCGAATATAACTCGTGCCACATCATTTCACTTCATAGCGACGCGTCTGTCGCTGCAGGCATTACGAATGCGGATGTCAGGCGTGCAGAAAGTTAATAAAATTTATCACGCTAAATATATCTATATATACATTTTTTAATACCACACTGTAGAAATCAATTTGCCTCGTTTACGAGCATTCTGCTCTTTTTTTCTCTCCTCTTATATTTCATTATTCTTCGCAAAAAAATGTACGTATACGCGTATTATAAGAGATCCGCGATTTAATATAATTGGATGAATAAAGAGAAATGTTTTTATCTTTTGCGTAAGAGACTATAAGAGCCGACAGGGGTCAATTGATTATCAGCAAGGTTTCGCAGAGTTGACAGTCTGGAAGGGGTGTTAAGAAATAGATATAGGACAAATAGGAGAGTAAATTAAGAGACAAACATAACAAAGTCTTGCGATACTGGCTTTTATCTTTTAAAAGAATGTTGTGGCTTATCTTGTATCTTATATCGATAAATATATTTATACACAAATAGTATGTATGTACATTGTATAAAATTGTCAAATTATTTGCGTGCCAATTTCTCGCGCAATTAACGACAATAAACACGGCCGATATTTCCCGTTTAAATATTTTTCTCTGTCTCTCTCTATCGCCTTCCCCTTCCCTCCCGTGTCTCTTCTCCCCCTCGTCTTATTCAGCCGAGCGATATTCCCCTGATCTAATTTTCTCTCGGATATCTGCTCCCGGCTGGCAGAAGGGTAGCTTTTCTCTCGGCAGCGTCACGACGCTTTCAGGGGTAGTAGGTAGCTACGTATATAGAGTATGAGAGAGAGAGGGAGAAAGATAGAGATGTATATATAGATAGAACTTTGAAGAGAGAAAGAGCGAGAGATGGTATTCAGTGTACAGCGGTGTGTATAGGTTGGACAAGGACAGAGCATATACGGTAGGTCCTTGTGGGGTGAACTGTTAAGAGAGCGAGAGAGACGATAAAGCCAATAGGTTAGAAAAGGAGGCAAGATCCAAGAGCAGGTAGAGAGCACCACGATTGGAGTACGAGAGAGACAGAGATAGGTATGGAGTCCGTTGGAGAGACGCGAACAGACCTACAGCAGACGATAGCGCTCCGTGCCATAAGCGTCGAACTGTTAAATCCAACCGAGTCGCTCGGAGCGTCGCTACGACGAAAATGTTTACCTTTCCGGAATACCTGAACCCGCGCAGTCAGGTACAGGAAGCGTCGGCATTCCAAAATTCTAGGTTCGGATCTCGGCAAACTTCTCGACGATGGCCTGGATTTTCTTTTTAACGGACCTTTTCTGTCTTCTTTTCCTTTTTTTTCTTCTTTTTCTTTATATTCGCCAATCATCGCTGCCATTTTGCTCCTGGAAACCTTTCAGACGACGCTTTAACGAGTGTGTGACATTCTCGTCGTGTTGGTACCACTGACGTCGGCTTTGCCATCACAACTTAATGGGTACATTTATATTCGTTATTTTCTTAACTTTCTTAAAAATTCTTAATTTTACGTTTGAAAACGTAATTACACATAATCCGATGATTTATGTCTTCTTCCAGTTTCTTTTATCGACTGGCGCTGCTGCCTCCGGCTTTTAACGACACGAAAAACGTCGCCGAGTGGTACTACTTAATAACTGCGTCGTCTCCGAGGAACTTATTTAACCGTCACTTTATCGTACGACTTCCCGAGGAGGTTAAACCGATTAGTATCGATAGCGCTATGTCGCTCGCAGCGCTAGACGCATGTACGCGTTCTAATCCCGAGAAAAATCTAGAATAACCAGAATGCAATTGTCACGGAGAAAACGTGCCAACCGCCTTGTCGAATATTCCGACACAACCACGACAACAAAGAAGAAGGGACTTATTCGTCGTATTTCTTGGCACGGAAATTCTAACCGACATGTAAGAAAAATCGTCCTTAGCGTCATTGACGTGTTCGTCTCCCAAGCCGAAGTAGATTTTTATTACAAACGACCCCGAGACGTAAAAAAGGCCAGGACCGTATTACAGCGGCACCCGAACTCCGGCTCCGTTGTCGCCTGCCGGCTAAATTTCTCAGGGATACTTTCTACGCCACTGGGAGCCTCGTAGCGAACGAGCCAGTGAGCGCCAGGAAAGAGAGGGGGAGCCAGCGATGCCTCAGTAAACGCCAAGCGTTCGGGCCGGCGATGCGAGCTTTTACGAGTATTCCATTAAAACGGCTTTAATTTATCGGTAATCGATGTCCTTAGTGTGCTAATATGCAGTATTGTGCGTAAGGACGCAAGGTGCGCGCGCGTTAACGCCCAAAACTCAGTGAGTCACGAAAATAAAACGTCACTTGGAATATTAAACGAATGATACTCGAGTTTTTCTATGAAATCACTCGTTTCTTTATTAACCTCTCGTCAACGGCTCTGTTATTCAGTGTTACACGGCGATCTTGGCGTTATACCCATAGTTCTCTTTCTCGCTAGTGAATGTAGAGTAATATGCGACTAAAAAGAACGTGTGCCGGCGGCTTCTATTCCTCTGGCTCTGGTACAAGAGCCACCATTAAGGAGGTAGGTGTAAACGCGTTTGTGCTAGCAGTGCTGTGAACGCACGTGCGTTCCTCTTGGTGTACGCGTGAGTGTCTCTCTGTATGCATATGTATACATATATATATATTCGACGCTCGTCATACATCACACGCGTGTGGCTCTGTGTAATAAATGTGTGATAGTCCCTTGTTGGGCGTCGCGACGACTTCCTTTCGTGTTTTGTGATTCCCGTGCTGGGTCTTAAGCCAATAGTGGTGGGTTTTGTGGTGAATTTTTTTTACTGTTGGTGTCGTGTCTCTTTGTATATTATTTATTGTTGTTATTATTTGTTTTTCCTTTCCACGTCGTTCCGTCATTGCGTATCACATACGTACATACGTGCATGGCGTATACATGCGGCTATATACATATATACTGCCAAACGACTTCTTGCCGCGGTCGATCGCGAAGACAGTGGTATCATGTCGTGATTCAGTGAACGTTTTCTCTCACGTTGGGTTATACTGTGAACCCTCGCTGTATATCCGTCCCTCTCCAACACCCTATAGTATACATATACCGTCGATCCTCGATTTCACGAGATATTGGATTACCCTTAGGGACAAAGGATACCACGGCACTCTGGGATAAACGCATCTCCACGCTGCTGGGACTCGTCTTCTTTACAGTAGGTATTGACATTTTTTTTTTGTTTCCGAGACAGGACTTTATATCTTTTTTTTTCTTTTTTTCCCCTTCTTATTGAGGTTCTATTCTCATGCCTCATTTTTATCCATCGATACTCTCGGCTCTGTAGTTTGGTGTTGTTGGAGGGGAGTATTTGTTCAGGGGGCGAAGAGTCGGAGGAAGGGGGGGTAAAACTGCCTGGCGCAGTGCATAACGGTTTTTATTGGTCACCCAAAGGATATTGTTGTCGCGGGTGGTAACTATCTTTGGGTTTTCGAGTGATTTAGGTATAGGGACTGTTTTGAAAATGACCTGGACTCTGGGGTCCCCTTTTTCTTTTACTTTAACGAGTCCCCTCGTAGACTCTCGCTTTGCATTGTCTACTTTGGCTTTATTCTCGATTGCTAATTATTTCACGGAAAGTTTTTCACTTTGCACGATCCGGCAAACGGACGCTAGTACACGAATTCGGCTGATGTCTACAATTTACTTGTTATGACTTAATAACGTTTTCAGGCTGTCTCGATGTTGGATGTTGATTAATGAACTTGTGACTATAGTAATAGTCGAGCCAGCATTGCGCTTCCGGGTATGGTACGGTATTATAGTGAAATTCTATTCCGTACGGCCGATCAGCAAAGAGGAAGCTAATCCTTACTGGCTTTTAGCTCCTAGACAAATTCCACTGCTATCGCCTATAGCAGCTTCTTGTGACTTCGTATCTCTTATCTAGATTGAGGTATTCCTTCGGCGTAGCAGTTTAGTCACTTCTTTTGGATATTACAAGTTCTTTTCACATGCCCGCACCCTGGAAATACCTACTAGGCTTTGACTCGGTTTGCTGGTTACTTGCCTCTGGCTGGCTGAGTTGACTTTGGGTCGACTGGCTGGCCGGGAAGCGTCTTCTTTTTTATTTTTGCAAACGTGGCCGGAATACCTGGCGACTCTTGTAGCCTGCTAGATGCTAGAACATTTTTTACGAAATGGCGTTGGGTGGGGGTGGGGGGACGAATTTGTGGAATTTACCTCTTTACTTTTCACGTGGATTTTTCGAGTCGGTGCACAATGACGTCACTGTGCAATATCTCTGGTGATCGTTACTTTTTTTTTCTGTTGCATGCGTATATATGTATTTTACTCGCTCGATCGTTTCTCGCAAGCACGTCACCCTTATTGGATTTTTCTTACTGTTAGATCATATAAGAAGCCCAAAGTCATACTTGTCGAGGATTATAAATAATGGAGGACGCCACTCGGTTTCGACTTTCATTCGAATAACGTGGTTTTATAACTCCTCGTGAACCGTCCTCGGGTAGGATCGATTATTCCTTACGTGACAGAGTTCGTCCTGAGAACGAAAGGAGGAAGTTGCACGAGAGAGGGAATTGCGGACGAATAAATATGATTGATTTTTTTTTAATTTGACTTTTTATTATTTACTTATTATTATTATTATTCGTACACTATGTTTGAGCTTTCTCGATATTCCTGGACTATCGGTGTCACCTTTTGCGTTCTTTCTGTCTCTCTCTTTCGCATACCGGCAATTATGCAAAACGTATAGTCAACGTATACCACTGCACGCGGGGATCCTTTAATTTATGGCTAATAAAGTTTTATTCTGTCTCATCGTGCTATGAGAAAACGAAGTAATTACCGTACTCGGCAATTCGCTACGTTGATGCCGTCCAACGAACGTTTCCCCAGCTTTCCTTTAATTTATTTTTTCTCCCTTCGCGTCTCTTGACTCTCCTTTTGCTTATTCTAAAATTACTACCCGTCGTGGGACATTTCATTATCCCAAGTAATACGTGTTACGGATTCTATTTTATTTTATTTTTTTTTTTTTTTCGATAAATTTTTCTTTTCAAATCTATACACAGTTATATTTACAAAAAGTTTCACGATCGACTATGTTCTCTCTCTCTCTCTCTCTTTTTTTCTTTACACTTTTTCCATCGAAGCGTGGATAAATCTTTTTTTCCATTTTATCCCTCATCGCCCCCTTTAGCTCTGGCGCCCTATCGCACTTTCAGCTGGGTACAAAAAGAATCGAGCACCCTTTTCCCGACTAGATTGTAAATTGATTCGGTTCCGTGTCTCTTGAAAGTAACATAGGTGGAGCACGGGATACGTGTCTCTTCGTGTTTTTTTTCTTGCTTTTTTCTTTTTTCCATTCCTGTCAAGACTACTCCTTTTTCAAAGGAGATCCGGAGATTAACGAGGGGGGGTCGGCGCATTCACTGATAGGCTCCTCTACGATGTCCAGATCGTAGGTAAAGCCGACCCCATAAAGGTCCTTGGTGTTTATGAAATTCTCGGGATCGTTTCGCCAAAAGTATTCCAACGGGTAATCCTGTGGAGTCGTTAAGTTGGCTAAACTGTCTCGTCGGGGCTTACGCGAGAGCGTGGATGCTCGATAATAGCAGGACTGGATGTTTGAAAAGGTTCCGGATGAGGGCTCTCAGTCACCCAGATTCCCTAGGGGTCCCCACGACGGTCATTTGTTCCTATAGAGAGGAAAGTCGTCGTTAATTTCATCATGGGTAAACAGAGAGGCTGGATGTTACTAGGGACGCTTGTTTGCTTTATTTAGATGTAGTCGGGACTGTCGCTATCTTCCTTTTTCAAAATTACTCTAATAATCATGTACGAGTAAGAGAGAGAGAGAGAGAAAAGAAAACGTCAGACCGTGTTTACCTGACTGGTTGGCAGACTTTATCTTACAGTATCTCAATACTACAGGCTTGCCAACACGTGTGACACTTTCTCTGCTTCGTGGGAAAAAAAATGACTAGGCCATTATACACGTGCGTGAATATCAACCGTAGTTATCTTGCTGACAAAATTCTAGTTTCCGGTACCCTTAAAACAAGATCGATAAGCCGACCCTGGATGCACACGTTTCTTTCGACGCCATTTGCTTTCATTTTTTTTATTTTTACAGGATTTCCGTACCCCCCCCCCCCCCAATATACACAAGGCACGTCGCAATGCTTCGTGAAACGGTTTATTCACGTTTTGCAAGAGTGCCCTGGAGTATCCACTGTTTACGTAAGAAAACAATAATGAAGGCTAATATATTATTTTATTCAAACGAAATAAAGTCACCCGCCGCCAATGTGAAATTAGGGCACGTAATACAGTGGCAATCGCAGATATACAAAACGCATATATACAAAAAAGCGTAGGCAACGTGTTCGATAAGAAATATATAAAAAAAAAAAAAAAATCAAAGGAGGAACTACGTGAAATAAAAGGAATCATAAAAACCAAGAGCACAAGACACGGAGAACGGGTAACAATGATACTCGAGTAGGAATTGGTAGGGAAATATTTTCAGTGGCTACACCAGTGGGATCGAAGTCGAGGAGTGGGGATGAACTCTGCAGCCAGAGAGGGGGTATCCAATTCCTCAGTAAGCGCCAAGCGCTCGGGCCGGCCATGCGAACTGCTCCGGATTCCCGGTAAGACACTGCTCGCGTTTAATCAGTTTGATGTTATGAAGCTCGGATTTATGTACGCGAGTAATTAATTAACTACAAATACGTACCGTGTTACGGAAACTGTTCCTACTGTTGTTTCCCTTTGATCGCGTACCATGCGCACAGTGCTTTACGCGTTAGGATAAATAAATCGTTCTCCCTCTCTTTCTCTCTCATTCTCGCGCGTTCGTTTTCTCTCTCAGTGATACTTCGGTCTGCTGTCACGACAGCCGTGCAGCAGCTGTATCGTGCGTGTGTGAATTTCATTTACGTGTGTTGTGTACACTACCTCCACGTACAACACGAAAATTCGTGCGCGCGTGTGTGTGATTGCCGTGCCGCCAGCACTTCGTGAAGTGGTGTGTTCACAGTTTCTGTCCTCATCTTTTTCATGTGCTTCTTTCTTCTCTTCGCGCCCTCCTGCTACAAAGTGGTGCATGTATAGAGGCTTATATATATATATTACCTAGGATTTATTCTTTTTTTATTTCTTTCTCTCATACGTGTTTCCGTTTGACGTGGCCGACGAATTATGGTGGTTCGTGATGTATAGTGTGATACTTGGTTGAGATTGTGCTTCTACAGTCCTGAGCCACTTCGGCTCGCTCCGGGGCTTCCTCGAGGTGATATGTAAATAAATAAAAAGGTGTGCTTCTTTTACTTTTTCGTCTTGTGTGTTAATTGAGAGAAAAACGCACTCTCAGTCGTCGTTACTCCGTACGATATAAATAGTGTCTACGTTAACGTTACGAAGATTGCCTCGTCAGTACCCGAAATTGGATTACCGTACTCGGGACAAAGGATATAAATCGAGTTTTCAGGAAAAAGATGCTCGTCCACGCAAGCAACTGGATTTCACGTCTATTGGATTAACAGTGACTGTATTGCTGCATTCGAGGTATAATAAGTCTCGGTTTCTTTGTTCAGTCAGGATATTTTCATGTTTCGTTAACAACGGCGAACACGATAGAATCCAAACTGGAGCTTCGTAAACGGCCATGTATAATGTCCAGTACTCCTCGGGCACCTTTTACGAAGTTCCACGAGTTTACACGAGCGAGTATGCTTGCTTGAGTATATGTATATATAAGAGCCGATGCAGGCATGGCTAGTCATTCGGAGACGACACGTGGTACGAATTAGCTAGCATGACTCGCTCTCCCTTTTTTTTCCATCAGATACCTATACGCTATGGCTGTTTGTTAGGGTTTTTATTTTATGTTCGTTCGAAAATAATAATCATGGAGCTCGATTTTAGCAACGATCACTGGACGATCATGTGTCCATTCTTATTATGATTGCTCTGACGCTTCTGTTAAATGTGGTTGCGCCAGCGCGTTTATCAACGGCCGTGTTTCTGGTATGAGCTTGAAAAAGATGCTGCTCTTAATGGTTACGCTGGTATCTGGTTTGTTGTTTTTTTTTTACTTTATTAATGCTTCGTTTTTTGTAGCAATTATCGCAAAGCTGCGATAACACGAATTTTCGGATTTGTTATCGCGTTCGCGATTATGTCGATGCACGAATGTAATAACTGGGAAGGTCTGCATTTTTTTATAGACATTGTATACGAGAAATTTTTTTTTTTTCGGGAAAACAGCATGTAAGAATATGCTTTTATAATAAAAAACGATATGGTAGACAAATATTGCTTGTATCTTATAACGCTGCTTTTTGTTTTCAATGTTTCGAATGTCTCGTATATACCGGATCTCGTGAAACAATTTTATTCAATATGATTATTTATACAATTACTGCGCAACACCTGCCGTCGAATCGGCCGACTAAGTTCACGTTTACATAATAAGATGTCATTTATTCGACGACATTCCGTCCGTACGGAACCGTCGGCATTGGCGTAACGTACTCGAGATGCGTTTGTCCGCGTATTTCATTCCTTACTTAGTACCGCAATCCTTCGTTAGCTGGCAGCACGGTCGATTTCTTCCGAAGGCAGTGCCCTCTGCACGTACTTCCTTAGTACCAGGAAAGATGTCCTATCGTCTTTCAATTATTTCGACGTTGCGCAGCCTTGAATCTCTTTCCAAGAACAGACTCGGCATTTTCGTTAATCAAACGTAGCACTTTCGCCATTGCCGAGACGGTCTGCTCATCCGGTGTCACATTTTCGTAGCGAACGTAAAGTCAAGAATATAACGAAGTCGCCGCTTGCCTTTCTGCGAATCGAAAACGGACCACCTGGGCTTTGTTTTCTCATAAATTATATAACTTTCGTCAACGATCACTTTACTCGTGCCCTGATTTTCTAGCACGTATAAAAGTGAATCTTTCACTTTTCGCCGATACAACTTTCCGCCTACCATAAATACACCCGGCTTATGCAACACACACACGCACGCGGTGACACGCTTACGGGAGGCATTTACCGTGAGGCGGTAACGTGCGTGCCCGATTGAATTAGAATTTCACTGGGGGAGTTGTATTACCCTCTTCCATGTCCTAACTCAGTCCATCTCCCTTTCACATCCCCAGCGTCATATACCCTCAAGTCCCCGACTACCTCGTGGCTGTCGCCCCAATTCTCAGAGCCCGGGGGTCGTTTGTTCTCGATACCTGAAAGCCGGCAATCCGATTCCACAGGGTATATAACCTTCCTAATGCTCCCTCCTCATTTTTTCTTTCGCGTCTCTTTCTCTCTCCCACATACACGCGGTCTCATTTTCAACGACGTACATCACCAGCCATTTTCGACTCACCATTTACAATGTTCGTGTCCAATAAAACTGTCGCGCAATGGATTCCCAATACGTTTTACGTGTAACGATAACCAACGCGATTTGGCCGCTGACACGTGCGCGCGTACACTTACGGACAAAAGTTATTTCACCAGCGCGACTGTATATTGCCGATAGGACCGATATGTCTATCGCAGCGACGGGATTCCCATAAAGGTACGTTCATACGTTTGTCCATACAAGTCCTCCATACATTTGTGGTACGGACTGTACGTTCCTGCAACGAAGAAAAAAAAAGTTTCGGTTGGCTTGAAATGCTAACGAATATAGAACTGTCGTTTGTTGTTCTGCGGACAGGGTGCGCGCGCTCTTTTTTCCCTTCAGTTTCACCATCGACGTGGTCTCCTGCGTTTGATTTTACATTTATATTTTTTTTGGTACGTTTCTCTCCCTTTTTTTTTTCCCCCTATTCTTGTTCGTACTTCATCGGTACGCGAATCGTCGAGTAGCGACAGCAGTCTTCTCGCTCGTGTTAAATGACGTTTCTTCACGTTCATCAATCATCCGCGTCGTTGAACCTCGGTCGTTCTCGTATTCTCTCGGTAATTCGTTTTACGTCGTTTCTCTTTTCTTTTTTTTTTTTTCAATTCGACACCTGACCAAAGTCTTGCTCACTTCATTTCTCACGAGTGCGAAACCTTGCCTCTCCCATCCTCTGTACTTCGACTTTGCGTGGGTCGTGAACGCATGTCACTACACATTCGACCTAACGAGTTTCAGGCCCGTACAGCCCCACCCTCCGTCCCTTTGTTCTTTGGGCTCGCCGACCGAAATATAACCAATTTCAGCCTTTAAGATCCTACAGGCAAATCTTTGAGTTCTCCAAGGGGTTTAACGGAAGCACAAAATACATCTGTAAACCCGAACAGCCGAGAGCGTATCTTAACCCGAAGTTCCCACTCAAATCACTAGTTAGGGTCTTCAGGCTGAAAATAGGTATAATATTTCTTCCTCGAAAATAGGGCATTTACGTTCACAAGGAGATTCGTTAACACCGTTTTAGACGTAGGATCCCTAATCCACAGTTTCTCTGTCTCATCATTCTTATTATCCCGTCTCAGTGTTCTCGTGAAGAACAAATGGGGTTCGAGCCGATCTTTAAGAGATTCGACCAGGAAAATTCGATACTGTTCCCAGTGCTGCTTAAATTTTTCTCGTAATTTCATACATTCCATGCGCCAAGTCGCCTAGATTTTTTAAACTCAACAGCCTTTCCTTGGACAGACCTGTACCACGTATACCGTTGGAGCTGGTACGTTTTATCAAGAGACCTCGGTATAGAGTCTGGCCGCGTTAGGCGCATATGTAGTCAGAGACTGTGTAGGTGTTTCTTTGTCTCTCTTTATCTGTCGCGCAATGACTTTGTTTTTACAGCTGTCTCATTCCTCAATAGAATATTGATTGATCAGACCGATATCGGTTATACCGACGGTCTGTAACTCTTTAGATGATTGAACGTATGTCTGTATATATGTGTGTATGTATATATATATATATATATATAGACAGTTCAAATCTGACTGCGTAGCGTGTCCTACAGAGATCAACAGCTGTGTGCGTGCTTCAGCGAAATATGTGTCGGTGCTTCTGGATTTTTAATGCACTGCAGACGCACGTGTAAAGCGCCCAAGTTATTTATCGGGCTTGAACATTCTTTTCGGTTTCTCGTTAATAGGATATGCTACGTGAGTTTCGAACATCTTCCACCATATGTACGGTGGCGCTGCAAGTCGTGATTTTTGAAAATTCTCGCGAGTTTTTCGTCAATCAATTACAATTTGTATCTCGAAATACATGTGACGTAATTTTATGTGCTCCAGGGTACATGCTCACTGATTGTATCTGGACTGTTTTATATAGCCGCTTTTACACCACTATAAATCTGACATAACGATTGATTTATCATATTGTGCTTTATTTACGTCCTAACGTAAATCGATTGTAATTCAAACATTAAACTGTTAATAGCAACGCGATTGGGTGGGTTATCGATTCGGGTTTCAATGAAGCAATTAAAATTGCCTGGTGGAGTAGGAGGAGGGGGGAGGGGTTTTGAAACGAGAAAATTACAAGAAATTAATGAAAAGGTAAAAATAAATCACTTATATCCACCAGTAATTTTTCTATTTCGATCGTTGATTGCATAAAAATAATAATGTGTCTCGTTTGCGTGGAAATTTTTTCAAAATAAAAATTCTGTTTTTTTTTCCAGTTTATCGGTCGATCTAAATTCTCTTGGAAAAATCCGAACACATACTGGGTAATGAGGTTTCGCGTCACGCGCGTCAATAGCCCCTGATTATTAGGGAATTTTTGAACACGTTAAATCTATCGAAAATATATTAAACAGCTGTTTAATAGCGCGATTCATATTGAGTAGATTCACGAGTTTCTTCAGCACAGTGCAGATTCTATTTCTATATTGTACGCACGGCTTTCTGTAGTGCCGATTTCGAGCGTACGACTAGAGACTATATTTTCATCGGATAATTAAGGGGATAATCCTCGCGCTTAATTTACAGTCTCATCGCGATCTAACGCAATCAGTTCTAATCTGTCATTTAGCCAACTTGCGTGTGTGTATACGTCGTTTCACAACATGCAATCCCGTTTGTAAGGATGTAGCGTATATCGGAGGGGTCATCGCTTTATGAATTTATACGTATAAAAGTCCCCTGGATTTGAAGCTTTACTCGTGAATGTATTATAGCCGATGGTAACGTGATATAACAGATAGGACAGTCAGTCTAAACGATTTATGAGCATGATCTTATTTTTTGCTACGCCCCCCCCCTCCCCCCAATCCTCTTATCGTTTGATCACCACATTAATCCACTTGTTATTGTTAAGGTACGAATCAAAGTAAATCCATGTTCGAACGATCTAGGGACATTCTTAAAGAATAAGAAAAAAACTCCCTACATTTTCTCTCCATCTTGGAACGCTGTAGTTATGTGTCTGAGAGGAAAAAAAGTAACTGGTTAACTGGCTGCGATCGTGTTCGAGTTTTCGTATCTCGGTTTTATGCTATTCCGGTTGGGGCCCGAAAGTCGAGATAAGTATGAGAAAATGGTACTAGAGCCATTCGTTTGGTCGTTATGACTGTGCCAAGTATTTTGCTTTTGCGAGGACTTATCGCGAGGGAGACGGCAGGAGAAACGGCAGGAGTTCCCTTTGCCGTGTAAAAGTATGGTGGCGGATAGTGGGAGAGGAAGGGAGAGAGAAGAAGGAAAGAAGCGAGAGATCCGTGCGTGGTTTGCGGCTTTTATAAACGTCGTTTATCACGAACACGTCACGGGAGAGACAGGGCCACCATTTTGTGCGTGATCGTGCTATTTCTTTTTCACTGCTTTACACCCATTTCTTCTTTTCACGCCATTTCTCTGCTTCTATACGTTTTCTACTTTTGCAATCTTTCGCTTCATCTTGAATCTGTTCGATTAATCTCGCTGTTCTTTTTTTTTCCCTTCTCTTCTCTGGACCCACTGAGGTCTTCCGTGGTAAAACTTGTCCTGAGAAATATTTTTCGTTTACGATAAAATTATTGAAATCGTATCGAACCTTTATGGGACAGAAAAAGATCGGTGAATAGGAACGTTTATCTAGGGGGGAGAAAACCCTAGAAAATTACTAGACAGTCGTGACGTATATAGATATCGTTGAGAGACGAGTCGAATGTTAGGGAGAGTTAAGAAAGAGAGAAATGGATACGTCGGAGATCGTTGCTCGATTTTTCGACATTTAATGTCGCCCCATAGAAACAGCCTTTGCTATTGTGTCTTTTGTTGTTGGTATGGCACCATCTGCACGTTGGGCATATAGGGTGTCACTGAAGTGTGGATGGGATGGGCGGGTCCCAGCTGCCGTGGAAAAGTTGGCTGCCCTGTTAACTGTCGTGTTTGATTAGGAGAAGGGTAGGGCGTGTGTATCTCACAGTTTTCTTAAATTGATACGAAGTCATTAAGGGTAGCTGCTGGAAGAAAAAAAAATCTATATATAGGGTGGGCAATATATATTACGCGGCAGGATTTCACGCGTACACCAAAGTTTTCGTGTCATTCTGACCGCTCGTGGTGGTAACAGTGGGTCGTGTAAGGGCTCGTGAACAAGTCAGGGGTTGTTGCGTTTATTAAAAATTAGCACGGTAACGTTTCCGGAAAACGTTTCGTACCGACCTCGTTTTTAGTTTCACCCGTTAAAGTGTTTCCGCGGATTCCCGGAATGCACTGGGCAAAATTCTCGTTTGCTCTGCTGCATTTTTTTTTCGTACCCTCGCTCCTTGTCCCTCCTTCCGGACAAAGGGAAGAGGACGAAAGGAAAGTGAAAAAAATGTTACATTTTTTCAACCTCCACAGCCAGACCAAATGCACACCCCGTAACAGGGACTACGTGACGAGAAGTCGAGTAATTGAAATTGTACTGTGACAGCAAATAAATTCGTGACAATCGTATATAGTGCTGAACAGTAGCTACAGGCTGAGTCAAAAATCAACCGACGTGACAATTATCGAAACGACACGTGTCTGTCGACTTCAAGGCGGTCCTTTTACACTTAGCCATATTTAATGTCACGACTGTACCTCGGTCCGTTTAACAGAAACAATAGACTTTCACTGTTAGCGGCGTCCGTAACGTTTCTATAGGGTGTAACGTATTCATTTTCACAAAGTGAAATATAGTCCGACGGTTCAAAAAATCGACTTACTAAGTTATTCGTAATCTTGTTGAAAAAATGTAATCAAGGGATATAGCTGCCAAAATGTTTTTTTTTTAAATCAAGATACAAGACCTTTTTATTTTTTTATTCCTCTCTTTCGTTCCACTCCGATCTCTTTCGCATCCTTTGTGAATAACACGAACGGACTATAGGCGGCTATCCATTATGAAGCTCATATCAAACGATTATGGCAAGCTAGAGCCTATCGAGCCATTCGATCAATCACTTTTCAATTTGCTCCCACCTTTTACGTTCCCCTTCCTTCTCTCGCTCGGCTATATGAGTTCCACTCTCTCTCTCTCTCTCGCTCTCGCTCTCATTTCCTTTCATCGATATGCCTTTCTCCCATCCCTTTTCTTCTCTATACCTATTACCGGTATAACGTACCTACTTCCACCTTGCTTCACTTTACTGACAGCATCGCCCAACGAACCCACCGTCAATAACCCATTAGCGCTGTAACTTGTAGCGGCATGAAATTACAACATTGATCGCAGGCTAATTGCACGCTGACACGTGGTGCCGGAACTGTACTATCGACGCAGGCAGGTTTCCACTTCCGTTCGGTGAATCGTTATCGCCGTCTGCGCTGGTGGCTCCACCCTCCGCGTGTCTTCTTAAGTCTCGGAAGGCTCGTTTTTGAATAACCCGCCGCGCTTAACGTCGCTCGACAGTTATGTAGGTCGTATTTTTCCTGTCACTGTCAAACATAACAGATCGAGAAATACAGGCATTTTTAGCTTGTTCCGGTTGTTATGACACCTTGCTTTCACTCAGCTCTGTATGTATATATTTAAGTGCCTCTTTTAACATGGAGATCTGATGACTCCTATTAACCGTAATTATTGGCTTTTTCCATGCCAATTGAATTTCTCATGTCAGAAGCCCGAAGCTACCGTTCATTTCACTCGATGGCGACCAAACCCTTAACTTCTACTAGCTAGATAAGACTGTGTCGCGCACAGTGTATTCTATGCGTTGACACAGATAACAGCTCTTTATTGGTCTATACAAAATGATAATATTTCTTTGAAATATTGACATTTTCGAAATTCTTTCTTTAAACTAAATATATTTTTCGTGCCACGAAAGCTTTTGTGCTGCCTTAAGACACGGCCAATAATGGCCGACGCTCTCACGAGTGCCGTGGACACTATTCGCCGTCACTCTTTGCCGACTTTTCAGTCGGATCATTTTTGATCGGCTAGGTCAAATTTTGAAGGTACCAGTCTGATTCCGAGCTTCTACCACGACCGGCTCGCCAGGACATGTTCGTGACAGGTTACGCTGCTGTAGCGGGAAGCGTAGTTTTTATTTTTGACACTGTCAACGCCTCCCGAACGACTCTCGTAAAATATCAAGCTAACGCTCACGCTTAACGATTGCACCAGTTGCCTTTATTCGATTTCTTTATCATTTGTCGGCAAAAGTTTTTCAATCCCCCAAGGAATGATCGATATAGGCTTTATTGATAAGCAGCGATAAGAGCGTCTCTCGAGTGTGCTCTGTCGTGTGTGAATCCTTTTGTGTTGCTGGCATATATATATACACACACAGACACACAGAAAAACACATATACACAACGTTGAACAGAATTTATCACTCACAAGTGCCAGAGTCGATCGATATACAATTTCTTTAGCTGGCAGCTGCCACGTACAAGATTCCACGCACGAATTTCGCAATTCTATTTGCCAGCTTGACTATTTATCGAATAAACGTTTACGCTACTCTGTTTTTTTCCCATTAATAATTCTCAAACACAGCTGCCGCTTGACCGCTTATATTTCATCGTAAAACAATCGCAATCTCTTCCTCTCGTGCGTGACTTTTAATTTACCGCCACGAGGCAGCCTTGTCATTGTTTTGAATTTCGCTGCCAGAATCCTCAGTCATTACGTTCTCGTGTGACAACGACGCTCGCGTCTCGACCCTCGCAGAAACTGGGCTCTCGCGTTCGACGCGATTCGCTGGCAATTTGACAAGGGTCGCCGCTTGGCTTCGCCATTGATATTTTCGTGAGAGGCACCTGGCCCGCCTTTCTCATTCTCATTCGTTCCGTCTCGCGTATTCTCATTCTTAATTTTCATTTCACTCGTTCCACCCCGCCCCCTCCACCCTCTTCACTTCATCTCACCATCAGCTGTGCCGCCACACGACATAAATCTATCACGTCGCGGTCTTTAACGACAGCATATTCTTGTTTTTTGTGACTCTGTCATTTTTTATCATTCTACCCCTCAACTCCTCCTCGCCCTTCACCACCCTCTACCACCCTCCCCTTCTCTCATTCACGTTTTCATATACTGTCACTCGCTACGGTACGTACAGCGGGTTACACTCGCTACCGAGGGAGGAGCCACCGGCGCAGGTGCAGAATGCGAGCTGGTCGATCGCTGAGGAAACGAGCGAAAGAAATGAAAAAATAAAAATACAAGGAGAGAGAGAAGGAGGAAAAAAGACAATGTCTCAACGCCACTACAGCTACCGGATGCTTGTCTCGTTTGCAGGGTTTGATTTTCGGTCTGGGCCGAAAGCGAAGATTATATTTTATATCGGGTTAATTATATTAATTAATCACGCTCGCTGCACTCCAAAACCGATGCGCTCGCTGTCCTTCTCTCTTGTCGGGGAAGGGAGGGATTGACCCTCCGCCGTGTCTCCTCTATCGCCATTTACTTGTCATTATTTTTTTACAAGCCTAATAGTTGCCACTGTCATTTCTTATTCGTCTCGTTATTTATTTCCCTCCCCCACTCGTCCCCCATTATCTCCTTCCGACATTCAATAAAACATACGCGAACGCTTCCTAATCATCGCGATTGAATATTATAACGAGGAATTAGTCGTGTATACTCGCTTCAAATAGGTAACGTATAAATAAACATGAATAGTGTATATATATATATATGTGTGGTTTACGCATGTGTATATATATATATTCCTATAATGTATTAGGTGATTTCTACGGCTGGTTTCTACAGCTCATAGACGGTAGGCGTTTCCAGCGTCATTATAAATCAGAGTTAAACACGCTAATTATATCGAGCCATACTCGGTGCCGGTGACGGGCCGGAGGGCGACAGTGGTTCTCATGTGGTCACGCAATTTAACTCTGAATAAAATCTGCGTTGGCGACTAGGCCACGGAGGATGATATACGTATCCTGCCACGCGTGGGAAGTCATGCGTGAACGTTTAGTGACGTCACACGGTCACCATGTACCATAACCTGCTCTTCCCAGTAGTGACAATGGATCTGTCGAAGGAATATACATATATATATATACAATATTAAAAAATTTATTTCTGCCTCAACTGTTAATAAATCAGTCAGTTGAGAACCTTCGTAGCCTCGTAAAGTATCTATCGTATACGTGACGTTGAGCGCAGGGCGGGTTGGGTTAAGGCGGTACAAAGTGATGAGGCGATCTGCCGTGAGATAATAAGCGGCAGCGAGATAATGAGTGAAATATATATATATATATATATATATATTCTAAGAGTAGCATAGACCTATATACATATATACATTCTGTTATACGTATTTATATTATCTGTAAAATGTATATTCGTGATCTGAGAACCCCTGATCTTTACCCACCAACCCACTACTCGGCGTAACTACACTTGGCCAAAGTCCCGGGCTGTCTTCTTATCCTGCTTGCAGCGTTGCACGCGAGTGTACGATTCTCTCTCTCTCTCTCTCTCTCCCTCTCTCTCATTGTTTTACTAACGTGTATATATATAGATCAGCTGTTATCGTATAAAAACCAACTGTAATTTTATTTACTGGCACCGTCTAGCTGTGTCCTTTATGGACACTCGACTTTCTCTCTTTCTCATTACTTTGTGCCACGTTGCAAGTAGTAAGAGTTATCAAAGTGTCTGTAAGCCGATTGTGCCTATTGAAGCGCGTCGAAAATAGTATAAACGTCTTATCAGTCCCGACGGCAATTAACAGCGACAATTTGCGGTGGACGTGCGATATCGGCTTAATGGCAAGTCGACGCGAATTTAATATCATCGTAGGCACACAGGAGGGAGGGTCAACTTTGCTGCGCTTTTCAAGTGTTCCAAGCGCCGATAGGCGCGTGTATGTTTATTCGCGTTTGCATACATATTTATAGAGGAGGCTCCAGTGCGCCCCGTAGTACTTTGCTCTTCTATCTCTCTCTCTTTCTATAGTATTTTTGCCGTTGCCTATACTTATACACCGAATGGTATATACTACAGTCTGTCGCATAAATATTCCGGCACTATGTTACACTCTATATTTAAAAATTGCCTTATATCTTGAGTAATTATGACGAGAATAAGTAATTTATTTTCCATCGCGTTAAAGTAATTATTATTGACTTGTCCATTATCCAATGGTAATTACAACACGTATCAGGATATATGGTAGCTAAACGTAGCAGCCATCGGGCTTATCAGTGCGATAAAATCAATAAATATTCGCAGTACGATAATACCGAACTTCTCGAGGCGCGTTCGAGTCTTTCCCGTTCGACGGCGACAGGCGTTACATGTAAACGCCAAAGGCGTACTTAGTCGCCAGGACACGACCCCTCGCGTTTCACTGACAGCCCATCGCCAGCTTTTGGCTTCCGCCGTAACCTTAATTCCTCGCATCTGGAATTCCTTGCTGAAAGTCGAAATTCTCAATTGCCATTGACTCCCGCCACAGCTGATGCATCCTGGTGTAATATCCCGCGGCGCAAACCCATCGGACTTCCAGTTAGCGGGGACGAGCTTTAGGAAATAACAGTAACCATGTGAAGTATATATATATACATATATAGTATATGTATATACGTCTATACTTGGCACGTGAAATGGAAAAATGTAATAATAACGAGCAGTGTAAACCTCTAATGGCTCCGGCGTTAATGGTATAGGTAACGACTGTGTCGTTAGGTCCGAATGTTTTCTTAGCAATTATTATCTTCCAGTCGTGGCGTTATTTCAATTTTTAAATTTCCCGCGAATATCAAACCTTTGATATAATCTCTCTATACCGAAGGTTGCTTCGTTTACGTATACGTGGATGCGTGCTTGTGTGGGATTTCTATGTAGATTCTTGTCGCTGTCTCCTCTCTGATATTACACACGTGGGTTAGGGTTCGGTTACATATGAGATTTGTGTTGAAGTGGCAGGAAAGTCCGCCGGTATCTTTGGACCAGACTGAACGCACTCCCGAGCCACGTTACAAATTATCTACATGCTGCGAAGCATGCTGCCAGCCAGTCACCCATATAGTCCACTGGTAAGCAGTCCAGCCAGTCAGCCAACCAGCTCACGCCTGGCCCTACATCCTGTGCCGGCTGCCGGTGGCGTATAAACTGCTTACTCCGAAATAACAGTGTTAGAGAGTCCAACCCTGCTTCGCTCTCTAAGTGGCTGACGACCACTTCCGCTGACAAAAACGTTAGACTCTCGCGTTACCGTTTCCCCTTTCGTGAGCGCGAAAGGCATTTGACTTACTGACTGGCAGTCTGGAAATTTACTTGGAGCAGAAGCAGCTTCGCTCGAGAAAATTCGTCAGTTCGATTGTGGACTCCGATTAGGAATGAAAATAGTCTAGGATTTATTTACGTATGGGACAGTGATAAAATTGGCTCGCTGGAAGGGAAATTTCTTTTTTAACACTTTTAAAAAATTTTTTCCCCAATTCTTTTTTTTCAGTCAGTGACCTCTTCCTTGCTCCTTACGTAATCCGACAGCGACCAAGCCCATTGGCTGTTATATGTATATGATTTTCTTTGAAGTTTATATCTCTTTAGATTTTTATGAGAATTTTTTAAGCGGCTTGACTTCATGGGATATTTATATGGGATTGGTGTTACTTGGTGTGACGACAGGCTCTTTTTTTCCCAGTGTCGTTTGAAAGATTTCTGTTGTTTCTGTCTCTGACAAAACACGTACCTGGCGCCAGTGTTACCGAGTCTAGCGGTAACCGTAAGACATGATGCGGCACTGCGCGGAATTTCGTTGAAAATTCGAAATTCCACAGTGCACAGTTATATTAACGTGTAGCAATTGGACTTTGCGAATTCGTAGGAAGAGACACGTTACGAATACGAGGGAACGATTTACGCGAGGACTATTTTCGCCTTCGACGCGTCCGCGAAATCGCGTTTCGCTTACCACGTATGCACCGTCTCGAGTGATTATATTGCGTATACTAACCACTCGACGTAAGTTCCTTGCCAGAGCTCCGTTACCGTATTTAAATATTTAATATACAGAATTTGCCCTCACGATCTCGAGTACCGAATATTTTATTGAAGCTTTTATACATACCTAATATACATATACATGAGAACCCTTCCTCTGTCGACGTATTTATTTTATTCAAGGCATAAAGCAAAGATCGCCAAACCCTATCGTCATCCGTCCGTAACGGCATATTCAAATATTCTCCCACACGGCTCAAGGCATCCAATGAATACGTGAGCGGAGTCACCATTTTTTTTTTTTTCAGAAAAAGGAACGACAATCGTTCCTGCCACTATCCCTCCGGCATTCCAGCCGAAATCGTCAAGGAACAAACCAGAGACGAGAAATGGCGATCAAGAAAAATTGCATTAAAGGAAAAAAAAAAAAGATTCGTTCACCCGACACTTTCACGATAAGAAATGCCAAAACAATGAATGCCAATAAGAATCGTCGGGACTTCCGGCCTACAGAGAATTTCAACTTCCGTCAGAGTCAATGCGAATTTCTCACTCGACACTCCTCGCAATTACCTTACCATTATTTGGCCATTGCACGACGTCGACCTTTTCTCTCGTTTTCTCATTTCCGTCGATCCCTCCTGCTCCACGGGACATCGGAATCATTCGTCCTCGCCGTCCCTTTTCCAGTCCCTGATCGACCTGCGGCAAAAGACGTCTGTTCCTGTTTACGCAGTCGAACGATTTCAAATTTCGCCCTTTGCCAAAGTGTCAAAACTTGCTGCACTTTTTTTTTTTAAGACTTCTTATCTAGTCACTCGTTTTGCATATACGCAGCTAGTTGTCGGTTTTCACTCCTGTGTAGCATCGCCACTGCCGTTGCTGCTGTCCTCCGTTTCCTCTCCCTCGGTCTGTGCACGCTTTGTAAATTATCATGCAGCGCGGGGAGGAGGGGGGTGTCCCCATATGCTCACGGTAATGTTGACCGTTCCTCCAGCACGTTCCGTAGGCGTAATGCCAGCGCTGCTAACAACAATGGCGACTATAAATGGCTGGTAATACAAGTTTATTACTGCGACTGGGGTAACGATCCGCTTACCCTCTTCTCCTTGATCCCTCGTTTTAGGGTATCCTCTGTGGTTCGCTCACGCAATATTTATCATACAGGAATGCTACGTAAAGATAAAAGAAAAAGATCAACGTGGATTTTGAATTCTCTGATAGGATTTTGTGTACGTAATTTTTATGAGAATTTTCAAAAAGTTCTTTTCTTTATCTTCGATCCACCATATACCATTCCAGCCTATTTTTTTATGGTTATTCGCATTGTAGAGATTACTGGATATATATATATATATATATATATATATAGGTATATATATATATACACTAAAAACATATATTCCTCCGTAGTCAAGAACAGTAGGCGAAACGTATACTCGGTAGAGCGTAAAGATTTCCCACGGATAAAACTCGGCCTTTCCCTCTATGATGACACGAGGAGATACGTCGTCGAGAATGACGACGATGATGACCCGAGATAACGCTTGTGACGTCACCAGAAGTTTGATGTTCTTTGGTTTTTTTCCGTTTTATACGTAACACCCCCCCCCCCCCCTCTTCATAGGTAATTTTTTAGATTTTTGAAAAAAAAAAAAATATCGCTAGCACTGATTACAGTGACCTATGGGTACTTCCTGTCGCCAGATCCGCCATGCACGAAGGCTTTAGTCACGACTTGTCACGTGACGAACTTGTATGTGAGAATTGGCTTAAATTATGCTTGTACCCCTGAAACTCGATTCCTTTGCAATTCCTTTAAAAAGCGTTCGGTTACGGTGGAACTTAGTTACAGCACAGTGCAGAATGTCAGGAGGAAAAGTTAGCGGCGCACAAAGCGTGGCCGCGCTGTAATATGCTCGTGCGCTACGTGATTGCGACGTCGTTCTCTTGCACGTCTATTCAAATGCAAAGTCGCTTCCGTAGTTTGCGCGGCGCTTGGCCGTCGCTCATGAAATTCCACTTTCCTCGGTGATACCTTCTCGAACATTAGCCTGGACCGATCAACTGCTCTCGGGCTAATTCCTCGTGGCTTTGAGAAATTCCCCCACGGACGAACTGCCAGGGACGTTGGCGGGACGATTATTATTGCTGTGCGTTTAAATTACCTTGAACAATACTAGTAGCAGTTTTATCGTTTAGTATCACTCGAATACTAGTAGCGGTACGTACTAATCGCGCTAACAGTACTGCTAACAGTAACTACGGTATACAGAAGCCTGGCGAGATATACGTTCGGGTTAGAAAGGAACGTCGAAGCGGTCCGCCATGTTGCTCTTTCGTTGCCATGATCATTCAATTATTCAAGAGTCTCGTTCTATATAGGGTGTACGTGAAATAGAGTTCATTCGCGATACGAAGGCACAGGTGTATCCAGTGGAATTTTAAGTTGTCCTCCATTCAAATGGGAATCAAAATCGAGAGAAACAAATTTTTTCCATCGTTCTCTCATCCTCCTCGAAAATTTGTTGAAGTCTATTTTGCCTTTCATCGCGATATCGAATTGGTGGAGTATTCGCGAAATTTATTACGAATCTATTACGGGTTATGCCAACGTATAAAAAAAAAAGAGAAATATTGAAAAATTTAAAAGCTTTTTCAAAAGTGAATAGCAAAAAAAATTCTGCTGATAAATTCTCATCGGTCAATTTTTCATGCTTCGCTATGCGTTTGCGGACCTTGCCATTTCAAAATGGCCACTTTGGTACGTCCGCAAAATGGTCAGATCGATACGGTGGTAACGTGGAAAACCTGACGGCAGATTCGTCACGGACGGAACGCTTACTGACAGAGGGACGCGTAGCCGCGGGAGCATCTGCCGCATTGTGACTTTTGGGGTCACCCTATACATATATATATATATTTCATGCGCTTTATATATATATATATATATATACCGTCGTATATAAAAGTTCCCAGCATGCGGGCATATGGCGCGCGCTCCGAGTTTTTATAGAACGAATCCTCCCTCCGTTCTCATCACGTGCCAGCCCTCTAAATAAATACCATATTTTCACTCTCCCATCCCTCAGCATCTATCTGTATCCCGTGATTTGCTCCACGTAATATTACCAAATATTCTCGAGACTCACCACTCGGGAATCCCTCCTTGCAACTTATCAATTTCTCGTACTGGGCTTATCGAGCACTATGCTACAGGGTGTAAGAAATATTTATTTTATTTTTTGTTCGCTTTACGAATTTCAAGGAATTTATTTTCGCACCCTTTCATTTCTTTTTTGCAGCAAAGTAAATTTACCCTTTCCCCGTGACTCTCTCCGCGTAAGGTACCCATCGTTATTTTTCCCTGTAACTACGTTGCCAACCTTACACGTTCCTTCGTTTTCAGCCGATCTTATATCTCGCAAATTGCGAGCGACTCAAACTCCATAAAGAGGATCATTTCTTTTCTCGTATACGTGTAAAGGACGCGAAGGAGAAATATGAAAGGTGGTCCGGGTTGAAAAAGAAAGCAGTGAAATCTACCAGCCACGTAACGCGACGATATAACGTGGAAATGTGAATATCGCGTGTTTGCGCGCGTATAAAGGCGGTTTCGAGCGCGCGAAAACCCTTTAAGCCGTTCGAAAAGCACGAGCACCACCTTTGTATATCTGTAGCGTAACTGTAGTATACATATGGAGTTTCGCATGTAGTCGACCGTGCATTTAATTTAAGACCAAAGTGACTGTAGGTAGTAGCGATACGGTGAAGGGGTGAAAAGGGGGGGGGGAGGTGGAAGACGCACAATAGCAATAACCAAAACGCGGTTGGGGGAATTTTCGAAAAAGAAATTTATCAAATTTCTTTTTCAAAAAATTATTCTTTTACCTCTCCCTGCCATCCCCTCTCATTTGTAAAATCAGAAAACTCGTCGATAGTTACGCGTGCTTTTATCTCGTTACTAGACGGGCTACATGGGGTGTTTTTTTTTTATTTTGGCATCCAAAAATAATTTTTTTTAACGTGCGTGTGCGGTTGAAAGAACACGCGTTAACCACCGGGACAAATATTGCGTCTGGCTTCGTTTGAACTCTGCCTGAACGCGAGATCTATCTTTTCGTTAGTGTATTTATAGGTCGATGCTAAAACTGTGTAACAGTTACATATACGTTTACTGTATGCTCTGTGTCAGCAAGGGGATATTTTATATTTTTTATTGGCTTTTCTGAAATTCCAATGTATTTGGTTACCGTGTTGGGGAGTTACGCCATCAAGGTAGCTTTATACGAATCTCATGAGTGGTGGCGCCACGTTAATCCGGTCTTAGGAAAATTGCTGGTGGTTGGCAATGAGGTTGTGGGATTGTCACGGGAGTTATAGCGTGGATATTAATTTAACTTTTTTTTTTTGTAAACCATGACTTTAAGCTTATGGGGCTTCGCAGGAGGAATCACGACTAAGCTCTGCGGCAAGTGCCGCCATTGCTGTTGCGCTGGGAATGGCTGTAGCATCTAGCGTTCTTACGTGTCCTTCCTGCTGGTTACCATCGACGACGAGGGTTTGGAAAGACGCCAAAATGCCGGCGGTAAAATTAATCGTTCTCTGACACGAATTCCTCTCTAAGTGGGAATACCAATTTGTTGATGGAACGACGGGGAGCACGATGGTTGGAATATAGAAAACGGGAGAGACAATTTTGAAGAAGGAACTTCTTTTTTAATCAAATTGTTGGCCGTTACGCGTATACCTGTTTTTGGCTGGGTACTGTGCATCCAAATTGAATGATATTATGATAATTATCACAAGTATCTTCTTTACCATAGGAGGCGTTTTGTATTATGTTGGAAATATTTTGATTAAGATCAAGGGATGTTTATGGATGTTAGAGAGAAAGAGAGAGAGAGAGAGAGAGAGAGAGGGAGAGAGAAAAAAGATAATTATTCAGTGCTCCATGCAAGCTCCAGCAAGAGGCTAATAGGAAAGTCTCTTTGCGTTTCAGATCGGGCAGTCGCCGTCGGGCCAAGGTGCGCTATCACAAGAATCGCCAAAGGATACGGAGGTGTCGACGCAGGACGTCGGTGAGCTGCGAGCGTCGACACGAGCCAGCCGACGGAGTAACCGGATAGGATTCGAATAGTAGGGTGCCAACGAAGGGCTTGTCAGAGAGGTGGGAAAAAAGAAAGATTGTGGAAGAGCGAGAGTGAGAGTGAAAGTGTGTCCTCGATAAGACAGGGAGGAGCCGGGAAAACGACAGCGACCACGACGACGACGACGACGACGACGTGGACGAGGACGTTGTTCAGGAGGTGGCGGACGAGGACGAATACGAAAACGAAAACGCTTACAAATAGAGATACTAGAACGTGTTGTACGAGTTTGGGAATAATAAGGGTGAGTGTAGGAGGAGGAGAAGAGGCAGGAGGAGAAGGTGTATGGAGAGGAGGAAGTTATAGAGAGAGAGGCGCCCCTGGAGAAGGAGGTTGTGGTGGTGGTGGTGGTGGTGGAGGAGGAGGAGGAGGAGGAGGCGGAGGTGGTGGAGGTGGAGGAGGAGGTCGAGGTCAAGGAGTCGAAAGCGGAAGTGGCAGCAGTGGAAGAGGAAGTAGTAGTGTGCGCGGTAGTCGTGTTGTGTCGCATAGTCGGGAAGTGATGTGTTCGATGGACGGCGCGCGTCTCGCGGGCGGAGGTTGGGGTATCACTACCGTCACGACGCATTCGGGATCGGAGAAACAAGGCGGAATATCGGTGACCAGGCTGGCGGGCGCTGGGGAAACGGTTCCAAGGGCATGGCGACCACGCCAATAGGCGGTCGCCTCCCTAACGTTAACCGCAAAGGACCATCGCCGGATTTTCTTAATTCGCGTAGACAAATCGGTAGGGAGCAGCAACAGCAACGGGATCAGAGAGATAAATCTACTACGGTAGCAGCGGCGCCATTGGTAGCAGCAGCGGGATCCGGGAGCCAGGATAGCCAGAAAGCAGGCACAGTGGCTGCTAACGCCGGGGAAACGGATCCGGCCGCGACGAATGCGACCAACAACTTTGAGTACGACGACAATGAATGGGACATCGGCATAGGAGACCTCATAATCGACCTGGACGCCGACATAGAGAAGACGAGGGACGAGAAACTGAGCTTGGGGACAGGGACAGGCATGGCTTCTACGCCTGCCTCGGCAACCACGAACCCAAACCAGATCCAGAACGCCTCCGGCCTCAACTCCAACAGCAACGGTAGCACCAGCAGCAACAGCAGCACCAGCAGCAGCGCCAGCAGCACCAGCAGCAGCACCACGAGCAACGTTAGCAACGGTAGCGCAGGAACCGGCTCGAACGGAACCGCGAGTAACGGAAGCGCGAGCAGCGCCGCCAGTAACGGCACGAGCGGCACCGGTAGCACCGGGAATTCAGGTTCCTGTGGTAATTCTTCAAACGCTACCAGCCCAGCTAACCAAAGCCCAGCATCGGCGACTTCGGGGAAGACGTCCGGCGCGAATGCGGCACACTCCAACCCTGCGAACCCGAACAAAATGGCTGTTGAACACTCGGCCACCGTCGACAAGGGCCTCAAGATGAAGATCAAGCGCACGAAACCCGGCACCAAGACCAGCGAAGCCAAGCACGAGATCGTAAAGTCTAACGAATTGAACGGAACCACGTCCCAGGACGGTACCGCCACTCAGAACTCCCAGAATTCAACGGAGAACCCAGGCTCGAACAAGTCGAAGCCACACTCGCCCGCCTCGGCGGCGAGCGCCCCGACGCCCTCAACGGTTGGCTCCAAGAGAGGATCCAGCGGTCATCGCCGTGACAAAGCACGGGACAAGCACGACAAACCCCAAAGCACCACCCACACACCCCAACAGACAAAACCGGAAATGAACGGCACTGCCAGACCCACCCCGCAGAGTCAGTCCTCGGCGACTGCTGCCTCTCAGGGCCCAACGCCGGCTGCCACGGCCCCGCAGCAACCTCAGGGTCCACCACCCACCTCGAGAACGGGATTCCCAGTCTCTCAAGGACCTGGACCACCTGCCACCAGTGCGGCAGCACCCTGTCCACCCCCCAGTCCGGCCAGCGCGACGGCCGCGGGTTCTGCCGCGAAACCAGAGCAGACCAAGGTCGCCGCCGTACCTGGACCACCCCTTACAACCCCGGCCGAGGAGGCGATGGACACCGCGGCCAGTCCACCACCTCCGAAGAAGCTCAAGACATCCAACTCGAACTCCGAACCAAAGGTAAGCCGCCCCTATGCGAATGGCTCCTCCTATGCGACCACAGTTATACATTACATACGTATCTCCATGTGCGCTGTGTCTTCTCTTGTTCTCTTCTCCTTACTTTTTCTTCTCCTCCTGCTGATCAGGCTAAACTATGATGCATGACGATTAGTCTAGAATGGCTCTTCAAAAAATTCTTCGACAAGACAAACAGAACCTTTTTAAGGATTATTTATTATTTAACTCATCAGAGCTTCGAGCTAGCCTCTAATTAAGTTATAAATCCAACCATTATCACACGCGCTCCCACGTGACCGTTACACAGTCACGTTATTGCATAATTACGAAAATCCAATTAATCACCATACAAAACCCCCCTGCAACCCCCTCTAGAGTATACTCATCAAATACAACATACCCTATATAATTTTTTGTTCCACAAACATTCTACGCCAATTCATAATTGCTTACATTGAAAACGCGAAAGTCTATCATTCCACCTCACATGATATTTGCATTCACAAAATTTTCACACACGTCATCCCCTCGTGAACTCACGCTATAAATAATCAGCTGACAAGAGACACATATGCATACTCATATGCTATTGGCGGCATTCACCCACGCGAATCAGCTTACGCTACGCAGTATCTCGTAAATTCATATATTCCGTGTGCACTTAGCCCCTCCTCGTTAGATCCCAGTACATACAACAACCGCGTTTCTATGTCTCGTACACGTGATCACACGTGTCTCTTAACTACCTGCACAGATAGAAGTAATATATTTTCGTTGTAAAACCCTCCATGTACCGCCTTGACACACATCCTGTACCACTGAATTACAGGCAACGTATACACCACCAGGCATTCTCCAGGATTTACTTGAACGTCTCTACTCCTTATATATATATATACCTCTTAATATACCATATATATATATATATATATATACATATGTACACACACGCACACATTGACACACCATGTATCATTATATACACAAGAAATATCCCAACGACTATTCACAAAAGACTTCGCAGCTTAGCTCTGACTCTCTGACGACAGATTGAGACGAGACTCCGACATCCCAAGAGGGATCCAATGCCATACCAAGGCATTCCTTTACTCCCGGTAGGATTATCACGATTTCCTATGGCACGTTAATCATTCCGAAGTACCGGTTTATCCCGAAACGGAATACAAAGAAATGTGTATATAAGTATACAGAGAGGGAATGGAGCATGAGAGAGAGAAAAAGAGAGAGAGAGAGAGAGAGACAGAGTTATTTCGAATATAATATGGGAAGAGGGTCTAACGAGAGTCGAGAGTGGGCGTAATAATCTCTGAACAGAGTTCACCAGCGCTGTCTCGTATATACAGACACAGGGAACACTAATCGAGAGACTTTACGGATCATTTTGTCGAAATGAAATCCCACTCGGGTACACTCGGCTCCACTCGTGCTTGAGGTTGTCGGTAAACACGGCTGGTAATGCAGGAATCTTCACTAGTATTTCATATACTGCCGTTAAGGATCTTTCACAACGCTTGGTATTTTGAGTTTGGTAGCTTAATTAATTCACGTGGGTGGATTATTATATTTTTTTTTGCTTGATTCGCTTTTTTATTTTATTTTATTAAGTCACTCTTTTTTTTCCTTTAAGGCGTGTATGTGGGTCTTGGTCAGTTCCGTGCTTGATTTATGAAAATTAACATCTCTTTGTCGGACGGTTCACTGCATACGTAATTTTTATTTTACGCGTCGTCTACTCGTTGACTCGTGTGATTGTTTCAGAGGCTGTTACTTATTGTTCACCGGGTATTATTGTGCTTGGCTTGTGTATACACGGTTTACAGCGGGCGGACGCGTAAGTGGAAAAATGATTGGCACTGATGAGCAATTATTCGCAAAGGCGACTGATGCGCTTGATCTTCACCGCGTGGCAGACATTTGTAAACAGTCACGTCAATCCGTGACTCTTGTGTTCATTGCGCCTTTATTATTTTACTCTACGGACAATTTTTTTTTCACGAGGACTGTTTTCGGGCGCTTTCGCAATTCGCGACGTCCCACGGCTACGTATACCGGTATGCACGTGTGAAGTTGCAAGATACTTTTTGTATTTTAATTTTGTACTTCAAGTGTCAAATTTCAGTGATTTTCATTACGTGAAATATTTTCAAAGGAGGCTGAAAGGTCATTTTTTTTCTTGTGATACATTAAACGCACCGATTTTCCCTCGCCAGTCGATGGTAATCCGAGCGTTTAAAAGGGCTCAGCGAGGACGTTGATATAACTCGATTGGTCCTGGTTCGTGTACTTTAGGGGTTTGGTGTTTTCCCTCGATAGCGAAAATAGCGGGTGGTTCGGTAAATGACGATTGCAACCCATATATATATATATATATATATTTAAAGAGAGAGGGAACGCCGTGGTTTGCCAATATAAAAATACTTGTCATCTTTCATAGCTGCGTTTCCACCACATTTTTTCCACCTCAATTTCCCCACACCATAACGGTATTCGCTGCTGAGCCTTTGGGGCTGGATTGTCGGGGCGGGTGGGTCGTGGGTTGGCTGGTTCGCTGGTTTCCCTGATGGTGCTAGTAGTCATGCAACTACTGCCGCCGCTACTGGTGGTTGGTTCAAAAGCAATGAGTATAGTAATAGGGGCAGTACTACCAGGGGCGATAGTAGTAGTAGCAGTAGTAGTAGCAGTATCAGCAGCAGCAGCACTGGTAGTAGTCCGTAGTATCAGGGGGTAGGTGGTATGCAGTAGTAGTAACTCGGAGCTCGAGTAAAATTGAGGTAGCAGGGTAAAGGGGGTAGTTACGGAGGGCGTAAACTTCAGGGATGAGAGGGGGATGAAATCAATACTCTGCGGTCTCCGCCCCCAGGAGTACACGGATGAATACCCGTACAAGCACAGTGGCTCGAATCCAACCCTCCCCTAACCAGTAGTCGTATGCGTGTATGTGGCTCTCGGTGTATGTATTTGGGTACCACCCTCCTACGTCCTTCTCGTTCCATCCTTCTAGGATATGCCCTCTTCGCCTCCGTCGACATTTCTCCCTGTCCTCCAGGCCACCCCTTCTGCCATTTCAAAATTACGACACTGATGTGAAAGCTCTCTAAATGAAATACTTTCATCTGACCGAGTCGAGATGTTTTCTATATAATAGAATTTCACATCCCCCCTCGCTACCCTCATCCATTTTATCGCGCGCTTAGTTCGTCCTACCCTATTTTTTACCCAATTTTCTACAATCTCGCACCATCCCGTGCATATTCATACGGTAGTTTTCGCGTTTAGCCGTCAGACCGGATTATATTGCTGTATCGGGGATGTGTTATTTTTTTTGAATTTTTTTTTTTCATTCCTCAATTCACTGCTCCCTATAGGATTTCGTTATTTTGACGGTGACGTAATTTCTGTTTTTTTTTATCGTCGCCTTATTGATAATTTTTTTCGTTCACGCAACGAATTTTTTTCTTTTCTTCTCCGATTGTTCAATGAGATGGCAGCTTCTTGTAGTCGTTGACAAACGACTTTTAATCTCGATTACAATAAAAAAAAAATTGATTTACCCACGAGCATAGTTTTCTATTTACGCATGCGTATATATGTGTATTTACTGTTAAACGTCAGATCACTGCTTGACTCGATAGTCGACGCTACTTGGGGAAACTCGTGCCTCTGACTTATATTAAACGAACCGACTCACAGACTTATTCGTCCGTTTATCAAGGCCGATTAACCATCTCCCTGAAATGGCTAAGGTGGAATTTAAATCGGCAATTGAAACGTTACACAACCCTCCACGAGTTTATGCATATCAAGCGCAAGCGATAAGAGAAACGTGAACGTGAGAAAAAGATTGTCTGAAAAAAAGAAGGAGACTGCCTAAGGGTGAAAAGAAGGTGCCATAAAAATCTTCAGTGGTAAACTTCATAATGGCACCCTCGGCGGAGGAGTTGGGTTGTTGAGTGAGTGGGGGAGGGGGATTCATTTATTTTCCATATTTTTCAAAATAACCATATCCTTCCTTAAATTCAATCGCTTCTCAGAACCAACCCCTGCTACGTACTAGGGGTTGAAGCGAAGTTACCCACAAGGGCGCTGCGGCTGGGGTCATATAAAATACTTTCATCCCTCGTATTTACACATAGCAACGCCTGTACACTAGTAATAATACCGGCAGTGGTGTAAGCATTGAGATGGCGAGATTTCAGGGGGATGAAATGTAAAGAGAATTTTCAAGTGTTAAGGGTTCGGTTTCTTTTATCATTTATACGAGAGACCTGTATCTGTAGATACATACATGTATAGTATGTACGGCCAAGGGTTGGTCGACGTGAACGGCGAGAGTCGAGAATATAGAGTGAAATTTTATTAAGGAGACTGGAGGGGGTGAAAAAAAAAACGGAAGAAACATAGGGTCCAGAAAAAGGCAACACGTATAACGGGGAGGAAAATTTTCAGGCGTCATGCTGACGCGTATTGTGAATGAAGCAGGAGCGGGGTTTGGGGCGGGGCAGGGGGTTGAGGGTAGAACGGCAGGAGGGACGATTACTGTAATTAAGCGTCTGCTCTAATTAAAACGGCGTTGCCTTCTTTCTTTGTTACTTTTTAAGATAGGCCGTTTATGTACGTTCTCGAAGAGACTGAAAAAGAAAGGAAAGAAAACAGAGAAAGAATGAAAAATGTAAAAGTCCAAAGTCTGCTTTACAAGCTTGTCCAGTAAAATTAACTGACAACGGAATTTAGAAAGGGTGAGAGGTTTGGCTTTCACCAAAGCCTCCCTTGGAGCGGCTGCTTTTAGTTACTTTCTCTTTACCACGTGCCAATTTTTTCTCTCTCTCTCTCCCTCTCATTTGCCTTTCTTTCTCAGCGAGCTCTTTATGAAAATTTTACAAGGGCAACGCTTGTTAATGAATTTTTACCAGTCCCATAAACATCTCGGGTGTTGTTTCAGGAAAGTATAAAATTCCACCGTAAAGAAAACAGACACAATTGCTTTATATGTATACATATATATATAGATGTAATACAGGGAACTTGAACCTAGCGGTGCACGTAATAGGTCGTAATGTAACCAGAAAAACGTAGTCCTTTGGTACAATGTAAAACACGTGAAACTTTTGTATAAAAGTAGCGTTGGGACATAGTAAAACACGAGAACCGGACATTTCGTGTCAATTTTGTCGCAGGTAGTGATCGCGGTCACGAAACTAGGCTAGAATTGGATACAATAACAGATAAATAAAACACCGCTGTATAATTACGTAAAAATGTATATATACAAGACACATTCTCGTTACACTCATAAAACCAACACATTAATTCCGAGGTACCAGTCTAATCCATATACCCGTCTCTTCTTGCGTGCAGGCATATAGTATACATGTCATAAAGAACACCCACGTCCAGTTCGAGGTTAGGGTTAGGTTAGACGTCCAAATGGACATGCCTAAAAGCAAACAGGTTAGGACCACCAAGAGTCGCGTCCATTGAGCATTCCCCTTTTCTTTTTTTCATTAATTCTTCGTCGTCATTCTGTCCCTCGAAAAAAACGGGTCAGCTAAACGACAAAATTATCCACTCGACCGTTCATTATCTTGACTAATTATCACTCATCGTGTAATTAGCCAGCGTCAAAGCATTTGAGACATTTTAACGTTCCTCGCAATTGGAAATTTCTTCGTTAAAGAACTTCCGACTTTTGCGCTTGACTTATGCGTACTGTAGCAGTAAGACTTGGCTAAGTGTACGTACAGTAGATACGTGTTAACTTCCAGCGACGTTACAGTGTGTATAGAGAACTAGTCGAGCCAACTCGTAGGCAGAGTTAGGTATGCGCGTATAACCATAGTTGATACCGAAGTAGCTACAGCGCCGCTGGATACTTTGGATTACCATTCTAAGAAGCACGTTTCAAACGCGCCGTCCCCTATAAGCTGTTTGAATATTAATCACTGTGTTTGACTTATTTACCGTGGCCGGGTTGGCTCCACTCGCCGTGCCAGTGCGGCAGAGACAGACAGACAGACGGAAACAGAGCAAGAGGGGGTTCCCCTTTTATCCTGTCGAACGTTTCTGCTTCCCTCCGCTAGAGGCACTGGTAGCGTACCTGGAGTAGTCTGCCAGTATGGATGGCTGGTGTTAGCTCGCACGCACTATACCCTTATGTATTTCGATAGTGTGTACCTTGGCCACGATAACTTATGCTCTTGCGCACACTTAGGCAGCTAATCTCACGGGACGGATAGGAGACTCTCCTTGTGGGTATGTGCTTTTCTGTATGTTTACAGTATGCGTGTTCTGGATCCGTGTCGACGAGTGCATTCTCAAATAGATACCAGAGAGATCCGGCCGACTACACCTGGCACAATTTTACTTTGTGAAATATCCTTTATACTTGGAACTTTGCATTTTTTTTTGTGTATTTTCTTTCCGATTTTATTATTCTCTTTATACGTTCCTCACGTGACTCTTTTTTCCATTGGTATGTAGCGTGGCTGCTTCTTTTTTTGTGTAGTCATCTTGGAGGAGGTCTCGTCTCTTTCTTCCCCCTCCCCCCCCTCTATTCTCTCTTTGCTTCTTCTTTCTTAGTTCTCTCTTCGGCAACCTCCTCAGTCTGGCCATCCGAACCGATTAAGCGCCATTAAGGCAACGTCGAGAGGGTAGGGCGAGCGCGCCTACCAACCTCAAAGGTCTGTACTTTGCAAGACGTGGAACGAGGGACCCGGCCTACATAAATTTTTCAGCCTGTAAAATTTTGACAAATTTTTTATCAACTCGTTCGATAGTGAAATTAACGAGGTTATGGTAATTCGCTAACGTAACTCTGTGGGAGTTTTTTTTTTTACGTATTAAAGTTTCTTATTGTGACTCGAAATTTCATCTGTCTGTATTTGAACTGATTATCCTTCGTCCTCGCGAACCTTTTAATACCTTTCTGTGGTACCGGATGATTGCATAAAAATAACGGTGAAACAGGTTAGTAACTACCAAAAGGTTCACGACCATAGAGTCACTCGAATCATATATATGTATATATATATATATGTATATGCAATTTATCTAGAATTTCATGTACTATATATATTACAATCATATACATGTGACAGTTTTCATGAAATGCGAATAAATATAAAATACGTACGAAATGGGTAAAAATAAAGAGATACTCCCATCTATTTTTTTTTATTCTTTTCTTCGATGACGTTCACTCTGTATACCCCCGAGTGCACGGTATAAGAGAAGCAGTGACTCTCGACCGAGCGTGTATGTATTTTATACGTAGAAAATTTATTTTTAACGCCACTTGAGAATTCTCATGTCCGCAAGGGTCTCGTGGAAAAGAACTCAACGGTTCAAGACTGTGTTTACCCTATTGCTTTTTTTTTATTTTCCTTAGCTTTACTTCAAATCCATATGTACGCATATATGTATATACATTAGGACTTTTCCGTCGAGTCCACACTCGATGTCTCTCTGTGTGTACGACCTCTTATACTTTTTTCCCTCGTATTCCTTCTTTTTAGGTTTAGTTGATAATCCTCGGTTGAGCTTGCGGCTCTCTTTCTCTTTTGAATGCTCAATCAAGCTCTCTTGGGGAAACGAATAGCCATTGCATAGGCGTAGGGAGTACCAATCGTTAATAGAGATAAAGTAAGATGATTCCGTCTGGAATGCAACTGCAGACTGTTGCCTGAACATTGGCGTCTCCTTCCGCATCGGTAACCCCGATATCGTCGTCGCTGTGCCTCTTATTGTATATTCTCCCTTATGCATTCTTCGCATTGATCTATGTATACATTTTGTGTTGGATATGTGTATATATATATATATATATACACACACACGTTAATAGTATCGCTATACAATAGGGAGCGCCGCAGATAATCTATTTATGTAAACCGTCGGCCCACTAGACGATAGGCACTCCTCAAAAGCATTTCTATCGCGTTTCCAACCCGCGACAGAAAGTAGACAAGTTTGCTTACGGAATTACGTATATGTAGCCGAGATATCGCCGGCGGCTCTTTATACCTCTCTCGCGTTAAGTGTATTTATAATGCCTTCGGCAACTTGAGTTTTCATGATTTCTCATGGAAACGCGCGACACTCGTGTGCGGTCGCAATGTCGCTGGCGATTTGTCATTCTCAATTGACGATACCATCGCGTCTCCCGGACGGCTTTTATCGTTGGTTACACGATATGGACGGACCTGGCACTGCCGCCGCTTCATTCTTGTTATCCTCGTTTGCTGTATCTTTTTTTGTCTTATTTTTTCTTTCTTTCTTTCTTTCTTTTCTTCTTTACGGCTGTCTTCGTCATTCCATTGTTCTGCTCCTTCAGTTCGTTTCTTTTTTCCTTTTCACTCCTCTCTTCCCTTTGTTCTCTTATTAATTCCACGCAGGCGGTTACACGCGTCCGCAGTCTTGGGCTTAAAGAGCGATTTACACGAGGGCGCCAACTTTTCGACGGCTATTTACGTGACCCGTTTAATTGAACGGTCACGTAAAATTTTTACGTTTCTCTATTGTGTCTGGCGACGTGGGCGAAATCACGTTAGTTAAAAAAGAACCTTCCTTTTCTTTTTCAATTCGCTTCGTCGACCACATGGTGGCGCCACACGACGGTTTTCGGCGATTCGCACGAACTTCTTACTTCGAACGCTTTGGCTTTTCCGAATACAATGGAGTTGATGGATAAGAAAGGGAAACAAACAAAAAAGTAACTATCGACCGTACACACGTCACGCTCTATTCCCTCTTGCGGAATTGAATTACGAACCATTTCTGCAAGGTTTACTGACTACTCGTAATTGCGTAACGTGCTTTTTATCAATTTTAATTATTTTCAAGATCAGTTATTTTGAAAATTTGAAATCTTCCATGACAATATAACGTAATAATTTTATGACGTAACGTCAGCAGTAGGATTAATCGAAAATTCCTTTAATTAAATTTACATAAATTGCCATTGCGATCCAGCCGACAAGCGCTCAGAAAATTACAGGGACTTTATCATTTTTCTCACGTATATCTCAAACTCGTATTACAAATTGACAAATTTACGTAACAGCGAAGCATACGCGATCGCACGACGAATACGTAAACAAAATGCTCTCGCGGTCGAAAATATCAAAGTCACAGTGAATAAAGATGTGGAGTCGGGACGCGCTAGGACTTTTACGTGGATAGCGCCAAGATGTGGGTTAACATATACGGCAAAGACAAACAACTTAATTCGTCTCTATTAGCCTATATAAGACCGACATAATTTATCCATCCGGTCTGACTAAGTAAGTCCGACTAGAATATTTCACTCGTTGTCCACTGAAGTGGACGACGTTGACGTTGACGTTGACGTTGACGCGTTTCCGCGTCGTCGCGAATCCTCTGCGTCATTATCTTCAGTCTTCCCACTCAACTTTTATTAGAAGCCCTAAGGCGTCTCGCGAGTGCATCAAGTCGTAGCTTCAAGACCCTTAACATATATATATATATATTTTATTCTTTCTTTCTTATTTCCTTTCTTTATCTTGCCCCGCGCACTTAACGATCCTTCTTTCCACGGTTACGGCAATTACCTATAGGCGTGTATCCACCTCGTGTAACATGGGTCTCAAGTAGGCAGACGTATACGTAGTTCAGTGTAACGTGGCGAAAGGTAACTTTCGTAGAAAGTACTTTTTTCTTTGACTTTGTTTCTCCCAGCCTCCCTTTCTTTTAACTCTGCTACTGAAATTGACCCTCGAAACACCTTCGTTATATAAAATTCGTGCATTACGTCTCGTTACGTCATATGCATAACGTTATTTCTCGTATACGTAATATAACATTTTTTGTTCTACACATTTATGTCTCAGACTGTACATTGATTTTGCATGACAATTGCCAAGTAAACTTTTGCACTCGCAATAATCGTTTATCGGCAATCCACGACTTTAATCATTTTGCGAGTGGTCGCTCCCATAGAAATTTGTCTTCCATTAACACAGTCACATGCATAGTCGATCGTATGATTTCGGAAGTGAACGGTATAAGACGAATCGAATTATGCTGCCGATCGATCGTATCCCTTATTTTTTTCTCTCTCTTGATCGGAATGATCGTTCGAATAAGGCACACAGGGTATAACATATGTAGAAAAAGCATTGAAGAATTTAGGAACGATCCTGGTTCATCCATGGTATAATGTGCTATACTGTCTGTACTCTAGCGCAGTATAGTCAGGTCCAAGCGCGGAGACTCGAAGAAGCGAAAGATAGTGAAACGTAGGCGAGGAAGTGCGCGAGACTCTCGTTTGCCGGTCTGCGACGTCGACGTGTTTATTTGTACGACTGTACAAATATTATCTCACTGCCAGTTTACGAAACTAAGCCAAACGCTAACAGTATAATATACATAGAGGCACTCCAGCCTGCTGACAGATGGCGCGAGCCTGTGAATCAATATAACCGTCGTATAAAATACGAAATGATATCCCACACGCAAACCGTGCGTTGTGGCTTTTATTGTACGGTCGGTCAAGTCGAGGCTTCTCTCTCTTTCCATTAGCGCTTTTTGATCTATATAATTTTGCCCACCTATACCTATACATATATTGGCATTGAATATATCCACGTTATTTATACTACGTTTAAAATACCATTGGCGTGGAACGCGGTTAACTGCATTTGATGTACATTAATTTTATTTTTTTTTTACGTAGGTAGGGGAACCCGCTTCCTCCCTTCTTTCTGCGGTTACTATACGCTCCTGATGGTATCGCACTGACACACTGGTTCGCGTACTCATCGACTCACTTCTCTTCAATCTGCTCGGATTTCGAAATTCGATCTTCTCGATGATTGAAATTCTACGTCATCGTCGATACCATCGGGGATTGACGTTACTTTTTTCTTTTACCTATACAGGCTCGTATAACCACGAGGGTACCTATAATATTTCCCGTTGACTGTACAAGTAAAACTTTTCTTTTTGTTTTTTATTACGTGAAATGCTGTCGATAAATATATAGGGCTGGGCGAAGAAAAAGGCAAAAAAGTGGAATAAAGGCAATGATAAAAAAGTGAAGTCGATGGATTTCAGGCGTATCTAGTTTTATGGTAAGATTTTTATTATTTAACGTGATCTTTCATCTCGTACTGTACTACTGTTGCTATTACTCTGAAATATGTACGTATGTGGATTATAATATATAGAGATAGCTTATACGTGCACATCACTCTGCACGTGCTCTCCTTAGTGGCTTAGAATGGAACGAAATTAATTTTTCACGGTGAATTAACCTTCAGGAGTTTACAACTACTGGCGCGTTTCTATGCGGCTATCTAACCGGTTAGTCTTGTGCGCGTATAGGGTGCTTGGTATGTATATGGTATGTACTTCGTCTTTTGTACATATATACTTCACCCGGTACATAGTACCACCCATGCCGAGTGTAACCGACGTATGGGTGCGTATAGAACAAGGGTGGTTTGGGGTGCGAGCGACGTAGACTAAACCAGGCGACTGTATCAGAGCGGAGTGCTGTGAACAAAGCTTTAGGAAATTTGGTATCAGGGGCGGAGTTTTCGGGGGTGGTTTTCGAGGTTGGCGTGGCGGATATTTTGGGGGCGCGATGACGTTACGCTGTGTCCCAGACAAAATACTCGTCTTCTAATCTCCAAGGGTTGAGCAAAGCGAAGGGGTGAAATAAAATACGGGCGATGGTTAAAGCGAGCCGAGCTATTAGGTAACTTAATAAGTGTTACAGGGGGTTGCTAAGTGTCGGAGAGGATTGGAGGGTATATTGCATACACACCGAGGGTAGTGGTAAGAAAATTAAGAAACGAGGAGAAATTTTTTTTTTTCAAAATTTGAAAAATAAAAAACTCGTATCAATTGTTCAACCCTGAAATGATGGTATAACGATTAAAAATGTCTCCAATGCGTTTTACGTTAGGGGCGGGCTCTCGTAGCTGCCTCGCGATTAAGCGTTACTTGACAGTCTGTCAAGTCGTAACTCTTGAAATTGTTTCTTGACAAATCGAGCGTAACGCTGCGGAGCCCGAAATGCCAACAAGAACCCAAGGGACAACTGCACTCGTATTTTACGCACCGGTTGAGCGCTTTGCCAAACGCCGAAGGGTGGTCCGGTATGCCGCATGGGGGTTTCCTATTGTATATCTCTAAAGACTCGTATGCCTCGTGTCACGTGTGTGAGTACTGGCGCTGACAATTGTATTGGCTAGTAGCCGGGGTAACAGTAAAGGGACATAATAGGCTTATAATGACTCGGCTTGTGCCCCCGGGTGCTGCTCTACCGTATGTACGTCCCTGTCAGCAATAACTTCCTATTGTATGTATATCTATATATATACATTGGTATATAACAATAATGCGCCCAAATAAAGGCAGTCACAGTTAATACGGTAATCGATCGAGAATGTTACACATTAGAGTTGCGTACTAGACCGTAGTACACTTACGTAACAAGGGTTTAAATATCATAATGATCTATCGACAGCGGTCAAATTTAACGATGAACATTTTTTTTTTGAATTTCGAATAATATTTTTTGGCAATTTCTTTATTATCTAATAAATTGATTCCCGCCGAATTCACTACATCACGCGATTCTCTCATTGGCTCGACTGCTGTTCTGTCGTTGGTCTGAGTTAGCACATAATTCGTGTCCGTTTACACGATAGCGACTGTCGTTTCTCGAAGCAGCGACAGACGTACTACGATTCACGTACAAATCATTGCACAATCGCCGGTTCTGTCTGACGAGTTTATCCTCGAGGATACGTACACATGGAGATGCGCCATGCTATCCGTGAATATTTTTGTAATCGTCTGTTCGATTCGTCCAATACGTGTCGACAGATTACCGTGTATTTTCGAAAATTCTACGTGGAACATCACGTCTATGGATATTAAACGAATCGATAAAACGAATCACTGGATATAATTAATATAATTGATAACGATCATCGAAAAACCATAGTATTGCTTTCTGATTACATATCAAGCCATCAAGAGTCCAATTTGATTTTTTTTTTCAAAATATTAATCGCCAAATAATAAAATTTATCGACGGCTTACTTCACACGAGTATCAGGCTTAATTGATCGTTACTGCATATTCATTCTTTTGATGCCTGCCGCTTCGTCGTGAAGGAATCGTCTCGGGACGCGTTAATTGAAACACAACCTGTGTCCACACACTTGACGGTAGGACTCGTCTCGCAGTCGGCGACATATGATAATTCGATGTTAATGCGCCTGGAAGGTTCGTCGCTCGTGTATAAGCCACGCAACCTGTGCCCACATTGTGTACACATATGGTTGTAGTAGTCAGTGCGGTATTACGTAGGAGTGAGAGTAACGTAATGTAATGGGTACAAAAAAAAGAGGATAGAGTCAATCTCGTCGCCATGATCAGGTTTTATAACTCCGTAATCAATAAATCAATACGATTAAATATTGAGTCAATAAGATCAATCGATTAGAAATAAAACGTTTGATTAATTATCGATAAAGGAAAGTCAATTAAAAAAAAAAAAGATAAATCACCCAACTCACTTTTTCTCGACGTACGATCCAAAATTTCGTAATTGTTAATGCAGTCTTCTATTTTTATTCTTCGTCCTTTTTTTTTCCTTTCCTTTTTCTTCTTCTTGTCTTGGTCGTCTCTCTTTATTCTTCCTTCTCGCTCCCGTATACTCGTACACCAGCGCGCTTGTTCGTTAACACGGTTAGCGTGGAAGCTACGATCTATGTCCAGTGGCGTCCACTGAGCGACATCGCTACGGGAAACAAGATAGAAAAAGGTGAAGACTGAGACGGAACGATGCTGCGAAGATAACCGATGCTCGACCGTTAAAGGCGAGACAAGCCGTACTGGAGCTCGTGTCGTGTCGCTTGGCTCGTTTAATCGCGTCATTAAATTCTCAATTTATCGGCGTGTTGCGATGTACTTTTTTTTTCGCGCAGGTGCTGCCCTCATCTTCTACGGCGGCTATATCGCGAAACTGTCGACTGTAACAGATAGTACACGATTGGCCATACTTATACCGTTTATGGATGCCCTTTGATCTTGATCCGTCATCTGTTTTCTTTTTTATAGCTTCTCTCTTTCTCTCTCTCTCTCTCTCTCTCTCTCTCTCTCGCTCTTTTGCTTCCAATTGATTTTAAATGGCACAATAATGGTCGCCTACATCAAGCCCCCCCCCCCCCTCCCGCGCCCCCTCTGTTGTTCTGGATACCTGAAAGCTTTATGTGACGCAGCGTAATTTGTCTTTTACACGGCGTGTCAATAGACCAACAAAAATCCATGGATGAGCTCGTAATGAATTTCCACGGTATTTTCATATATATATATATATATAGACTGCAAGATCTCTACGCCAATGGTAGTTCTCCTCAGTGGCTATAAGAGAGAATGCGCGGGCACTACTAGCACCTGCATTTTATTGCTTCCATTAAAGTTGATTGCTGTAATGTGCTCCCGGTAACAAAGACGGGTTTTTCTTGTAATTGGCCGGCAGTTAACGAATCTACCAGCTACCATTTCAATTCCTTGCTACGCTAGAGCGGCCCCGGCATCGGCATCGTCCTCGTCCTCGTCCATACCGAGACTGTCCTCGCGTCATTTTATACGACTGGGAACGAGACAGAAAGATTACAATTGAGACAGGTAGATATACAGCCATGATAAGACGGGTTTTATATATATATATATATATATAATATATATGTATATACACACACACACGCGCGCGCGCGCGCGCGCGGACAAATTCATAAAAGGTTATAACATCAGACAAAATGGACTGAATAAGAGAATGGAATACATGAGAAGTAATATTCAACCATAGAACTTGACTCCGTTCTATCATTCGTCATCATCATCGTGATCATACATGACAATTCGAATTCATAAGATTTTATTGCTTCCCATGAGGTTGCTCGTAATACATTCCCCAAGCACAAAGACCGGCTTTTCCATGTAATTGACCAGCAGCCATCCGACTCAGCCACTGAGCCAAGTCAGCCATCCAGCCAATCTACCAGCTGCCGTTTCGATTCCTCGTAACGTCAGACTACTCGATGTACACGTTGGATTAGTAGCTTCGCGTCAACCCTATACTTGCCTAGTCGCCTCAGTAGGATCCTTGGTTCGATTGGCCTTCCTTGGGCTTTTCGTCAATTTCATTCTTCACCGTTGGCACAGCCACCTAAATGCTATTGCAACTCAGCAGTACCATTACCTAACCTAACTCTTTGACCGTCACGCATTTCTTCCATCCTTCCACTTAGCCACAGTGCTCGTTCGACTGTCTACCACTCATGAATTCCATGAATCCTATTGGCTTCCAAGCCTTCCCCGGAACTACAGTTGCAGGCTTTATCGTTGCAAAGGAGAATTGCCCGAGACGTCTCTGACCATGTTTCTCGTAATTGGCCGCTAATTAACGCCTGAGTTGTCAGTTTACGCCGCAACGTATCTGTGGCGCTGTGTGTCTACTTTACCCGTTGCTTACCGTCTTGCTCATCTACGTCTTACTCACTTCATGCTCAGACAATAGTCCCGACACTTTTCTTGTGCCTGAGACGTCACTTTTACGGCGGTAGTAGGTAACGGAGATGGGTAGATAAAATGAGGGGGAGATAAGTATGAGAAAAAAGAGAGACAAAGGTATATTAAAATAAAGTCCGCAAGGGTGCCGTGACAGGGGGCTATTCCATTAGGCTAATTCCTTCGTTAAATTAGCTGTTGGGAATTTGGGGACGGTGGGGTGTTACTACTGTTCTAGCCGGTTATATTCACCAAGACAAGACGTCCCCCTTTGACGTCACTCCTGCTGCTTTTCCTTAAAATCCTCCGAAGTTAGGATCGTCATCAAAGAGTCTCCGAGGTGCAGTTAAATATTAAAATTGCTCCTCTACCGGTATTCTTTTTTTTCTTTTTTTATCTTCAACGTTTCCTTATGAACATACCGTCGTTCCTCCATCCGGCACTTCCTCTCTTTGTTTTATTAAGAATTCTTCCTCTGCTGTATCTTTTCTTTTTCGTCCTTAGCCCTGACTTCTTGGTACTATCTTATTCTTGTCTTCAGTCTTACGTGTATACAATATATATGTCATATGTACTTTTGGACTAACTTCAATTTCGTTCCTCTCAATCTCTCTGTACCACCTCTTTGTCATTAGGAACTTCCTTTGAACAGACACAGAAATTCATTGTTTCCTAATGGTCGCGGTGTTTCTGCATTTACATAGTAAACACTTTGTGTTTCTCTTTATTAAATGTGCCTCGTAAATTCGCCAAGCGGTAACACGTTATACCCGAGCTATTCCCGTTGTACTATTTCGAGATTTGAGATGGACAGAAGGAGGGCGAAAGAGATGGGCGGAAGGGAGGATAAAGAGATGTAAACTAGACATTACAAAGTTCTGATCCAAGATCACGAGTTCTACAACGTATCTATATCACTGTGTATCTACTCTATGCCTCTGTGTCGTACAGTTAGATGTTTACGTGTATGGCCATCCATATAGCCTTAGGCTCAATTCTTATCGGGTATCGACTATAGGGCGCTCCATCTATCGGGTAACCAGCTTAACTAACGTAACGCAACCTATTTCACGCTAACGACTTATTATTCCGATCGGCTTTAGCAGCACCTTCGAAACTCGTGTCCCTTCGGCGCCTCGCAGAAAGCCCGGTCGCGCTCGTTTCCACGAGTTATTTTCGTCGGACTGTTTCAAGATGCTCGCAACGTTTTATATGCCGTACTTTAAGCCCACGGAACCGGGTCTCGTTTATAGCCGCGCACTGCTAAGCGAGCAAAACGCTTAAAACGTTGCCGCCCGATCGTCTAACGGGTGATACGGACGCTCAGTGTCCGGCTAAAGCGATCGTCGGCTCAGCGTAATGGCTTTTTAGGGAAAGTATGAGATTCCATTGTTTTGCATTATTTTGATGGTTTTTTTATTTTTTATTTTTTTTTTATTTTTTTTTTTAATGATTGTGCGTCCACTCTCGTTCCCCTATTTTTAAAATCTGTTCACGTGCATACGCTATTCATCCTCGAGACAAATCGTTCCGATTCCCACAGCGACTAGTTTCCCGTTGACTTGGCTCCGACATCGGTGACGCGGTTATGCGCAAAGACGCTAAGACGTCGAGACGCTCTGTCGCGTCTTAGCGCGCATAGAATGCGAAACGGCGCTTAAAGCTAGGCCGGAGTCAAGGCAATTATGCTAAAAGTTCAGTACGAAGCTCCGCTTGTAGTTAACATACCGTATACAGTGTTACTTGTTAACTTGCTCTCCCTACAGTCGAGTACACGAGACTCGAGATATACATATTGGGCGACTACATATGCAGTCACGTGCATGAATATATTCATGAGAGGAAACATGGCTGCCGAGAGAGTCTCTCTCTCTCTCTCTTTTATATACAGAAAGTACGCCATCTTTTGCCCTCTCATTGCCGGCGAATCTCTCTCTCTCTCTCGTACTTTTGCCCGTTGGGCCAATGTGTCGCTGTTTCTCATTCTCTCACGTTCTGTCTCTCTCGCTCCAGCGTCATTCTCACATAGCTCTGTCTACCTCGCACTCGTTACCCTCGGTTGGTACTGGTTTCGTCCAATTCTTTCTCGTTCCTACGTGCTTCTGCTATTTCTGTCTCTCTCTCTCTCTCTCTCTCTCTCTCTCTACACGTCGCACTTGATCCCGAATATATCTGTCTCTCTCGTACCCGCGTAACGCATTCGACAGAGCAACTTCAAGCCTCTTCGTTGTCCTTGTCTCACTCGTCCACCCTGATAGTTGTGTCTCCTCTTGCGCTTCACGCAAATATGAATACACTAGTCGATTCTTTCTCCGTCTGATATATCGGACGGGCAGTGAGGAATGCCATCATTATTCGTAATGTGATTCTGACATTTTTTATATTTCATCGACCAGTAACCGAGATCTGTGCGGAGGAGAGAAATGCTTGGAAAAATTTGCTTACATCAAACCTGGAATTTTCATTCTTCGACGAATCTCTGGTACGTGCTTTTACGTAGTGCCGTGTAAACACACGCTTATAATACTAATGGGAAGCTTATGCCGGATCTGCTCGCTTACAGAGCGTGAGAATACATTTTAATTTAATAGAAATATTACTTTAACATACTACCTTTGAAAATCAGTATGCATAAACTGTACTTAATATCTGAATCGTGCATTACGTTTCGTTCGTATTACTTGATTTTCTTATTGGCGAAATAAAATAGTCTCAACAAAAGTTTAACAGATGGAATGCCTCCGAGAGACAATAAGGAGCTCGTTCAACGATTCTCCATTCTACCGAAGCACTCCTCAGGGACAGCAGACTACACTTAGTATCATATACTCCTCGAATAATAAGGTTCTTCGAGATGAAAAAATTCCAAACTCGCCCATATCTACGCAGGGTTCGCTTCCAGCGGAATGTATTTTCCGCGGACGGCACCAATGCTGCGCGAGGGTGAAGTTAAGGACAGGCTGTTCTTATCTGGTCGTTGGATGCTGTAGATACATCTCACTCCTCCTAGCAGTGCGTCAGGAATCTGAAGAAGGGAGCATCATCCCTCTCACCATTGGGAGCCTCGGGTTATACTCCTATGTTGGAACCCTCATAACTTCTTCCCTTCGATCCTCTTCTTCACCTCTCTCTCTCTCTCTCATTCATTCTCTCTCACTCACTCACTCACTCAATACAACATGGAATCTACTATTAGGCTGTCTCTCTCTCTCTCTCTTACGATAGACTCCTGCCTTTCTTTCCTTGTCAGCTTCACAGGCTGGATTGACCCGCTTGTCTTCTCTCTCTCTCTCTCTCTCTCTCATTCAATTCACTACTATAAAGCTGTCTCCTTCGAGCTTAAGGAACAAACTTCAGGCTCTCGCGTTCCTAACTCTCCTTGGTGCGCTTATGGCCGCCTTTTATGTACCTATAGGCATACATCTTATACCGTGTCTTATCTGCTTCATTCTTAGCTTCTTCTTCCACTATGTCATCGGCTGTTCGTGTCGCGCGCACTTTATTCCCTTTTTTTCACTCTGCCCTTCAGCTCTCTTGATCTACCGACACTTCCTTTCTTTTTTCTTCCTGACACTTTGACCTTGCGTCAAAAATCATCGATTAGTAAGATTATATTGAACTCGTTGATTGAGGCTGCATTAAAATAAATTTTCGGTAATCGACGACTAATAAATAATGACTTTTGTTATCTATATGTATACATATATGTATTTCATAAGAGAAGATGCTCGTCTGTTTTGTCCTTCCTTTATCTATTTCTGATATCGTCTACTGATATTTTTATCGACTCGACGACAGCTCTTGCTTTTAATAATTCTTGGCTTTATCGATCGTAAGGAAATTGTTTCCAGGAGGCAATAAGAATAACTGTCCGATACTTCCTGACGAATTGATACCTGATAATATTTTTATCTATCTCATATCGAACGTAACCGGCCGTTATTATAGATAACGTAGCTCGTTGATACTCATCAATATATTATTTACCTTTTACCAGATTGATCTTATCAGCTGTTAATGTCAATACTGTACAGAAATCAAATACCTAGGACACAAGGGAACAGCGCTCTGTCGTGCGTCATGCGAACTCGACACAAATGCCACGTTAGAGGCGCAGCCTCAATGATATCCAGGTTTCCATTTGATTGACGTCACCCTATCAGTTTTATCCTCCACCTGACACATATACAGATATCTTTTTACGAATTAAAATCTTTATGCAGTTATGATGCTTTTCATTGATAAAAGAAACACATCCCGTGTATTCAAAAGACCCGACAGTTCCGTCATTATGCAATGGTAAAAAAAAATTGACGTGGAGAAAAAATTCGTCAGATTTTTTTTTCATCGCTTTTGGAATCTTCGCTGAAGACATCCATACCTCGGGTATTGGTTTTTTATTTTGAAAATTTTTCACTTTTTTATATCCACCCATTTTTTTTTTAACAGTCTCGTCCAGGCACGTGAATCCGTCCTTAGAACTTACGAAGCAGATACAACTCCTTTTCCAAAGGAATCCTTATATTGCAATTCTCCTTTTTCATCATCCGCCATCGTGCTTGCCGGCTACTCACGGACTCTCCACTACTACTAAGTCTACCTCTAAACGACTCGAGGATCGTAAAGTGAATTGTTCTCGGCGAAATTCAAATCAGCCGTTCCCCTTCCTCCCTCTATTTTCTTTATTTCTTTCATCCACCTCGTTCACCAACCGCTATGTATTTTTTGTTTTTGCTTTATCGTTGCCTCTTGCCTTAACCGCTTCCTCTCCTTCTCTTTCTCCCTTCCTTCCTGCCCTCTCTCTTTCTCTCTCTTTCTCACACTACCTCCTCTCGTAATTCTTTCACTTCACTTCACGCTCGAGGGGGTCACGGCTCAAAGCACGCGAACCCAGCGCCAAAGACGCACGCGCGGATAAGCAGATAACCACAAACGTTAGATTTATTAATCATTAACCACATACATAGATGAATATTCCCGATTGCACCGGTGCAATTTACTTACGGGGTCTCGGTGCAGCAGTGCAAAGCATGCGTGGACGTTACAGTCGGACTTTGCCTATCAGCCCATAGTTATCGGACGTTACGCTGCACACAGTACAGTCAGCACCGTAATTCATAACTTCACGTAAACTCAAAAAAATAAGGGTCGTTTCCACAAAATTGGCCTAAAGTCAAAATCACATCGATTTTTTATCATACTCTTAAAAAAATATACTTTTTTCCTCTCCTGTCACCCGAAACTATCGTCGTAAATTAAAAGCAAAGGGAATATAAAATTCATGCCTGATAACTGTTACCACCCTGTATATACCCACCACTGTTACCTCATCTACATGTAGTTAAAGCATACACATAGGGTGTAGAACTGGCTACGCTTCGTACAGGGTGTACCGTATGCCCACGTATCTATTTTCACGAGTGGTCGTGACTCAAAATGGAAATAAAACCAGCTTCCTCTGCCGCTGGACCATAAAATAGTTAGTAACCCTCTGACATCGGCGTACACCCTATATAAAGAAAAACACGTTTACTTCACGTTACTTATCTTGTTTTCTTTTTATTTCATTCCCTTTCATATCCCTGTTTTCACTTCGAACTAAACTGCCACCAGGTATACCGTCTATACACGTTTTACAATACCCATGGGACTTTATATGTATATACATACGTATGTCTATATATCACTAGGAGGCACACGTGTATATACTTATACGGTGGATTCTCAGTCGACCTAACACTTCATACTCTCCTACGTCTACGGAATAGTCAAATAGTTTCACGCCAGAATAATGCTATGATTACGGTCGGCTGTATGCATTGTACATTATGAAACGTAATACGTACACCGCTTCTGTAATTATGAAAGCCAGGCATAAACTCTGCCATTTGCATTTCAAACTACCATTGTAATCCCCAACCTATTCTGCGGATGCAGACTCGTCCGTTTTGTGCTTGTGTGGATTTGTATATGAATGTGTAATTTTGTTATTTCACTCCTCAATCGTCTGACCGTGTCTCTCTTTCTCTCTCTCTTGCTTTCTCTTGTGCCATTAATAGTAGGACAAAACGATTGCGGAAAATTTGTAACGACTACGCCGCCCGTTAGAATTTCTGTTTATTATTTCACAGTAAATACTTTGTAATTGACTTTTTTCTCCCGATACTCCGGTTTTCGATTTTTTTCTTTAACGTTTCAAATTTATCGCCCGACGAATTTCTACGTACACGTTGATAATATCAGTGTTGATTACGTCACCCTGTATATATATGTTCTATGGTAATTAATTGGCAGCCGTTCGCACGGGTATAACGTATACAGTAGGTGTACAGGCAGGACGACCGGTATTCGTTACCGGACTTGCGAACGAAAGAGGAGAACGCGCCATCTTTCTTTTAGATTTCTCGTCAGTCACGAACCGACCGATCCTTTGGATTCTTGGGAAACTCAGCGTGACGCGTCTTTTCCACGAGGTCTTATAGGAATATATATTTCTCATCATATATATATATATATATATATAGCTTATTGTAAAAACACCCGTAAAAGTCATACATCCTTCCTGAACGATTCGCAACCTCTCGATATTACAGGAACAAGACAACAAAGGCAAGACATCATGAGAATATAAAAAAAATACACACAGAAGACCAAGACCACCATTTTGTCATTAGAAATGTCACGTGAACTTTCTCCGTGTAAAATGTTTATTTTATTATATAATAAATACTCGATCACGTGCGCACAATCAACAAGCGTAATTGTACGTGATCATTCGTAATCGTGAATATTTTTGTTCTCGACTGTCCACACGATCGACGCTTGACTTTCTTGATTTTTATATGGATTTTGAAATATTTCCAGTGCACGTGTTAAGTGGTTCGTCTACTTGCTGTTTCAGGACATGTCCGACGTGTGCGTTGGGACCAGTGTGGGGACCATTACGGAACCCGAGTGTTTGGGCCCGTGCGAGCCTGGCACGTCGGTCACACTGGAAGGCATCGTTTGGCACGAAACCGAAGGAGGTGAGGACCTATCACAGACCAAATCAAGACGGCCGGAGTTCATTACTCTGTTGCCGTTCTTCGTCACATTATTAATTCCTGATTCTATTAATTCGCGAATCTCTTAGCGAATTCTCGCGAGCGGCCGAGTAAATAACCTGTCAGCGATACGTCACCCGTTGCCGGCTGTAAATTCGGTGCGTAATTCTCGTACCGGTTTGAATGATAAACAAAATGGGAGTCAGATAGATCGAGAGAGGATCGATCTCTTATGCCGCCGGCAACGTTAGTGTCTAATGGACGAGCCAGTGATACGGCATAAAGATATAAGAACGAGAAAGAGAGAGAATAAAAAAAATTTTAACATCATTTTTTTTAACTACGTACCGATACACGATATTCATACACGCCTATCCTGTATTGTATGCATAAACAGACGATATAGATATACAGGGTGTTACGTAAATTCTTTTCAGATTAACAAGACCGAGTTTGCGAACGTAAAAGAAATTATCAGGTTACCGAGAAATTCTTTTTTCGCCAAAGTACAGCGTTACGTTGCTATGGATTATATCAGAGATCAAGGTCATGGACCGAATCTTATGATTCTTCAGGCACGATATCTCCTAATGTATTGTTCGAATACATTTCTCGTGCACCTCTTCGGATAGCGGTTTTCTTTTTCTCTTTCTATCATCTTCTTTTTTATCTCATTAGATACGCCCCTCCCCTCCCACCAGAGTATCTCAGCATCCTCGCGCACCGTCCGGAACAGGGATAAACTTTTGTCCGTCCTGTACAAGTGCGCCTGGGATGCATATACCTATATCGTCGGTACTCGCCGTAGCACAGAATGATGGCCGCAGCCTCCAATACCTCTTCGGTCGAGATTCTACTCTGGGTTCTCCTTTTTTGCTAGGACCGAATAAAAGGTCTGTAGGGTCGCTTCGCTCTTCCCCTTGGTTCTCCAACACCCTCGTGCCCTTTCTTCCCTATATCTAAAACTTCCTCGTCCTCTGTATACGCCCTGTATATATTTGAATGAGAAATTAATTCGCTCTGTAGGCACTCTGGCTTAAGAACTCTTCTTCCTCGTACCACTCCAGGCACCCTTGTTTCGCGTTAATCTCACTCGCCTCTTACGTCACGATCTTATTTGTTCTGCCGTCCCCTTTGCTTGGCTTACACACACACACATATATATATATATATATATATACTTCGCGTTAATTTATTATAAGCCGTCTTACGTATTCTTACAGTACGCTTTATAGGCTAGGTCGGGTTAGGTAAGCTTACATATGATCTGGAAGTTACATATGAGTTTTGTCTAGTTCGCCATATACAAATATAGAAAATCGATAGTTATATCTAACACGATATATATAGAGACTATCGGATTATACTTAGCATAAACACAGTATAAGAATTCTTATCCGTAGCTCAATCCTCGGTATACCGGGTGCTCCGCTTTTAAGATGAATAACATGCAAAGGATTTACGCGCGATGCTTACCATGTCCAAATAACGAAGAAATAAATTTTCACTATTTTTACACGCACGAGGAACTCCAAAAAAAGAAAAAATTAACAGAAAAAAAAATAGCCGGTCTCGGTACTCACGGATTCTCACTGTATTTCAACATTCCGAGGGTATAGTTCGTACTTTATAATTCGTTGCTCGAAACTCGCTTCGTGGCGTACAGTATATAATATATATATATAGATGTATACAAAAAACGTTATACACATGTTTAACTGCACATTGAGAGTCCAGCAGGCGCAACACGAGTAAGGTAGCTTGTCAGACAGGTATTATATGTAATGCTGAAGTCGTCGTCGGGTTAAAACTACATTGCTATACGTGACTATATCTTTCTCCCTTTTTCTCCTTGCACGTTTTCCTGCCCCTCTTCTTCCATTAGATTCAGCGAAGACCTTACGCTCTTTTCACTCTCCCTTGGATGGTGCAGGCATAAAGGGGGGGAAGCAGCTTTCGTCCTCATATGCTTATCTCACACGACTGCCTCCTCGTAGCGTCTATGCACGTCAAAGCCCGGCATTCATATGATATTTAAATTTGCCGCGCATTAAAAACCACCGACTCGAGTCGACATTATTCAACGGTGACATTACAGTTCGGCTGTATCCGCCATGACGGTTGCCCTGTTACCGTCGGGGGGGGGGCTGTGAGAAAATGGTGAAAAGTTATTCTGTCTAATGGAAGGGCGTAGCCGTGTTTCTAGTCCATAAGTATTTTTTTCTCACGGTTATTTTTTTTCTCTCTCCTGCCCCTGCTACCACAGCCGTACTGCTTCTTGCCTTTCTCCGCGCACGCCGTAACGCTTTCTCGGTACTTTGTTTTCGAGTGGTCATTTCGTATTTGTTGCTTCCATTACTTGCGCGCTGGGCCTTAAGTAGGGACATTGCTAGGCAACATAGAGGTATAAGGTAACTACGGCTCCTTTTACGAAAGATGACTTTTACGATCCTCCGGGATCCCCTTTATATCGCTGTATGATTTATTATTTACTAAACGAAATCCCGAACGTGTTCGTTCTCTCAACACGGCGCATGCGTCCTACCTCGCTTTATTGCGGGTATTGATCTTTGTCTGTTACCCGTATCGACTGTTTGTTCAAGCTCTAATTGGATCCTGGTTTCGAGTTTCTTCTATATCGATCACGAAGACCGTTCGCTTATTCAAGTGTGGTTATGGTTGGTTCGATGCCCAATAAATATATCTGATATTCAATTCGAATCTCATTAAGTATTACGTGAGTTCAGAATCGAACCCGAAAGAGACTGTCGTCGAATAAGATCGTCTCCTAAGCCTGGGTGTTAATAATGGAATATTTGAAAATCCTCATAAATTCATCGAACCTCAATTGAATAGTCAGCCAATCTGTCGGAACTCTGTTGTACCCCTTGGATTTTATTATTCTTATTGTTTCCCATCCATTCCGCACTCCCCCCTTCACTCACCTTTTTACCTCTAATAATTCACCCCTCTCTCTCTCACACACACACACACACATACCAGCGCTGAACTCCTCTAGCGAACAAAGAAAAGAACTTCAGGGCTGCCCGAGAGGAGAACCTCTGAACGAAAACTCTCCTCTTTCTCCTCTTCACCCCCCCCCCCCTTCCCCCTCCTCTACCTTCAACTTCTCTCACAATCACAGTACCAACTCATCCCTCGAGTTTCTTCTTCTTCTCTTCCTTGACTCACTACCATCTCTACTATCTCGGGGCATCCATCTCCCAGGCCTCTCTTATTCAAATAAATTAATAAAAATTCCTTTTGCCTCTCGCGGGCTTCAGCACTGTCTTACACGCAAAGGGGCGCTTAAAAGTCGTCGTTAAAACCCGTTGAAAGAAAAATCACCGAACGACTCCTTAGACTTGTGTGCATATATATATTTATATATATGTATATACATATATAGTACCTACATAATATTTAAGATATATCATTCAAGCATCAACGCATGTAGCATTAGCCATTTTCACAGTTATGCTTCCTCCTTTACAATCAGGAGTAACAATCACAAGTCTTCACTGTTTGGCTAGTCAATAAAATCGCCGAAATATATAGGGTTGTGCGTGCATTAAAGAGGCTTATGCGGGGTGGCTAACTCGGCCTGCCTCGTGATTGCCACTTCACTACGATCGTTTAACACCCGGCTAATTACTTTGACTCATCGCCATGCAAGAGACGTACCAGCGTGTATCTGTATATAATTATTTCATTGGCCATGAAAATTTATGGGAATATTTTGGCTTCTTCGTTTAACGATTATACCCGTTTTACCCTTCGATGAATGCCGTCTACTCTCTCGTTCAATACTCCCCCGCCCCCCCTCCCCACCCCACCTCACCTTGTAACCGGTTTATAACGTACGACTTTACTGTACATTTCGTACTTTCTTGCATTGCTGGAATTGTGAGAATCGTTTTACGGTGTAATACGAGCTTTCTTATGGTTTCGAGCGAGGATAATCATACCTCTGGGCTCTTTTTTTTTAAACTTTCAATCCGCGTTTAACGATGAAAACTCGTGTAATGGTTGGTTATATTTTTTAATCCTTTTTTTTCTTCCTGTTGATGTTATATTTATTGTACTGTAGATCATGCATTATATCAGATATTTTGTGTCTTATAGACTGATATATGCTATATACATATATATATATATATATATATATATATATAAATATTGCCGTATACTTTGTTGCCTACTATATACCGCAGTGCTCGTTTCTCGTTACAAGTCGTTACAATTCAAATCATTTACGATTGCCATTTCACTCGAAATACCTACCTCGTTTACCAACACAATTTCTATTATAACCTTACCCGATAACTATATTCGCGTGTCATTTAAACGTAACGCAGAGTCCGGTTCCATGGCTGCACTATAATTAAGCATGATCATGCGATACCATCCGCCATTCTGACTCCATTTACAATAGCGCTTATAAACTACAATACAATTCTCTTCAGTTCATTCAGTCCATCGAAGAACAGGGTAACGCTCTTAGCTTACCGAGACGAAGAAGTAGAATCGATTAAGAAGCATCCCTTCTGAAAAAAGAAGGGATGATTTTTTTCTTTTTTCGTAACCCCATAAAAGATTTCACTCGTGGAATTTCAAAGTAGACAAATTTTCGAGATATCCCGTCGTGGTAGTTTTACGAACCCAGTGATGAAGATAAGATCGAGGATTCGAGGGTTGGATCGAGGAACGAGAGGTTTAGGGAGTTTTCTATCTAGGGATTTTTATTCATAATCTTACCAGCAGTTGGTATGACTGTACGTCGTAAAAAGACATCTATCTCCTGTCAACCCCTCCTGCTATCGATGTCAAGATAGTTTAGTCGGATCGCAGACTATCAGGAAGGTGGATGCTGCGAGGAGGAGGGGAGGGGGGGGGGTTGATAGGAGAGAAGCGTCGAAGAGGGCGGAGTTGCTGCTTGTTATCGATCTTCCGACATCCTGCTTCCTCTCGGCTCTTGTCTCCTTCTCGAGCATCCCCTTACTACTCGCTACCCCTACTTGCGCACCAACATATCCGAAGGTGCTTACTACCAACGTATGCTTTATTCTTAGATAGGTAGGGTATTAAATGTGGATATACACGTAACCACGTAAATCTCTGTACAGTTATTTTTGTATATGTCATATAAAAAGCAGGCAACCATAGAGCAAGAAAAAAAAAATGAGATTTAAAAAGCGCTGGTATAGCAACTTTGAGATATGTGAGTTATAATCCCTAGGGAGTTTTTTTTTTCATACTACAGAAAACGTTATTCCTGGGGACTCTAATCTTAAGCCCTACTAACGTTTATTTGTAAGCCAAGGAAGAGCCCAGAAAAAATCATTGTCCTCGTATCAGAACGGTTGTGGCTTATCATTAGCTACACTGGTAACAACATAACGGCTACTGCAAAAAATACTGAGCTAAATTACAATTCACCGGGTATAAGGTAATATATATCTGTGACAACTCACCAGTCGTCAGGTATACTCCGTTTCACAATTTAAATAGGAAGTCACGTTTACGAAGAAACGGAATTCTATGACATCTAAGAGTTTGACCCTCTGGACTTTGTATAGCTAGAAGGATCCGCGCATCTTGAAAGGGATTGTACGGGAAGGGCAACGGGGTCTTATGGATCGTGACCGTGCTGGTTATGACTATACATACACCCTGTGCTATACTCGCTTCACAAAACCATGGATAAGTCGGTATACCTGCGCTATGGCTTCTATAGAGAAGTAGAATAAGGCACCTTTTATACCAAATGAAATTTCCATTTAGATGGGAACTCTCCAGAACTTTATTTTTTTTCTCAATCCCTCCACGCCCGAAATCTTCCTTCCTTCCAAATCTCGTATTAAGCCAAAAAAAAACTATTCTTTCCAATAAGACTGTACTTTCCTCGGCGTAACGAGTTAATTATCCTATACGAAACGTACCGGCTCACTGCACACAACGCTTTCGGCACCAGGCAAACGTTCTTGGCTGGCTTTTAAAACTCTTTACGTTCAAGACTGTACGCGCGATTGGTTCTCACGTCATTTTCTTCTTCTTCGTCCTCTTATTCCACTATTCCTTCCCTCTCTTTCTTTTCTCCGCTCTTTCGTTTCGCCCACTTACGAGGCGCAGGAAATTTTTGCGTGGGATTGTACACCATGCTATAAGTCCATAGCAGCCACATAGCCGGGGCTCTTTATTGGAAGCAGAGGCCCCTTGGCTTGGACTCTTGAGCTGCCTATACGTTCCTACTTCTTCCTCCACAGACGTCCCTCTCTCTTTCTCTCTCCTTCGTATTACTCTGCTTCTCCTCCCTCGTTCCTCTCCCTCCCACTTCTCGACCTCCCTACCTCTCCCCTCCTCTCCTCCCTCACATCCACCTCATACTTCATTCCGCAAACGTTCCCCGAGATTTGTTCTCACTCAACGCAGCCTCGGTCTTGCTTCATCGACTTCATAAGGCCCACGTACATTCAGTATTTATTCCTTATCATTCAGTTGCTTTTCCTTGTTTCGCTTATCATCATTTTTCATAATTACTCCGTGCTTCCCTTTCTCTCTTAAAAATAATAAATACCTTATTCTATCCTACTCTAAGCTTTTTACAGCCGATATACATAAGTCCTGCTTGATCCTATAGTAAAGGCCTTGGAAGGGAGATGCTCCAGTGAAGAATACGAAGGGAATTGATGGATGGACGCGGAGGTGCTGGAGGTCGTCGTGTTAAGGCCCGACCAATTTATCGCCCTAAAAAAGCACTAAATGCCTCCGCATCGAATCGTTAAAGCTTTTATCTGCTTTTTAAAGCTTCTTTCTGTCTCTGCCTCTTTTTCTCAACCCCTTTAAAGGTACCGAAAAGCACGTTCAGGCTTTCGACACTGCTGCACAAATTTCTGCCTATTTTTTTTTTTCCTTACCCTCACAGACTGCTCTATCTCTTCGTAGCATCGATAGGGTCTTTATCTTCGTATCTTGATCGCGTAGACGTGTCATTAATCGCCGACGGATCCTTGTAATGAGAATAGAAAGTATCTAGCTATGCCACTCGTATTATCGATGCTTATACGTGGCTTTACGGCCACGCAAGAAAACCCACCTTAAACCGTGATTTTATCGACTTCCCATCGTCACGCTTCGCGTACGCGTTTGCACTGTGTACCTTCGGAGTATGATTGACAGGTCGACGCTACCGTGGAAATTACTCTGAGCCGTCGGCCTCACTTCGATGCTCTCTTTATTTTTCATTCTTCTTTTCTTCGATCCCTTCCTCCCCCCCGCCCTCTCTTTCTCTCTTTGTATCATTCAGTTTTCTTCTCTCAGGATGCCGTTTCAGGTTTGCCGTATGATTAAGAAATGACTATGAAGTCACACCTTGGTCACGCTAAGTGGTTACCGTAGTCATTAACACCTATTTAGTCGGTATATATATATATATATATATATATATATACATTCGAAGAAAGCCACTGAGAAAATATGAGAAAAAATAAGAGACCGTCGGATAAGAAAAGATTGTAGGAATTTTATAAGTGATACAGTATACTCCATCTACGGTCCTTGGTTATGTTGCCATATTTATTTTTGACTTACGGCAAATGGAAGTGACGTCACGATAATTAACGACCCAATCCTTATCTCGCTACCGACATATGTATCCATCTGTCTGTACCTGGTCCAACAATTTTTCACTTACTGCCAACCCGAAGTACATTGGATAAGCCTGGTGCTTTTTTTTTGCATGGCTTTTTTGCTGTGCTTTTTTTCTGCTATGGCAAAAGGTATAAACATATACCGAACCTATCTTACCCTGACTCGAGAGATCTTGAGATTTCAATGCTGTGAAACACGCAGGCAGGTATTCTTGGCTTTTAGGATGTTGGTCGCCTTGAACCTCCGGCAGGATAACCATATACCGAGTACATTATTATTTTTAATGTTTATTTTTGTTTTGTCTTCTCATCTTAGTCTTAACTCTCTCTCTCTCTTTCTCTCTCTCTCTCTCTCTCTCTCGCTCTTTACCATAATCCGTCTTCTTTAAGAAAAATACATTAGCCGTACATCCATACAGTTTATATATACACAGAGATACCTATAGTCTCTTTCACTATAATCCCCGCAGTACATGTTTCCGTCCGCAATGTTGGTACAGCCAAGTAACAAACAGGTCGTGCACTCCCTGTAAGTGCTATCCGTATTCCGTGTAAATTCCAAAGTGGAAGCCTTGGCGCAGCAGCAGCCGCCATTGCCCCCGGGGTCCCACCGGCTAAGTGAATCGAATCGGCTGGATTAAAAAGCAGACCGACCCGTCCTTTTTGCCTGCTATGGTATCAACGATAACGTTTTGTGGTTAAGACCGGCTTCTTTTTACACATCAGTATCTCCGGCGGACCTGTAGCCGCGGAATCATTCCGTGTACGTGGGTCCGATCGAATTTCTTTGTTCACGGACGTTAACGCGTTCCTTTCACGACCCTGATATATATTGTACAGTAGGAGAAGTTCTTCGTGTTCGCGTTGATCGCCGTTACTAGTCCTCCTTGACGGTTGCCTGCCGTACTCGTTGGATTCTTGCATTATACTACAGTCATGACTTTAAGGCGCCTTTCCAAGGGTCTAAGGGGGCACGACGATGGTTAAGGGAGTCCGTGAAGTACGAAACTTGTAGGGCGTTTGTAGGTACAGCTGTGAAAATAAAAGCAAAGTTTCAAGGGTTGCTGCTACCCCTCTCATCGAAAGTGGCAATCTTATGACTTACCCCGAAAGGACGAAGGGTGTGAAAAGAAAAGTCAAAATGGCGTAACGGTTTGTTGAGGGCTTTGAACCGTTTTACATATGTAAGGTAAACGTAGCTATACGTGATTTATTTGAAGTTCCTGTACCGGCGTGCTTCAATTATTTGTTGTTATATAAAATCAGGCTTCTTTTTTTTTTTTTTTGACACTCAGGATTTTATCGGACGTTCACTCAGATTTGATTCGTATATGGATCATAATTAGTCTTATCGTATCCTTCCATGTTGATATCAATGCTCCGTGTACACTTGTTTACTAACTGTTTCCTTATCTTGATAAGTAATTGATTACGAACGGTAATGATAAAGCGCGCGTAATAAAGCCGCGATTTATAATAGCTGCGTCTAACGCTGATAAGAGACGATGGACAGATCGATGAGTTCTTGTGATTTTTTTTATCGGTTTATAATTTTTTGTTCATTTTTTATTTCGGGCCTATGCACGCACGATACTTTAGCAAGGAATTTATCAGTCTTATCATTTGAAATCGTGCGTGCTAAGTGTTTGTTTGACGAGGGTCAAGTGAAGCCGACATTTTTTTTTCCTGAAAACGGATAATCACTCGAGTATCTGCTCGCAGTTTATCGATTCAGCGCGTAACAGATAACGAGTGAATTATTTGATAGTAGAAATTGAGGCCATTTGCGTTGAAGCTGGTTTTTTAAATTTTAATAGAAATACACGATACTGTAATCCGCCTATTGTTCTTCCCGTCGAAGTCAAAAAATTGTTATCTCCTGTTGAGCACGGTAGACGTCCGTCAATGATTTTGTAGACATTTGCGTATGTAATAATGGAGTACGTAATCGATAGGAGGTAATGGCAATTCGTGTAGTGCCGTAATTGGGCTATTCGTGAATTACGCAAGACACGGAGCCGATTGTTTTATAAGTTACGAAATTCCCTGAAGCGTGGCGGATTTGTTTTGGTTCTCTCACGGTTGACTCGCTATCGAGAAAAAGGAAGAAGGCGCTGCTGGATCCTCAGCATCCAGCTCGATTTCTTTCTGGACAGCGAGAAGAGGAATCGAGGCCAGGAATGATCGGTATCCCTGGTACTATGTCGATCTGCCCAAACCCATGAAAGACGTACGTTTTTGCCGCCGGACTATTCTTGGATCTCGGTCCAGATCAGGCTCTCCTTAGTGAGCTCCGGCCTGCATCTTCCAAGAAGTGCCAGTACGAGATCTTTTAACAGATTGGACGTATAGACACGCGTGTGAGTGATTGCGACCGAACCGCGATCAGTGTGCACGATACCCTCAAAGATAGCTATATCGTCCAGGAGGAATTTACTGACCATTACTATTTGGGACGTACTCTCTTTGTTGCAGGTGTATTGGTCGTCAATGTCACGTGGAGGGGCAAAACGTATGTGGGCACATTACTGGATTGCACGCGACACGATTGGGCGCCCCCACGATTCTGCGACTCGCCTACGAGCGACCTGGACGCGAGGACCCCCAAGGGCAGAGGGAAGCGTGGACGCGCCGCGGCCAACTCGACGCCCGGAAACGACCTGAGTAACTTCACGGAGACGAGGAGTTCGGTTCATAGTAAATTGAGAAATGGCGGCGCCAAGGGACGTAGAGGGGCGCAAGGTTCGCCTGCAGCGAGTCCAAGTCCGGCGGCCTTTGTACCACCGAGACCGGACCCTGCAGCCAAACGGAAGTCACGTGGTCCTGAGGAGGAAGAGAAGAATAAGAGGAGAGCACCTCCGCCGACGCCACCCAGTGGCTCACCACCGGCGAGTCCGGTACTCCTCGAGTGTCCGGAGCCGAACTGCAGCAAGAAGTACAAACATATTAATGGGCTTAAGTATCATCAGAGTCATGCACATGGCTCCGCGGATGACGATGACACTAAGGAAGCCATTACTAGTATGTCGGAGAACGATGAGAGTAACATCGAGGCTCCTAGTCCTGCAACACCTGTGAAGTCGCCTGCGGACAAACCGGAAGGTACTCCTGTCAGGGCAGGGAGTCCTCCGGCTATACTTCCGCCGGAAACGCCACCACCACCGAGAGTTCCTTCGCCCAGTGTGGACCCACCCACGCCTGTACTCTCGGATAAGAATATTGTCAAGCCTGGAGTGTTGAGGTTTGGTCAGGATGATCTCCCGGCGCCGGTAACTGCTGCGCCACCAACTAGACCTGTACTGCCGACACAAGTGACAAATCCTCCCCAGAGTCCCAGTCCTCATCCGAGTCAATCTCCGAGGCCTATACCATCCCCGCATCCTGGTACGAGTATTCCGCAACCCCTGAATATTCCCCAGCCGCCGCAGCCCAGTCAGGTGCAGCATCAGACGCAGAATCCTTTGTTGCAAACCCAGCAGCCTTTGACTGTGCAGCCACAGATACAACAACCCGGACAACCCATGTCCACGCCGCAGCAGCAGCAGCAGCAGCAGCAACAGCAGCAACAGCAGCAGCAGCAGCAGCAGCTACAGCAACAACAGCCCCAGTTGCAACCTGCACATCAAATACAGACTGTGCAGCATCTGGGTCCAACGCAGCTGGGTCAGCCACCGCCGACTCATCCAGTTCAACAACAACCTGGTCTTCAGCAACCGCAACAGCAGCAACCTGGTGTACAGCAACAGCCCACTGTACAGAATATGACAAGTCAGCATCCTGGTTTGCAGGGTCTCACGAGTCAAGTGGCTACGCAACAGCCGGGTAGTGGTTTGCAAGGCGCGTCCCCGGGGCATCCTGGTCAGGGCATGCAACCGCATCTGCAGCAATATCCAAATGTCGGCTTGCATGCAAAAATGCCCCAGTTCAAAGTCAAACCTACAGCTGCTCTTATGCCTGAGCAAGATAAGAGCAAGGATCCAAGGACTCCAAAGCCTCAAGGATACAAGAAGAAGCCGCGCAAGTCCCCGGGTGGGAGTCCTCATCCCTCGCCCTTGGAGGCGCCCATCGTCGACTCCGCCAGGGAGGATGTACAAAGTCCAGCGTATTCCGATATATCGGATGACGCGGCACCGGTTCTCGAAGCCGAGTCGGCCGATAAGGCCAAACAGGGTCAAGAGAAGGACGGGAAACCTAGTACTCAGGGACACCTACCGGCTCATGCATTCAGCATGTATCCCTACTATGGACAGCCGCCATACTTGGTCTCGAGTGTGCAGGATAAGTCTGGCGACCAGAAGCCGAGCGATCTGACGCCCAAGCAGGAAGTGAAGCCTCTGAACATACCACAAATGCCTTCGATGACGAGTCTACAAAATCCTGAAAAGGAAAAGAAAGAATTGAACCCGCCGCCCCAGCAGCAGCAGCACTATTATGGCTATTCGGGATACATGCCTCCTGGTTATCCGTACCAACCGCAGCCCGTTTCGCAGCAGCAGAACCAGCCGCAGGAACAGGATGTACACGAGCAGAAGGCGAAAATAAAGCAGGAGCCGCAACCGCAGCAGCCGAGTCTCAAGGACAAGCAGCACGAAAACCATCAAATATTGAAGGAGAGTATAGAGATGAAGAGTCAGATGAGCCCCTATCATGTCTATCACAGCTCGCAGAGTCAACGAGGTCCACCCCCGGTGCCTGTCCAGGATGACCGGAGGTACTATCTCTATCCTGGTGAACAGAGGCGAAAGGAGGAAAGTCCTAAGCAAGCTCAGCAAGCAAAACCACCACCTCCCAGTCCGAAGCATCAGCCGAAACAAGAGAAACCTCAAGACCTAGGCAAAAACGAGGATAGCAAAAACAAGCAGGAGGGTGTAAAGCCGACGATGGAAACGCAGGGTCCACCGCCACCTCCTACGTCGCAATACGCTTATATTCATCCTGGATATATGCAGCCACAGCATTACGGCGGTCTACCCTTCGACCCCGCTCATCCTGTCTACCGAGGTCTAAGTCCTATGCTAGTACCCGGTCCATACTCCGGCAACCCCTACCTGCATCAGCTGCCCAGGTATCACGCACCGGAAGACCTGAGCAGACCACCAGGAGGCAAAGCCCTGGATCTCCTCCAACATCACGCGAATCAATACTATTCTGCGCACAAGATTCACGAGCTCCAAGAGCGAGCATTGAAATCACCCACGCCCAAGACGTCGGCGGCATCCGCAAGTCCATCTTCGGCCGGTCCTACTCCTGCAAGACCACCCAGTGGTCCCCCGACGTCAGCCGCAGGACCTGGACCACCACAGAATCAGGGGCAACAGCAGCCCGGGAAGCAACAGAATCAGCCAGGTGGTCAGCAGCAGCAACAGACCGCAGCGGATGCATCGAGTGGGAATCTTGGGAAGGACACCAGGTCGCCGCCACCCCAAAGACACGTCCATACGCATCATCATACCCACGTTGGATTAGGTTATCCTCTATTGACTGGACAGTATCCCCCGTCGTACGGAGGTAAGCCTCTCGTCAGGCCCTGACAGTAAGGCTTCCGGCGATCCGCGGCTCCAACTCACTAAACAAATTACCGATCGAACCTTAAAGAGCATGGCTAGCTCGAACTTATTGTGAGGCGCAAAGTGCACGATCGGCCCCATCCTGCTACACTGTCATCATCAAGCGTCAATACGTCGAGGACGATGATCATGAAGATGATCGTCGCTGGCTAGATAGTTAGGATCATCCGGGCGGATTCTCGCGCAAGCTTTACAAATGTTCAGGAGAATCTCCCAGCCAAGATGACAAGTATCGCCCGATCGATCGGTCGGTTCCCTATATACTTTTTTTTTATATATTTTATTTTCTCCTTTTTGTTTAATGTGACGTGGCTGATCAGATGAACTTGATCGCCACTAGACGCGGCTAGCTTCTTACGGCGTTATTACGCGAAGATTAGGGTTTATGCGTTTCCGTAATCGTTATCCACTCTTGATCAGTAGGATTAACGGTATCGCCAATTTACGACATCGGGAACGCATGGCGTAGAGACAGAAAGAACAACATATGCGACACAGTGATGTAGGTTAAATTCTCGTGCTGTTTCTTTTTTTTTTTTTTTTTACGTAAGCTTAATTATCAATGGCGACCGGTGTAAACTTTATACGCCACGATGGATTTCCAGATTTTTTTGACTTACAAAAAAAGAGGTCACCGCCCACGTACAAAGCGTACAAAACTAAAACAGCCAGACTTTCAAAACGCGTTTGCACTCCTAATAATCGACAGATGTCTTTCTCATCTCCTTTTTTGTGCTTCCTTTTCGAAGTCCATCTCGATGTACAAAGTGGCTGTTTCCTGTTCCGCGGTACACTCTCTTTTTGTAAGCTCTTTTTTTTCTTCCCTTTACGATATGCGGGTAATTCGGCCATTAATCCTAGAGTTCGAGTATCAACCGTACACCATATTGGTGCATATGCGACGACTTCGAACGAGACAGGGGGAAAAGGTGGAGGTGAAGATTGAGAATGCTTGTACATGTGTGACCGAGAGTGTGCATGCGTGTAAGAGAAAGAGAGGCATAGAGAGAAAGAGATAACGGCTTATCGAGGAAGAAAAAGACAAACTGTAAGCATGCCCTGTGTCTTTAAGCGAAGAGAGACAAAGATAAAATAAAACCGCACATGAATTTGCCGAGCACTATTTTGTTACCAGATTAAGACGAAGCTTTTGTAAAGTAAATTCGCTACCAAGTCCCGAGCCCCCTTAAACACACGTGAGGAGCAGTCTCTAATGTATAGGAGAATTACACGAAGATATTTGTAAATATTGTAATATATCGTGGGGAAGGGGGGGGGGGGCGAAAGACGTGAAGGGGGGGGGGGCTGAAGGAGTAAATCGATGAGATACTCGTTAAACGACAGATCCACGTTTGTGTCGCTGATTAAGGATGCGTATGAGTTTAGTATGGAGGTGGGCGAGGAGGGAGGTGAGGGTATTTTGAAAAATAGTTCAGGTTTAAAATAATAACGATACAAAAGATTGCTACGTTAGATAGGCTTTAGGTAAGTTGTATGCTAGGCGTAGGCTTAGGCTAGTTCAGACTGTGATAATTATTTATCGTGCTTCTTTTCAGAGAGAGAGACAAAAATAATCACAATGCAAAAGGCGAATATAAAAATAACAAAAAATGTAACGCGAAACTACATACGCAACCACGACGACAAGAAATGCAATGCAAAAATGTATATCGAGAATTCACGACCCTTTCTACTTGAAGCACTCGGGGGGATGTTGGGGAGAACGAGGGTGGATATGAAAACGATTGTTGATTTTTTTTCGAACTCAGCCTGATATATCTTTCGTTTAGACTAGTAGTCTTCCACGTGAGCTTCTTTTTTTTACGGACGTAACAGAAATTCATTTTGTATCACGTTAGCGTGAATAATTCGCACTTTGCACCGAGACAACGACGTGCGTCGACCAAATGAAATTCTAAAAGATTCTTTCAGACCGCCGCCATCTTTGTACAATCTTTCCTTCTGCGTACTTTAGTAATACTAGTCTGTAATCTGTCGTGTTTCTTATATTAACTCCATTCTTGACTAGAATCATTTTTCTTCTTTAACTTTTCGTTCCTCGCTCTCGGTATACCAATGTAAAATGTATCTCGCTCCGGGGTTCCTAAGATCGATGGAATGAACCATGGCGCTAGTGTCGCTGCGGCCATTCGAGGAATCATAGTATTCACGGAGGCACAGTATCCGTTGTGAAATACGTCGACGAATATGAAACACTGTATAAACAACGATAAATCTCTGGTTAGAAAAATACGGGAGCTTCCGAGTCTCCGATAATATCTATGATGGGGGAGGGGGGAGGGGAGGTAAGGAAAAGGGGCTAAAGGGTTGTTAAAGCAAAAATGGCGGCGACTTTATTCCCTTCCTTGTGATTCTTCTTTTTATACTTTCAATCTTCCAGTAGACTCTCGGTAGGTAAAATGCAAATGACTTCGACTGACCAAGTGTATCTTATATAGCAACCACTGCCAGGAGTTCTCGTGAAAACGTGAAATCCAAAATGATATTTCTGCGAAACAGAGAAACACGACAACAACAAGAAAACGCTTAGGTATCTGCTTTCACGTCGTACTACATATCTGTTCGTCTGTAATTATCGTAATCGAAATGATATAGACGAGTCTAGAATATTATTATTTTTTCTTTTAAATAGGTCACGGAGATAAGATAAACATAAAGGGAGAAATAGGATGAGTAAAAGATAATAAAATCTAATTGAGCAAGATAATGAAATAGCTTTCGAAGGGATTGGACAGGAGTAGCGTGAAAATAACTTGAAGAGTGTCATTAGGGGAATATCAAGTTTAACCAGGCGACACCCGTCGAGCAGCGTCGCGACGCTCGTGAGTGATTTTAGCGAATGAACACCTTAAGGAGATTGGAGTCACTCGCCTATCTTTTTAAGTAGGGAAACTCAAGTAGTGCCAAAGTTTGAATCTCCCGCCAAGAAATCATCTGGAAACACGTTGTTTCGTCTTTCTCATATCGTTGTGTTATTTTATTGGCAATCCTGCTTGAGTTAATTTAATGGAAGCTTCACTCGAGCCTATCATTCAATCGCGTGCACTATAGTCATCGTATAACTAGGGTTGAAGGTCAGGGTGGGATCGCCGAGCATATTACATTAAATTCGTATCAAGTATAATATAAGGGTGTGAACCATTGGTATCTCTGTCAGATTAAATACCTTGCAACCCCCCGATCCAAGTATAAGAAGAATAGTCAACTCGGAGTACCTTCAGGCAGTACTGTTTCAGCTTACTATCCTTTCCAAGTCATAATCCCTTGTTATCGTCCCATAAACGAAATCACTCTGTCCCTATAAAATTTGTAAAAGAATTTCTCTATCCCATACCCTTATTTGCGGCAATATCAAAGGGCCGCGTTCAACCCCTATAAAAGTCTTATAACCGTTATCTTCCAGTCTTCAGCATCTTTTCAGTACCATGCTCACCCTTGCCTCAAGACCAAACATAGGATTCAATTCGGTAACGCGAACGCCAATTATCTCAGCAATTGTTTTATCGATACGTAAAAATTGAGTTTAATAAAGAAAATAAATACGAAGGAAAACGGAAGGAACAAAAGCCATTAATGGTTCTTCTGCTGTATGTGTTGCAGCGGCAGTGCTGGCGAGTCAGCAGGCTGCCGCCGTAGCTGCTTCGGTGATCTCGCCCTTTCCGCCTAAGTGACCCGCGGCCCCCGTTTCCGTTCCCGGTGCCAGCAACTCCGCACAACCCCATCACACGCACCCCGCAAGTGGCAACACGGGCCACTCGCATGGGAACACCAGCAGGCAGTAGCATGGACGTTCTCGTTAGGCTCAGGCACTCTCTGGGGCACTTGACGGAGAGCGATGGTTGATGTGACGTCGCGCTCTAGGGAGGTGGATAACGCATACGAGGTTAACCAGATAGGGGGGAGTGTGAGAGAGAGATAGTGAGAGAGAGAGAGAGAGAGTGAGAGTGAGAGTGAGAGGGGGGAGAGGGGGGGGGGGGAGAGCCGTGAAATTGTTCAGGAGGGATGATGACTCTTCAAGCTAAAGAACTCGCGAGGGGGGAAAGAGACCATAGAAAAAGTGCGATAAAGATAGTAAACTTGAGAAATAAAATTTTTTATTGATCAGCCAAGAGTGGGAGAGAGAAATAAAGAGAGTCGGAACGAGTGATGTAATTGTCAAAATTATTTTGAACAATTAAAAACTCCGCACGACTGTCAGTGCCGCAATGAAGTTTCGCTTAATTAAGAAATTGACGTTTAAACAAAAAATGAAACTGTTGAACGTGAGAGTGGGGCACGGTTAAGCTTCTCAGGGGATCTCAAAAAATTGGATTACTTATTTTTATCTTTTCTATCGCACTGATGAGATCGCGAGCGTGTAGACGAGAGTGAATAAAGTGATAAGAGGGTATGAGTGCTGTTATGAGAGAGCCCCCCCCGAAAACCGTGTTGGAGGCAAGAGGGGGCAGGAGCTCTAGACGATTCCAATACTCTGCCAAGTGATGATCATTTGATCAGATAATACTCGATTAATGATGTATTAACGAAGAATCCTCCATCTCTTTTTTCTACTGATTATTTTTTAATATATCTCTCTCACTCTCTCATCTCTTTATTCCTCTCTTACTGTATTACTACCGTACTCTACACTGTTTCCCCTTTTTTATTTGCACTTCGTTACCCGTTCTCTTCCTTACTTTCATCCAATTAGTAGTAAGATTTCTACCTTACCGACCCTTCACTTTCCATCCTCTTCTATCTTGAGGTTCAAGATCTCGGTCTTCTTCCATCTTCTCTCTTTTATGCGCATCGTAAGATGTCGTAACACTCGCGTCGCCGACAGCTCTCGTTTTAGCGACGTGTCGCGCGACCCCGTACGATGACGTATTCCGATCGATCGCGCGTCCTTTGGAAACGCGCCTTTCGTATCCAGGGATTTCAATTGTGACAGCGATCCTCGTGACGGCTATCGATTTACGTTAATTCTCGTAAGAAGAAATAAAAACAAAAAACTGACACTTGTAATGACTCGTAAAGATTTAAGAATTGAGATTTATCTCGATATACGAAATTGCAAAAAAAAATAATGGAAATCCTCTTCGATGTACATAATGTATTAAACGACGCAATCCCTTGTAGTATATATATAGCGAATCTAAATATACATACATACCTGTAACGAGTAACGTACGTATATAAATATAAATATATATATATATATAAATACATAACATACGAGATGCACGTAGAATCCGAAAACGTTAAGATCTCACCGCCATCTTGCCCCCCCTCCCCCCCTCACACGTACTCCACGTGTACGTAGATGACGTCATAGCCCAATCCTCTATATGCCCACAGAGCCCAGTAGATAAGATTATGGTACAATGATCATTCCGGATTAGTTTGGATCATCATGGATTTTGTATTGCGGATCCGACGTCCCTTTCACGCATCGTGGAGATATGAAATGGCGGATTAGATGTTTGACGCTTTTGGACTCGTAGTGACGTAACAAAAAAAAAAGTGAAACACGACCTGCATAAAACGGCAAGTCCCCGCTAGACTGAAACTTACGGATATTCGTACTATCATTTCAAAAGGAGCTGAACCCGCACAGACTTATTAAAAAAAAAAGGCATTTAATTGGTACATGGTGCGAGCGCAGCTTCCATCAACTTCTGACGCGGCCCCGTGAGTTGACACAAAGTGAAATTTTTACTAAGTGTACGTGAGAATGATTGTGGGAGAGAAACTGCGAGAAAGGGAAAAGTGGGAGTGCAGGAATAGCGGGGGGGGGGGGGGGTGTCCTGCGTATGTGTGCGTGCGTGTGCGTGTGTGAATGAGCAAGAGAAGCAAAACCCGCTATTCGGATCAATGTATTTTATTGTAAAGAATAATAACGGCAGACTTCGATTTTTGTAGAGACATTGAATGACTTGCTGAACTATCTCTTAGACAATTTAATTGTATATATATATATATATGTATTTATATATATAAATATATATTATATATATATATATATTAATTAACGGTAACGACTAAAAAGGATATGAGGATAATTCGTAAGGCAAAAAATGATGATTCTAAATAATTAAGAGACGTTAAGTAATTGTAAATCGAGAACTAGGAACGCTATTTGTTTACTAAAATAACGTTAGTGCTGCGAGATGAGTAGATTGTGGGGCGAGAGTGAAAGAGAGAGAATGTGTGTATGCGAGCGTGAGTGTGTGAGAGAGAGACAAGAAAAGGATTAAGGAAAAAAAAAACAAAACGTATTACGTATATAAATATACATAATACATATAAATAACTACATAATATTAGTTCGGTAATAATTATTATTGTCTTTAATTATTATTATTAATTATTTTATTATTATTAATTATTATCGTCATCATCATTACGAGATGAGAACGTGTAAGAGCGACCGTTGTAATCGTGTCGTCGGAGAGCATGAGTCAGAGAGAATGAAACAAAAAAATATAAATAATTAATAGAAACGATTGGACCGCATAGTGCTGCAAACGCCAAATCAAAAAAAAAAAACGTGATTTCCGTTTCCTTTTTTTCCGCAATGGGAAAAGCAAGCAAACACCAAACACAGCGAGTCGACGTGCGTTTTCGTCCAAGAGTTTACAACGGGAAAGAGAAATGAAAGCGAAAAGAAAGGAAAGCAAAGAGAAGACCGTGAACAAAAAAAAAGGAGAGAAAACACAAAAGGTTCCAAGACAAAAAAGGACAAGCCGAAGGAACTAATAGTAGAAACCCGCGAGGTCGGGAAGAAAAGCGAGAGGAAGTGGAAAAAAAAAAGAGTAATAAAAACAAACGAGCGAGCCGCCTCAGTTTTAGTGGGGTGCTGCGCTCGGGGGAGACGGGAGGAGGAAGGGGGGGGGTGGGCTTTAAAATAAATGCTGGTGCTGTACTGTGATTTTTGTAAAAAAAAAAGAGAGATTAGAGAAGGTGGAGGATTACAAAAAAAAAGTGAAAAATAGAGGCAAACGCGATAACGAATGATCATGTAAAGAGGGATGATAGTGGAATTTTTATGAAAATATACAGATATAGCCTAAGGTACCTGGACCCCTGCCCCGCGCTCTCCGCCAGCTGTAAATGGAGCTAAGAATGAAAAAAAAAAAATGAAAAATGAATAAAGGAAACAAATAGTGGAAAACGTGTTGTATCGATTGTATAGGCTGTACAATGTATTTGCTTTTTAAATGAGAATTTACTAATGTAGATTGTTAAGGACGCCATCATGTCACACGACGTTGTGTCCATACGCGAATTTCCAAACATTTACATCATCACACACGCACACACCGTATTATTTCATATATGTACATACATTGTTCTCCGACCGGTACAACACCAACTTAATGGCTGTTTCGGCTGAATCGCAACCCTCGCATATGAAAGCCTTAACGTACCTACCCTTGGGCACACGTGTTATCCCAGCGTGGGGCGGATTCACACAGTTAGTGGTAGGCGAGCTCAGATATCAAGGGCATACGATTACGTACCAGAGTCACGATTGAGGGTACCCTGCTGCCCCCTGCTGTCAAAAATGATACTGGGACCTTAAAGGATATTGTTGATCGAAATAAGTCTTGATCAGAAATCCAGGTGCGTTTTAAATATGGGACAGAGTTGGTAATCCTTTGGCATTGGCTATAAGGGTTGCGTACGATTAATTAAGATTGGGCATGAAAATCGATAAGGATGGGCTTAAGGAAAATGGAAATTTGTTGGGGGAACTAAAAACGAGGTTTGTTGGGGGAACTAAGAACAAGAGGGACTAAAAAGTTATACAGAGGGGAGATGCCATCTTTGGTATTACAAAGATGAGTAATTAGGACGAAGCGGGATGCGATTAAAATAAAGAGACGGAATTATCGATATTAATTATTAAAAAAAAAAAAAAAACGTGGACTGAAACTGCATAAACACAGCCGTGATCCTTTCTCTCTGTTCCTTGTTTTCTCTTCGTTTCGCGTCCTGTTGCCGTTTGTTTTCTTTTTCTTTTCGGAATAAAGAGAAGAAGAGGGAAAAATAGCGGATCGTTGCGCTTTACATATTATATAACTCGAACATATGAATATACGAATAACGTAACGTGCAGAAGCAAATACAGAAAAGCAGGCATCTTGTCGTTAAATTGTAAGATATTGTGTTCAGACTCCAGAATGTACTCTGATCCCCCTTCCCCAGACTACTATATATTAAATATATTGTGCACTATGCTCCGAATTGTCCATACAAATAAATATATCGAAAAATCTCAATATGTATTTCTCTTTGTTCATTTGTGCGAAGAAAATTTCGAATCGCAACCTTTCATTCCTCTACGTGTAACGTGTATAGGAATACATACCAGTGTTTTTCGCTCTCGAGCAGGAGTTTGGCTGTGTTTCATTGCCTGTAGCTCAGCTCGTCGAATAGTAATTAGAATGACGAGAATTGCCAGGATGAGTGGCGCTCAGAACATCAAATACCCAGGAAAGTGATTAACGTTGTTGGCAGAATAATTATCGTCAGGTTAGGATTTGGTACTGTACAGACCGTAAAGCCTTGTGGCGCCATCTGCACGGCAAACGCAGAAACTCTTAGTAAACGTTATCAGTTCAAATCCCAAGAACTAGCGCGCGCTGCCATCTGACGTTGGTTTCACATAAAATGGCGGGAACGACTCAATAAGACGGAGCCATAATGCGCTACTGTCGTTATCGTCATTGATTCGACAGTCTCACGCGTCGAGGCATCGTCAAGAGCGCTGATTACTAATTAAAAGAGCGTAGCGTTAAGTAGAGTGTGATGGGCAAATACAAAATTAAGGTATGTACATACAAATCCACGGGAAGCTATTACGAAACGATATTAATATGTTAAGTATGAAAAGGTGGGGCCGTCATGTGCACTGGGGTATCTGACAAAGTCACGTAGGTTGGATACGAATCATAATGGTTGGTTATTATGACGTGAAATCATGGCAGTTATGATTTATTATTAGAAGACATGACGCGAACTTCTATAGAAATTCTTCGTTCTATTATAGGTCGGGATAATCGGCGGTTCTGGATTGGACAGTCCGCAAAATCAAATTTTGCAAAAAAAAACGGAAGTCAAGAGGGTGGACGTCGAGAATGATTTTGGATTACCAACCAGCAATTTGTATCAAGGTACCATATCCGGGGTCGACGTAGTATTGCTGTCAAGGTATTTATTTTTTTATATTACCGTGTAATTCTTTTTCTCAGCGTTACTCATTGCTTTATTCAACAGTGGCAATGAGCCTGATGTAATTAAACGACCTTTAACTCTTTATGCTCCGACGAAAATCTGATGTAGTTTCTAATATCTTTTAGGATGATTGGATTGGTTTTATCTCCGTTAATTAGTTGATAAGACGTAATCGTAATGCATGCATTGAGCTGATAATGTTCTTATTTATCATAACAGTTTTACACAGCAGCCACTCATGACTCTTTAAGATAATTATATATCGTTGAATTCTAGACATGGACCAGGCCACAAAATCACTCCGACTGCCGTGAATTATCGTGCGAATGTAGAGGCACTACGTCTCCTTGGCTGTACGCACGTCTTGGCATCCACGGCTTGTGGCTCCCTGACTGAGTCAATTGGCAGAGGGCAATTGGTTATCCCAGACAGTTTCCTGGATCGAACGGTCCACAGAAAAGGAACACTGTACGACGGCACGTCGCCCAATTATACGGGTAAAGTGCCCGTGACACATATAAATAAGAGGGCGCCCTTGAATCTTGCGTAAGAGTGAGTGAATAAAATTAAAAAAAAAAAAACTTAAAATTTACAGGAGTATGTCACGTGCCAATGGAGCCTGCTTTTGACCCGCATACATCAAAGTTGTTGGTCCAGGCTGCGAAGGAATTGGGCTATGACGTCAGACAAGGTGGTACCATCGTAGCGATAGAGGGACCACGATTTTCGTCAAAGGCCGAAAGTAACGCTCTGCGATTATGGGGCGGACATTTAGTCAACATGACCACATGCCCCGAGGTACATCATAACGCCCTGCGGTTCGATGATAAATCGAGATTGACAAGTACTTTAATATAATTGATCAGATAAAAACGTTGTAATCAGACGTCCTCTTCATTTGATAGGTCTGCGTCGCCAAGGAAGCTGGTCTTCTCTATGCAGCCGTGGCTATAGCCACGGATTTTGATTGCTGGAGAGAATCGGAGGACGTTGTTCACGCATCTGACGTTTTGGCCGTATTCAAGCAGAACGTCAGTAAAGTCACGGAGCTGATAGTCAAGGCGGTGGAACTTATTGGAAAAGGTGACTGGGATCAGCATATTGATGATCTCAAGGTGTGTATACAAGAAATCTTCCAAGTTCTAGATAAATGATGCTGATGTATTTTGATGATAATTTTTTTTTTCTTCAGAATCTACTCTGTAGCAGCAACGTGACATCCCATTGATTATGTAGGGTAGATGTGTAAGTTAAAAAAAATATAGAAGATACATCCTTTATTCTTAATCTTCATAATATTATAGATAAGTTAAAATAAAAGAACACGTTTACTTTATACATTGGCTTCAATTATTATTTTCCTCCGTTTTTATTGATATATTTTTATTTCTTTTTTATAAATTTTTTTTTCTTACCTTGCAATAGTATATCGATAACACGAAGCGTTCTTAAACTGTATTCACATTCGATTACACGTCGCAATGTACACATCATTATTGGCTAATACTTTACAATGTTATATTTGCAATATTCGTTTGCGTAGTCATCATGTAAACGCTTCACGTGATGAACGAGACTCGTTAGAATGGACACCGCTATCACTGACTCATCGCGAATTTTACAATCGATATTACAGGTTCTCGACATGAGTTCCACAGTGTTATTTTAGAAAGTTAAGAGAGGAGCGGGAGTAGCGTCGTGGAACTTGGGATAAATACGAAGGGGAATATAAATTGAATATTGTACAATTGTTAATAGCAATTAATAACAGTTTACAAGTAACGGAACGTGATATTTATTTATAATTATATATATTGTATATAATATAATAAAGGGCAAACGACTGGTCGATCGTACCTTGAATATATCTACAAATTACAACAGTTTGCCTTTGCGGTTTCCTTCTTTCTTCCATTTTTCTTTTTTAATATATGTATATAAATTATGATACATTCACAGAAATAGTAAGCGAAACGCCATTTACCATATTGTCAATAGCTTCATCGAATCATACTGTTAATCGTGATTTAATTATCAGCGCATAATTAAGCATCGTACGAAGAGGTTCCGTTGTGAAAAAAAATGTAGGGACGGTTAAGGGGAAAGTAGCATGTCAGAGGAAAAAGAAAAAAAAAAAAATTGAAAACGCAAAAAATTTTCATTCCTAAGAACGTCAGCCGCTGTAGCAAAGACAATAGTCTCTAATATGCATATGCAATTTCGTTAAACAGTTTTGCTTTTTTTTATCGAGACACGAAAAAGAAAGAAATCATTTTGTGACACAGCTGTCTCCAACAACAGTTGTATAGCAATTGATCAATTATTTTCAACGATCAATGTGTCCTTAAACGCCGGGAGCTGTATGACGTCAGTGGAGCATTGAATTATAAAATGAAAAGACAAAACTATGTTATTAATGTCTACGAAGAAACAGTGAAACGGAGGCAGGGAGCTAAACGCAGTACCGAGTCCTTAACTCTTATCTAGATTTAATACTTTTTTTGTCATTCATTTTTTTTTTAACTTTTCATTTAGCCATACCACAACTAAGCGCTAATATAAAAACCACGTAAGACCATTAGCAATTGTTAACATCGATCATAGATCAATCGTTGCGTTAATATATATATATATACCCACTTCCCAATAAAGTAATTTTTCAAAGCTACGAATACAATATACGTACAGTACGTGTGTGTTTGTGTGCGTATCTATACGCATGTGTCTCTGTGTTTGTGTATTGTAAATGAATATCGCATGATCGATGAACGAATAATGAGCCTTCTCTTTCATTGTATTAGCATTAATGACGTTACCTTATAAATTAAACGCGTATTGTAAATGTTGCACGTCCTCGATGTACAATTCTAAATGTAATATTTATAACTTTAAAGCAAAGGAATGGCAGTGCTGCATTTTGCCTCCGTTTTTTTTTTCACTGTCCCATCATAGATTCACAGATATCAATTTTGTCTAACGTTTAACACGTAAATTGCATTACCGTCCTTACCAGCCTGACGCGCGAGCTGACGTGAAGTTAATACATATTGTTTGTTTTAGTGCCGGGATTGAGGAGCTACTGAAAGAAAAAGAAAAAAAAAAGACCTCGAAGGAAATATGATGAACCTCGCCAATCCATGATACCAATAAATTCGTTGGCAGGAAAGAAATAGAGAAAGAAGAGTAAACGATCAATTGATTTTCTTATCTATTCAATGATGGTAGATAGAAGGTATTCGATGAGAAGGCTCGCGGTATTGGCTAAATCAATTTTACAATTATCTAATCGTCTAACGTATAGGATTCTCCCGAAAATGTGTCCTCAAAAACCCTTGTTTCGTAATTCTTACTGTTTCGCACATAATACTTACTGGGGTAGGAGTTGCGTGTTGCAAGAGACTCACGCTTGCTTGATTTTCTATTTTTTTTCTATTTTGCTTTTTTTTCCCTTCCTTAGCAAAGGACGCAAAGTGCATTCTCGTACAACGCGATGCGTTATGATTCCTTGTGAATCATCCAGCTAAACGTTTCCTTTTTAAATATACTCCTTGTGGGAGGTACGCGAGAGGGAGGCGCGTGACGTTATGGTTCTACAATTTTTAAATACTTTCTTTGTATTCGGAATATTTGCATCTCGATGGATGCTTCTCTGCACGCACGTGGTACAAGACAACAACGCGCCTTTAGCTATCACGACCACCAGCTACTTCGTCGCTAACTTACATTCATTTACTTAAACATATCATCATCAAGGTTAATTCCGCCAAAACAAAGGATGGAATTTTCGGTGGAACAGGCAAGGGCACCGATCTACTAAGGATCGGGAATAGCTAGCCCCTTGCCTCATACGTTCGCGCACATGTATTTACAAATGGATGCGTCGCCTATTATGCCATCGTTCGCCTGCGTTAATGCCAGAGCGTGGTTTTACATATTTTCTTCTGTCTTTTATACATATGATGCTGAGCGTGGAAAATATCCGAATAACTTTGCGTATCGACTCATGGCTCCGCCATCTTGTCGAAGGCGTGCCCAGCAAACATTATATGTTCTATTGCACTGTATGTGGAATTACTGAGTCTGTAGACGTTCGCAACGGAATGGGTGACTCGATTACGTTTTAAATGATTCCAAAATTCACATCAGACCCTCTGACATGAACGCAGGAGGTTTATATCTTTCTCTTTCTTTTTAAATCATCTCATCATTTATCACTAATTTTGTACGCACCTGCCGTTAGAACATCTGAAGTGGTAGCAGAAATTTCAACTAGATGAACAAAAGGGATGTGAAGTGTGCGCTAGAGGATGTTGAATCCAGCCTGGTAAACTAGACCTTATTATCAACCATGTCTACGTTGATTTTGTAATAAACGTAAGGAAAATAGTCATTCTGGCCGAAGCCTAGTCCAGGTATATCCACGCTCTGTAGTAAAGAAATAAAATAAACGAGTCGTTAGAGCATGTTTTCTTGGCTATAATTAAATACTGTCAGACTTACATCTTGATTAGAAGATTGCGAGGCTCCACCTGTGGCAGAGGAGTCGAGATGAGCATAAAGCTGATTCAAGACGTCCCGCAATCGTTTGGTACTTTTTTTGTTAGGATGGAGCAAGATTGCTTGGAAGTTAACCGGCAAGCCGTACCTGTTTAAATTCAATTTTGAATACTTTAACCAACAAAGTCCCACTTAAAACGTCCCTTTCTCCATTTCAGATAATAAGAACTGCAAGGTTACCTTAGAACAGACTCGACAAAGACTCTCAGAGCCTTGACGTGAATCCAGGCGCAGAAGCACTCACTGAAATTGACCTTAAGCCAGCGTACAAGAGGTCCAAATTGCTTCTTCTTGTCAGTAACGAGCTTGGTAATTTCATTCTTGCCTAAAGTACAAATAATTCTTCAATTAAAATGACAGGCTCTTGCAATGAACGGATAAATAAGAGATTTCCGTCTCTCTCTGTTCAATACAAACCAGCTGCTAGCTCTTCCTCGTTATACGTGAAGTCACGTACAATAAACTTCTTCTCGCGAGAGTGCAACTTGAATTCATCGATGACCTTCTTGAAGAGAGTCACCGTGAATAGACCGTACTCTGAATCTTGGGTGATCAGCTGGGTGCTGCGTGGCACAATCATGTCCGTCAAATGCTCATAGACGGCATGCCATTCCTGGAAGCTTGACCTGCGAATGTAGTGAATTATGTATTTTTGAAATACAGCCTATAACGGAAATTCGTGACTTATAAAAAAAAAAATCACAATTTACTCACTTGGGTACGATAACAAGAAGCGTGGACAAATATTCACTGTCCAGAATGAAGTGCTCCTTCTTGACAAGATCGGCAAGGTTCCGTGTCAGTAAGCTTCCCCTATTCAAATTAATACGTTAAATGTAAAAGTCAGCGTATATCAGATACAATAATAATAGAATTGATTAAATGGAAAACGAAAACTTACGTTTGCTTCTTTTCGAGGGTCTGCAAACTACCCTTCAGATTGTTGTAGATCGTGGATTTTGTTTTGAGGTCCGCATCGATCTGACCGACCTGTTTGCTGATAATATCCGCAATGTTTCTCAAGGACTGCTTAATCGGATACTTGGCCATGTCCCATTGGAATCGTGTTATGTATGTTGGCAGATCACCTAGTGTCATAAAGATGTTAACGCATCTGCTGCAATATGGCGTATTCTTTTATCATACACTATAGAGAACTTTGAACAGAGAGCTCTGGTTAATTAAGCAGTAAAGGTCAAATCGCTGAGCGAAGTGATCGTGACTAGAAAATTTTTTCAATTTCACACATTTCCCAATGGGAAATATAAATGTAACACTTTCAAATTAGAAGTTTGCAATATCGTATCGCGCAACGCTCAGTACGCTCTGTTTAAAGTTTTCACCAACTATCGAAGGAACGTTTAACAAGGCTTGCAATATTTATGTCAGGCGTCTGGGACACCTATAAATACTTTATGATCCTAGGTTAAAACGAAGGTAACGAAGACAACAAAACGCAATCAGAATAAAGGCCAGTATTTGATAATAGAACAAAAATAAAAGGTTGATTCTCCACTTTGAAGTAGGCATAAAGAAAAGTGGTGAAACTGAATTAGCAAAAGGAACGTGCAATTTACAGCACACAGAAGATTTGCATCTCGATACAGAGACTCCTCGCTACTACTGCCAGTTATGTTAAAAACAGAACAGCGTACTTTAGCGACGAGCATTATCAAAGATATTGGATTCGCCCAGTTAAAGATATGACATTACACATTTTTTTTTCAGCCATTAATCAAATCTAATAACTGTACGGAGAATGTTGTCAAAATAAATGAGCTTCGGTATCGAGATATCGCACGTGCTCGTTTACAAGAATCATACGATGTGCAGGAAGGACATTTCGGTTAGTACAGGCTGATCCAGAAAGCATCGTACCTCGATTAAATCGAATCCTTGAAAGGATCAATTTATAAAATTATATTATCAAGCTCAACCACCAATTTTATATTTTTCGTTAAATTAACATTCACAGAAGTGCTCAACTCAACGATCGACACTCCCCTGGCAAATTAACAAAACCCATCTCCTTTTTCTGACACACCCTGTAGCAACACGCTCGTATGAGTTATAAATCCAAACCGTACGATCAAACGTGCGACGTAACGAATTAAGCCAAATTTAATTTGAGGATGTTAAAAGCAGAGAAGGTACTTTTGGAAGTAGGCAGAGTAGAGTAACAGGTACTTTGGAAAAAGGATTAAACATTCGTCGCATCTCATCGAAACGACGAGTATTAAGTGAATGCAGTCCTTTTAAAACGAATAATTTCTAAGTCAATATCAGTATCACAGTATGTAGAAATCATCGTGCAACATTCACACTCTGGTCCATTGGTCTATTTTAATTATCAGGATCATGCTTTAGTAGAGTGAAAAAAAAAGAACATTGTCGATCCATTTAGTGATCTTTCGAATTTTTGTTGATCGTGTTTTTTGTGCTGTAGTCTGTTGTAATTTTACGGAGTCCGTTTTTTTCTCATATTGTATATTGTTGTATGTATCGTTTGTACGGTATTGGTCTTCACTGTGAAAACAATATTAACGATTAAAAAGCAACATTAATCCTCGGAATCTTCGAGGGAGCAAAGATCGAAGTCAACTGCGAGACAGAGGAAAAAAAATAATCGGTGCTGCAAGAAGAGGTGGTATCTGCGGATCGATGAAAATATCGTTGACAATCGTATATGGTAGTCGATTATGGAAAATCGACTGATTTATCCGAGAAAGTAGTTTCCAATATCGAACCGGAAGTACCGTCGATAGGGAAGTTATCGGAAACCAATAAAAATGAAAAAAAAAAAAAGGAAAATTTCATTCGTTCATGTTATCTCGTCGCGAAGATAGTCAAACTGCCTTTTCGGATAGTTTTTTTTTTTTCAATTTTCATTCTCTGGGTGATCTAGCGGTGAATGGTGACGCTAAGGAAACACTTTAAAAGTATACGTGGACGCGAAAAGTAAAGGGAATAAAAACTATTCGAGCAATCGAGTACAAGGGGTGATGTGTACGAAATAAATATAGAAAAAAGGGTACCAAAGAAATCGGAATAATGGCACAAAGAACACAAACGAATCAACGGAAGAAGCGGAAGCTCGGGATTTTTGTGACCGACTTTTACATTGGGACCGTGCACTATTTAATATATGTATATGCCACTCGTGTGGCTCAATATTTAGAGCAGTAATAATTTCTAAACAGTCGATTAAGCATATTTGAATTGAAAACTAAAGGAAACATCGACACGGCGTAGGCAGTTTCCGGTGAACGTATTATTCTTATAGGAATGTCCAATGTCATTGTGTTATCGTTACATAATGACTTAATGTCATTAAATAAAATGGGCATAATTCGTTTTTTTTTCTTCATATAATTAAAGGCGTATATCCTAGAAAAGAATAAAAGTTGCCGATATAATATTTTAGTTGGCAACTGACATGCTGCTAATGACTCATTAGCGATGACTTCAAGTCGTTTGGTACAATCAAAGATGTTCGGATAAAGTTTTAATTAAAAAAAATAGTAAAACAAGTCACATCGAACAATTTACCTTCGTCGGTATTATGTCTATTGGTCATCTACAGGTCTCGTATAAATTTCTAATCCATATAAGCTAAATCGACTGATTGTGGTATCATTGAATTTGCCCACGGCGTATAAATAGGTACTAAGAGAGGTTGTCCTGATTTTCTTAAAAATAATTGCTTTATGCGAAATAAGCCGTAACAATAGCCTGCATTTACTGTGTGATAAGGACTATTTGAATTGATTGAGAATGGTCAGTCGCAACTAATTTGTAAATGAATTCTTAGAGGGAATCGGACAATAAAGGGATATCAACTAGATTCGATAAGTCTGCTCTGCTGATATATACCGAATTCGCGATAAAAATCCTGTATATGTCGTTATAAATGATAAAATGACATTTAGCAAGTAGAGGGTATATGTATATCGTTATATATAATTTTGCAATATAATAGCCAAATGGATACACGCCTGAGCAACCCAACGTGATAGAACAATGCAATTCGCTCCCATCCAATTGTTTTAGCAAGTGTATAATTAAAACTAAAGAAACAATAAGAATAGTCGAGACTGGAGAGTCAGATATACGTCGCACCGAGGTCAGAGTTTGCTTTCACGATATCGAGTGTACGATCAGGAACGCAAGCTCTGAGAAGGCCAAGATAAGCGAGACAACCTCTCTCGTATCAAAGTTCACGTAGAGGGCAGATTGGCTTGTCAAACGGATGCCAATGGATGCCCCATGGTGCAGAGGATGAAAGGAGGTTGGACGAGCCACCCAGCTACGTCAGGGTAAGGTATTAGACGGGTCTGACGAGGCGGTGGTTCTGGGATGGGTACCTGGACTGGGCAAGTCGCCGCTATGGTCTTGGTCTTGGTTTTGTTCGTTTTCTTGGTCCTCGTCATCGACGTCCTCGTCGTCGCCGAGCGATTTCGTATTTGACGTTGTGCGACGTTCTTTCGGGGCGTTCCGAGAACGTACGACCTGGTGAAATCTGATCTCTCCGTCGCTGCTGCAGTCCGACGATAGGGATGGACTTGGACTTGTTGGGGTAGGACTTGGAGTTGGGGTCGGTGGGGCAGAAGCAGCGCACCAATGCGCGTGGTAGCACGAGTACACCGATGAAGAGTCGTTTGGCGTTCGGACGTCACAGGCGCCTTGGGAACTGGATGATGATTTCTTTTCAGAGATAGGGAGGTGATGGTTTTGATGATGGTAGTGGTGGTGGTGATGATGGTTGTGGTGTTGATGACGTTGATGATGTTGCTGACCTAAGCAGATTGCCGGCTCTGGTTCAGACTCCTCCGAGTCCCTCCACTGCTTGTGATGATGATGCTCCTTGGTACTCTTGTGTGACGGTGTTACTGGGGTGTTTGGCGGGGTGTCTGGACCACCCCCTTCGGGGCTCGTGATATCCCCGTCCACTGACGTTTGACCTATCCATTACAGCCCAGTCCCAATCTTCTCGCGATCTTTCTTATACGTCTCACTCAACTATTATTGCCTCCTACGCAAATGCCTAACGACAACGCTGACGAAACTGAACCATAACGACTCGAGAGAAAGTCACAGAGAGATAGATAAAGATTAAAGAAGATAAATTCAGAGAAAACAAAGAGGACGACAATTAAGAATTCGGAGTATTCGATGCTAAGCGTCCTACGTTATCTTTTATTTATATTTAAACAAGACTTGGATTACTCACTGATTCTTTTTTCCAATTTTCACTACATTTTTGTACTCTTATAGACACAGAGAACATCGGTAGTAGGAAATTAATGCGACACAGGCGAAAAAATATTTTTTCATAATTTTAAATTAATTTTTCTTAAAAAAAAAAAAAAAGAGAGACTCGACCAAATAACGCAGATCTGTTTAATTGGCAACAATCAGTTAATTGATGGAATTTTCTCGCGACACTTACAAACCATCAAATACTCCGAAATTGCGATGAAAAATAATCAACAATTCGTAAATAAACCATGAACGTGTAACTGAAGAAGACTCATAAGACTAATAGGAAGAAAACTGATAGTCGAGGTAACTTAGGAGAAGAAGAAACGAACAAATATGCTGCGAATCAATAAATTAAGTATACGGTGCAACGCAAAACAGCCAATAACATTAAAAATAAATCAGTGGATAATAAAGAAACTAATAGAAAATAAAAATCGAACGAAATAAAAATCAATTAAATAAATAAAACCTATGCATTTATTAAATTGGAGCTTGGTGACCACAGTAACCCAAGTATCTCCTTGCGTCCTCCAATCATTGATATTTCGATATATGATTATTTTTGTCTTTCTTTATCTTTATTTTTTTCTGGTTTTCCGTTCATTTGTCATCACGCAATTCACGTACAGTCTCGATGTCCAGGTACAGTAGAGATCCTTGACCAATTTTGCGACGCGCCACAACGTTTTTGTAACGAACGCGCATCGTGTTACACAAAATAAAGACAAAAGAAAATGGCGTAAGCGCCATGTGTGTTTCCGCCCGGGTGTTTCGTCGCGAGATATAGAGGCGGTGCACGTGTATGGGCATTTATTAATCAAAACAATAAGAAGAGGTAGGGGAAGAGGGTTAATGTGGTCGAAATTAATGAAAGCAAGCAAAGCAACACCACATATACAAATTGTCCATTATATATAATAGTTAATTAAAATAATCATCAACCAAGGACAAAAAGCACTCTACGTTACATGTAAATCTCATGGTACAATATAGTGTGCCTATCTCGCATATTGACTCGTTATAAACCGATATACTTTTTAATTCAGACATACGATTGACTGTTATTTTTGTTCAGTACAGGATGCGTGTTTGGCGGATTCTTGATTCGCTGTCAAGTATATAGAAAAAGATGATTTTGATAGCTGCTGTTTTCTAGATGAAGATGTAACTGCGGCATAGAGCCGAGCTCTGATTTGTGAATATTTTCAGCTTACTCACTGTTCTCTATGGCGTAGTAAACGTATCAGTGATGTGAACCGAAATTTCTTATGCTTTTGAAATTGACGTATGTATCTGCCAGAAAGAATATATCGTTTTAAAATGAGTCGTAGTGGATCAGTACACACTATACTTGCAGTAATTACATATGTTACTATAAAACTGACAGCCGCAAAAATTTTGCCTGTTCATCTGCTGTAATTTGCCAATGGATATTATATTAATCTTACATAAAATGGATTGTAATTGTTATTAACACTAACAGGCAAAATTATTGTTGTGATAATCCATCGCTATGTATCTCATGGGTTTTCGAGGATATTATGGGTCTTAAATGGAACGTCTTGCATGTTGAACTCATTACCTCCGACGAAACGAATTGAAATCTCAATAAATTAACCAATACTTGAGGCTACCGAGAAAATAAAATCAATTTCAATTAGTGTGCATGTTTCGTGTTGTGTACAGTATTCATTGGTGCCATTACTATATGGTCGACCGATAATGCGAACATATAGAAACACAATACGCTTACACAGGGAATTGATATACCTGCTTGCAAGGGCCCAAAACATATGATCCTCTTTCGTGTGAGGGGAGGATCTAGATTACTACAGTATATAGTTTCAAGTGTAATTTATGCATGAAGAATATTGTAGCAAAGAATTGACAGAGACTAGAACTAGATTTGATATCATGCGTAATTCTTGCTTTCATTTTGAACAAAGCTCGGGTAAAGCATAATGGATCTATGTGATTGCATCATTCATTCACTAAACTATTCTCATTATTTAATAAACTATGGATATTATTGGTTAATAGATATTACTAATAAATATGGTAGAAATATTTTTAAAAAACTTTGTTATGCTTGACGTTGAATATTAATGTATGAAATTATGCAGTTTGTCAGTTAAACATTTTTGGACCCCTGCCTACTTGTTAATCCATCAATATGATGGTAAAACGGAGAAATACAAAGATATAATATAGAAACAAAAATATACATAGGAAATGTAAAAGATCTACTCACTGTTGTTGGCCATCAGGTTCTCGTGCAGCTTGTCTCTTTGATCTTCTAGAACCTCGCCCAAGTATGTAGCGACCTTGCGTGTTACTTGCTCGACGAATGTATCAAGCTTGCCAAGATCATCGGACAAACCTACAAGTTGATCCAGTGTTCCGACCTTAAGATCAGGAATATGGAACTTGTAGTTTGAAGATAAGGAGTTTTGCTTCGATGTAAGGTTGTTCATTGTCTCCCATGTTTGCTGGCAGGTCTTCTCGCCTGGTGCCGATATCAACCAATATTCCGTCATCTTGAAGAGCTCCTTTTACAATTGCTCCTCTGCTACTCCTACAATACACACACAACTTAGAATTTTATCTATTAAATCACTACACATTGCAAGTGATACTGTTGTAAAGAAAAAAATGCGACAGAAGAATCATAAGTTGACACCAAATTTCTTTTTTTACACAGTAACTTTGCACCATAAAAAACTCCAGTATAATAGGGTTCCTAGAGACACAACCACCTGCCCCAACGAATTCAGTAAACATACAGTTATCTTTATATGTGGTGCATTTTTAAATTAAAAGCACAGTGAGAAACGGGCACACTACACCACGGATAATCCTCGCTAGTCCGAAAGCCGCAAAGGGTATAAAACAACGTTAAGAAACGAGGAGACATAAGGGGGTGTGGCACTCGATCTCGTCCCTCGTGAAAGATTACGTAATTAAGCGCGCTTTCCACGTGACGTGGGTCGAAATACATGCATGGCGCGCGGAAGTAGGATTGCGATCAATATAGAAGCGAATAAAGTACCGAGAGCAGCATAACATCAAGGTGCACAGAACCAGAATGGCCTTGAGTTGCAGCTAGCAGACGAGACGTTACGCTGCTAGAGGACCGTCTGTCTGTCCGAATGGCGCCTGGCGTCGAGACGCTCTCAGTAAAATCAATAGTATCAAGTATCGTAAAAGCGTCCAAGGATATGAACAACAGAGCAAACTATAATTTAACAACCATAGAAATCAGCCCGAAACTAATAAAAATTGTCGTGACCACTCGTGAGGAAACTTGCGCATAAGAAGGGCAAGGATTGCTTCCAGTATTTGGGTTATCGTCAAAGTAGCTTGTGTTTTCGATTATCATGGAAAAAATATTTGCTATTATAATTATTATGTGTTATTAATATATACCTGATTGCCTCGAATCTCGCCGAAGTCCCCTCGACTCGGGAAATGATTGAATTTCTCGCGAAATTCGGTACGATCGCTTGTCTACTCGTTCGTCGCCGAAACCATTGTCTCACGTGATGGGGTGCTGCTGTCTCGCGACCCGCCCGACAACTAAACGAAACGAAACGAACAGCTGACTGCCACACCAAACAGATTAGCCAACGCAAAAGTGATTCTATTGACGAACAACCGACACTTCGTTCATTTTTGCAAATCGAACTACAGTATTTTATATAATTGTCTTTTTAAATATAGTTAACAAATTTAAGACAGTTTTTTACGTAATCTTGAAATGATAATTTTTGTTAGTTCACTGTATTGTTTTATGTTCATGTATTTGACGGGAGGAATTTTTCATACCTTTATATTAAATTTTAACATCTAATTAGACCGAATTATTCTAATATTTTATATAGGAATTACTTTGATTATTGAGAATGTAAAAAATGCTATTAGTTGGGACTTAAATGTTGAAATTTAAGTGGATCATATGCGAATAATTTAGAATTCATGTTAATATGAGTTTGAAATTGTCGGTTTATGTTGCACACCCTGCAACCGCACCCATTGTGCACTGTACGCAAATTTTGTAGAGGGCAGCACTGTCTCAAACGTTTGTTTGTAAGAAATAGAAAGGAAAAAAAATGGTTGTGGCAGACATGGAAGCTGAGCAAAATAAGGAAAGGGTTTTGCAACTTATTAAGGATAAGGATAAGATAGAGGCAGATTTGAAAGCACTGAGGGAAATATTAGATTCTGTACGTATTGGATGAAATCTGTATTGTATGAAATCTTCATATAGGAATCAGATTAGTTATGTTTATTTCTGTCATTTGGAGTGACTTGTAATTTTTGCTTAACATTGCTTGAGTCTTGCTCATAATTTCAGAATCATGTTGGTATGAACGATCCTCTGGTGGATAATGATGGATATCCTCGGCAAGATATAGATGTATACCAAGTGAGACATACTCGCAGTAGAATAATATGTATGTAATTGAAAGACCATCGGTACTCCGATATCACTTTGTAGAATCTTTACTAATCAAAGAACTTTTCAGATCTTCAAAATGATCACAAGGCATTAATGAAGAAAATAGAAGAGGGACTTTATGAATTTCATTCGCATATGAGAGGACAGACAGACGATTTTATACCAGCAGCAACAAGCAGCTTACAAGAAACTGTACTGTTGGATCCATTTCTCAGAGTAAATTTAGTATTACCTGGTTCACCTGCTGAGATAGCGGTAAGTTTATTGTTATAGACACATTATTATAAAACGACCTGAAAGTAACTTATAATAATGTTGATATACATTTTCACATTCCTTTAGGGTATTCAAATTGAGGATTTGATACTAGAGTTTGGCTCCGTCGATGCTCAGAATTTCAAATCATTAAAAGACATTGCAGATGTTGTAGAACACAGTCGATATAAATCTGTTATAGTAAAGATCAAACGCGGCATTAACACGGCGACCCTGAGTTTAATTCCACGTCCTTGGAGTGGAAAAGGTCTTCTTGGTTGCAATGTAGTTCCTGTGGAAAGTGTTGAAAGATAAATCATACGTATAAATTTGTACTCTAAGCTGTACCTAACTATTTTCATGTTTGCATTAATATAAAAATAAACACGATTTTCTTAAATGCATGTAAAATATAATGTGTCTTCTTATTCAATCTTGCTATTAACAGATTTTAATAACTAGTGGCATTGAAACATAATAGTTTTAATCTCTAACGTAAGTTTATACCTTCTCAAGTTATTCAAAGAAGTTAGTATAAAAGGCTTTGATCTTTGCAATCCTACGTACACGCAAGAACAACCTGCAAGATGCAATACCTACTCATTGTAAGTACAGCTTTATCTATTCTTTAAATAGACTATTAATTTTGAACTATTTTTTAGGCAATAATTGCCACTACCATTGTTGGTATGTCATATTCATCAACTGTTGACTATTCCAACTCTGTTCCATACAACATTCTTTATACGGTTTATCCCTGGTATGAATCCGGAGCTGTGCTAGAAGTTTGGGCTAATGACGAATCCTCCAGCGCTGACAAAAAGCTCGCTACTATTACTCAAAACAACCAGAAAGGAACTACCATTTTATATCCTGAAAAAAACAATATTTATAACGAAACGGCTCATTCAAATAACGCTAACGACGCTCAACGATTATCTCATGGTCTATTGTGGCCGGCGAATTACGTACGTTAAATGCAACATAAAATAAATGATTATCGATGGTAATCTTAGCTTAACTTAATTCTTTATTTTTTTTTCATAGAGGAATTGGTCTAGAAAGTCGAATAATGATGAAGATTGAAAATTGGACAATATCGTGCATAACAAATAAATGACGAATTTGCGAACAATACAATTATATTCTATTATGCTTCATAGTGTTATAACGTGAAATAAAGGCTATAAATCCGTTAAAGAGTTCAATATTATTTTTACATTTTATATATATATTATTTATACATGAAAAATAATTAGCGAGAGTCAGTAACTCTTGATTTCTTGACACCAAATCAAAGTTTATGATTAATTGCTTTTATACCTAAATTCAAATCGTATTTCCTCTAAATACTTTCGACTTCAGTGAATCGATCGTTACCGGAAATTGATTATCAGCGCCATCCCAAAGAGCAGCAATGCCGAAAAGGCTGGGACTAGATTGATCATGGCCGGTAATTATAAGAATTTTATGAAGCTATTGGATTCTTGGCCAGTTGATAAGGCAAAAGTTCAAGGGTGAGTGTAATTTATAAGCGTTTTATATCAATAAACAAATCTGTCTTTCTTAGTCATATCATAATTTCGAGAGTATTCTGTTCTATAAAGTTTGTTTGGTTAGGTCGTTTTTAAGTTACTGTTTTATCGACATATCTTCTGTTGACAATGGCGCCAACATATGAACGTAATTTCTAATCTTAATTTATGTTTTTACAGGGATTTGGGACTACATCTTAGAGATCAAATAAAAATTGCTTTTTCGAAAGGTCCAGTTAATTCTCCAGTTGATCAGGAGAAGTGTGATCGCTATTACGCAAGTCTAAGTAGATTAGCATCAAATCAGTACGGACGATTGTACACTCGTACTTCGACATCGTCTGCGAGCGGTCTTACTGCAGAGCAGTGCACCTTAGCACTGTCACCAGAAGTCTTAAACTACTTTGCAGAGCAAGAGCTAAATATCTTTAAGAGGATATTGAAAAAATTCCAGAATGGCACAACTTCTACGAAGAATGAATAGTGGTGCCTTTTCAGAGTATATCAATTCTTTGAAAAGATTTCATGCACAAAGTGTAAGATATAGTCAACAACTTAATGAACAACCAAAGAACAGACCTCATTTGCCAGTAATGGCTGAAGAGGTTCTCAAGTACATGGAACCATCTGCAGGTGAAACTTTTGTGGATATGACCTTTGGTGCTGGAGGACATGCAATGAAGCTTCTGGAATCTGCACAAGATATTAAAATCTTTGCATTAGATAGAGATCCAGTGGCTTACAACTACGCAAAGGGTTTAGCTGAAAAGTATCCAGATCAAATAGTACCATTATTGGGAAGATTTTCGGAGTTACCAGAACTTTTAAAGGAACACCGAGTAAAAGCAAATTCTATTGATGGCTTCCTTTTTGACTTTGGTTGTTCATCCATGCAATTTGATATTGCTGAAAGAGGCTTCTCAATCTCTAAGAATGGTCCGTTGGATATGAGAATGGATGGATTTCGTTGCCCTGATCAACCGACTGCTGCTGACGTCTTAGCCCGAGCTGATATCATTGACCTGGAGCGTATTCTCAAGATATATGGTGAAGAAAAACAATATAAAAAAATTGCCAGAGCCATTCATGATGCTAGATTTATGTTCAAAAAACTAGAGACCACTAGTGAACTCGCAGAGTTAGTTGATTCCGTTTTGCTAGAGGACTACAGAACAGATCAGTTAGGAAGATTTTCCCATAAAGCTACCAAAACCTTTCAGGCATTGAGAATTTTTGTAAATAATGAACTTAACGAGATCAATTATGGTATTCTTATAGCTCAACAATATCTTAAAATCAGTGGTCGTCTCATTACTATATCCTTCCATTCTTTGGAGGATACAATAATAAAGAGACACTTAACTGGTCACGTAACAGAAAACGTAGCTAATACACAGCCGTTAAGATTTTCAAATTATGACAAATGCTTTAATGAAGAAGAAGTGGCTGTTGCGACAGGTACCCCTTGGATGATGTTACATAAGCACGTTCTGACTCCCTCCTTTGATGAAATCGATAATAATCCTCGATCGAGATCGGCAAAGTTTAGGGCTGCGATTAAAGTTAAATAAATATTAGTGTCATAAATAAAATAGTGCTGCTTTAATTTTTTCTGACTTGTCTATTATTCCTTGAGAAATCCTAGACCTTGGTAATGGTGATAAGAAAGAAATGGAGCATTCTTTTAATTATAAATGTATTATAGCAATATCGATAACAAGTTCAGATCTTAAGAAATAAACAATAAAATTCTTACAGGACAAAAGAGTATAACAACGTGGACCTGATACAATCTGTACTATACATATATAAATCCAACATAGTGGTTGAATCTCAAAATTTTCAAAATACAACTGCTTCATGTTTTTTCGTATTTAGAAAAGTCCTTCAATTTCATCTGTTTCGCTGTTCCAATCCATATCGTATATATTTGGCCTGGTAGGTAGTCCTGGCATTCTCATGATCTAATAAATTAAAATATTCAAACATTAGTTTTACATTGATTTCAGTTTTTACAAGAGTTGGATACTTTTTGAATACATATTTATTAATATGAATCACGAACCTCTCCAACCATTGGAACAACAAATCCAGCTCCTACTGACACAAAGATATCAGTAATATTTAGGGTGAATCCAGTTGGTGCGCCTTTGATTGCTGGATCTCCCGTTAACGAGTTGGAAGTTTTAGCCATACAAAGTGGGAGTTTGTCATATCCTAATTTTGTGTATTCGGCAATTTTTTCTTTGACCTACAACAAGAAATTTGTAAATAACAATATTCCTATTTTTTTTAAATTATATATACTGACCTTGTCCGCGAGGACAACTTGTCCAGCGCCATACATTTCCTTGGCAATTATATTAATCTTCTCCTCAATGCTTGCGTTCACGTCATACAAGAATTTAAATTTGTTTGGTTTATTTGTTGCAGCAATAACTGCATCTGCAAGTGCAGCTGCACCTTCACCGCCATCAGCCCAGTGAGTGCAAATGACTGCATCATCTGCACCACTGGCAATGGCTGCTTCCTTGACGAGATCCAATTCCGCCTGAGTGTCGGTACTGTAAACAAAAAACGTATTAGAAATGTTGCAAAATTATTTAAAAATACAAAATTTTAATAAAAGCTTTGCTAACGCGTGACTGTTGATAGCGACTACAACGGGAACTCCAAATTTGTTGCCATTGCTAATGTGTTTCTGAAGATTTGGCAGACCTTTGCGAACCAGCTCAAGATTCTCCTCTACGTATTCTTTCTTAAGGACTGCACCAGGTGTCACTGGAGGACCACCTCCATGCATCTTAAGAGCTCTGACCGTTGTTACCAGGACGATAGCATTGGGCACGTGACCAGACGTGCGACATTTTATGTTAAAGAACTTCTCCATGCCGATGTCGGAACCAAATCCAGCTTCCGTTATAACGAAACCGTCGGGACCAACGAGTTTAAGGGCAATAGCGTCGGCGATGATGGATGAGCAACCATGTGCAATATTTGCAAAAGGTCCAGCATGTACCAGTACCGGCGTACCTTCCAAAGATTGCATTAGTGTTGGATTGATAGCATCTTTTAGGAGAACAGTCATGGCCCCAGTCATACCCTGGGAAAATCAAATCGAATTCCCTTTATAAATCAAATCCAGTTTGATAATTTGGTTGAAAAAATTTGAATTTCAAAACTCACAAAATCTTCAGCAGTAAGTGGAGCTCCAGATTTGTTGAAAGCAACGACCATATTTCCTAGTCTTTGCTTCATATCTTCAACACTAGTGGCCAGAGCCAGAATTGCCATTATTTCCGAACCCACGGAAATGCAGAAGGAAGTTTCTCTGGTGTGTCCCTTTTCCGTTGGACTTTGGCCAATAGTGATTTTACGTAGGAAACGATCGTTTATATCAACGACTGAAATTAGTAATTAATTTTAATAAATCCTCCCTTTCAGAATCAGAAATATTTGAACTACTGCTCAAAATATATTACCTCTGGTCACGGTAATATTTTCGGGATCAATGTCCAATCTGACAAATTTACTCTGTTCTTCCGGCGTCAACGAATTTGGATCAGTTTTGTCAATCCCAAGTTTTTGTAGCCTTTTTATCTGAATTTTGGAAAACTTTCTGACACCTTTGACAGTTGGCACCAGTCTTTCATAAAGGGCTTTATCCGTTTGTGTCGATTCATGAAAATATCTAGCATCTATCTGAGCGGCCAGAAGATTATTAGCTGCACTGATTGCATGAATGTCGCCAGTGAGATGAAGATTAAACTCCTCCATAGGAATAACCTATAAGATCCAATTCACTATTACCTTTTATCAAACACACTTATTATGCGTTAACTACATTTAATTTATGTATATAATTACCTGGGAATAACCACCACCAGCAGCACCACCTTTGACACCAAAAGTTGGACCCTGACTGGGCTGCCTCAAAGTAGCAAAAGAATTTTTTTCACGAAGACCTGACAAGGCCTGAACCAAGCCAAGCGTAGTAGTGCTCTTTCCTTCGCCCAAAGGCGTAGGTGTAATTCCAACCACAACAACAAATTTCCCATTTGACTGATTCTTCAATCTTTTTAGAATATTTAGACTGATTTTCGCTTTCTTGCTGCCGTACGGACTGAATTCACTTGGCGAAAGACCAATTTCTTCTGCCAAACTAATAATTTGCTTGGGTTCCTGACTCCTGGAGATTTCTATGTCGCTAGGAACCGGCTTCTGCTTGTTCAGTGGTAAAATTCGCAAATTCCATTTAGAATTTATCAATCGTTCAGCTGCTCGTTGTGCCGAGATTACTGTGTTCTTCATCAACATGGCTACTGTCATTGGACCAACTCCTCCAGGAACTGGTGTAATGTACGAGGCTACTTTGACAGCTTCGTCGTAGTCCACATCGCCCACTAAGCGCTGACCCGATTTCTTTGTAGCGTCTGCACAAAACATAACACATAATAACTTTAGTCTATGGGTGGCGTGCGATGTACTGGCCAGTACGTGGTATTCGACATAGGATATATTATGTCTTGTGTTTTATAACGTGATACGATCATTACAATACGTCGATAAGAAGTTGTACTACCGTGAGTACCGCTTAAAAAATGTACACAACTTCTAGAAAAAAAAAAAAAAAAGAAATGAATTTACCTGGTATAGAATTGATGCCGCAGTCAATAACGACGGCACCGGGTTTTATCCAGGAACCTTTGACGAGTTGAGGCTGTCCGATACCAACAACCAAAATGTCTGCTTGAGATACCTAAAATTATCATTATTATTAAACAATTTCTATGAATAATTTTTCTTAAGTCTTCTAGTCTTATTTTTCATTTGCATTATTTTTATGGTATACAGGACTTACCACTTTTGCTAAATCCTTAGTTTTTGAGTGGCAAACTGTAACTGTTGCATTATTCCATTTCAATAATTCGGACACTGGTGTACCGACGATTTTACTTCTACCCAGCACGACACTGTTGGAACCCGCAATTGGAACTCCGCTCCTGAAATTGAGAATTTTAGTCATTTCATTTCTTTAGTCACTTAATCTGCGTGAAAATGTAAGACATATTAGTGCAGGTACTTTTTTATAAGTTCAATGCAACCGTTTGGTGTACAGGGTAAAAAACCAGTCATATCGCCAATGGCGACTCTTCCTTCATTGATGGTATTAAGTCTGAAAAACGGAAAAAAAAAAACATTAAACATGATAAAAGAAAAGTTAAGAGATTTTACTTTCTTTATTAACAAACAGTATATTCTATATTTATAATCATAATCGAGCAACATTATGTATGTATTTAAAAATCAAAGGTCATCCTGATTAAATTGGTATCAATATTTATCAGTTTTGTAATTAATAATCTTGACTTGAAATTGCTCAATTTGTATAATCGAATGCGTAAATAAGTTGAGCCAATAGAAAATATTCTATTATTGTAAAAATAATTTCTTTCCTATGACTTACCCATCCACATCTTTGTCGGGTGATACTGTATCTGTGATGAGATGAGAATTTATTGGATTTACACTATCCAATGGCATCTGAACAATGATTCCGTGTACACTGGGATCGTTATTTAATTTGTATAATTTGTTGAGAAGTTCCGTTTCCGTTATCGTGTTTGGGAGTTTAACGTGCTCTGCCTTGATTCCTATTTCACTGGCTGCTTTAATCTTCATTCTAATATAGACATTGGAATCTTCGCGGCCACCGACCTGAACAATTGCCAGACCCGGTGTAAAATCCGTCAGCTTTGACTTCAGGAAAGCTACATCCTTGGTTAAGGATTCGCGAATTTCCCTGAAATTAAATGAAAGTTTCGTTATTCGTTTTCAAAATTCCCGCCTTTTCTATAAATCGCAGAGTTATAAGTAATAAATACATATCTATTGTGCGATATAAACAAACGGAGTACAAGTAATTATATAAAATTATTATCAGTCTTATAAAACGTTATAAAATACAATTAAATTGTTATTGCAACGTTTGAACACATGATTCTAGCCTTTTAACGATACCGTGTAGCAACAGGTTTCTGCGGACTGTAACTCGAGGTCATATATGTTAATAAGAACTTAAATCATTCATTGCAATATGGAGCACACGAAATGTTTCTCAATTAACAAAAAATTTTCCTTTCCATAATATCCCATGAATACATCTATCAAATATTCCACAATGAAATTATTCATTCGCATCAGAATTTTTTCAAATTCACATTGATCCAAAACAGCACCACAAACAATTTTCGAATTTAAAACAAATCTAATGATTCAACAAAGTCAGATAATTTATCAGTCTATTTTTGCTGTATTTAACAGAACCGTTTAATTAATTAATTAATTAATATATTCAGATTATATATATAAACTTACTTAGCCAGTTCCGTGCCGGACAGCACAACACCTCGTACGTCCGTCCCCATGCTTCTCTGTAATATTCTGTGAAAGATCAAAACAAACGACCGATTACTAGACAAGCAGCAATAAATCTACAAGAACACATTGAACTTATACTTGGTATAAAATATCATACATAATATTAGTTTTTGGAGATTGTCAGACACTAATCACGAGACCTACGAGGTTAGAATAAACGGAGTTACAGTGGACTGACGGTTTCAAGCGGTTCTTCGCTTCGTAATACTTATCGTCCCTCCATTTCACAAGTCCTATGTTACGGACACTAACGCAACAACCTACACACAGTTCTTCACGCTTTTACATTTCTTGGTAGGATCAGTGGCTCTCAACTGGATGGTTCGTACAGTGAAATTAATATTAATTAGACTTGACAAACCGGCTTAGAAGTTATAAAACAATGTGAAA
>JARQSV010000332.1:1963100-2019406 GCA_030142285.1 Calameuta idolon | reverse complement strand
ACTGGATGGTTCGTACAGTGAAATTAATATTAATTAGACTTGACAAACCGGCTTAGAAGTTATAAAACAATGTGAAAGGCGATCAACTGAAATAAAAATATATTAATATATAAATAGTTATCAATAGAATTATTATATAAATAATACGCAGTTTGACAATAAACATAACAGTAAGATACTTTAATAAATTTTTGACAATTATATTGATTTTAAAAATGATCGTTAGTGTCTTTTTAAATAGGCTGGAATCTTACGTGACTACTTTTAGTAGGCTTCTCATATGTGACCGGATGGTTTGAACAGTTATGAGCTACTGATAGTTTTTTGTCTACTAGTGTCTAGAATGCAGATTAAAGAATGCAGAGCGCTGTGGGGGTCAATATTATCTTTATGTTTAATCTTCACGTGACTGCTTGCCCTCGTATTGAGAAATTCTGTTCGATAAACTCTGACACTTTTGAAGGTGATCTTAAGGCGCTATGACATTACAATTCGTTAGACCTAATTCCTCGTTCTGTGCTCAATTGATTTTACATGAAAATCGTTATAGCTTTGCTGTAATTTGTGTTGATCGGTGTGGCCGTTATAATGTATTTTAATTAAATATAATACTTAACAGCAAAGTGGGCGAGAATATCTTCAAGGATTTTAGTGCGCTTGCGATACCAGTTTTTAATGAAAAATTTATATTTTTGCTAATGGACTTGACAGGAAGCCGTTTTTCTGGCTATACGACGGTTTTTACAATTTTACTTTTTAATATATTATATATCAAAGTTCTTGGTGAAAAATGATAAAATTCACAAAGAAATTCTCCCGTCCTCTAAAGATTAATAAACAGGGTGTGTTTATCAAGTGTAATAATACATTGCCGTCACTGTTTGTTAGTTTCTGTCTAATTGACCAACGGTCATTGCTCAATATGATATACGTCAATGTTGTCTCTTGCAAAATGATGGCTTATCATGTCCCAGAGGCATCTTTTCGTAGCGATTAATCAATCGCTAAATTGACACGTTACTTGCCAGTTAATAATATTTCTCTGGAATTGAAGACATTATCATCTTGAATTTCGTTTAAGAGAATTATATGTCAAATCGCTCGTATTATTATAGCAGAAAATATTTAGCAGTTAAAATTTGACCCATCCTACGCGGCTTGAACTAGTCTCGAGGAATTATTTGGAGCTTTCTTCTTATTAAAATCTAATTGAATATCGTTTATTGAAAAAAAAAATGTAGCTGAAACTATTTTGACAATTTTTTATCGATTACTATGCCAGTGGATCTCGTTACAGTGTCAAATAAAAAAGTAAATAGACAATGATATGATGTTTTTTACGTCAAAGTTATCTGCGACTGAAATACATCAGGATCGTAGGATGGAACGTACTTAAGGCCGCTTTTCAATTAAGTAAATTTGCAGTGGTTCGAAGTTGGTGGTGCGGCTGCTGAGCAGCTGGTAAGCAACTCTCCCTTCTAAACTTCGACGTAAACTCAACAAAAACAGTTCACTTCCTCTCATTCCGGTCCTGTTCCAAGCAGCAAGGTATTCCCGATAGCCCTGCGTCCAGCCTAATTTACTGGCTGGTCTGCTGAGAACAGCCCAGGACAGCTCGCAAAAACTGGTTTCAGTCTTGACCAGGAGGAGAATTAATCTCGTCATTAGAAATCTTAAGACGGTAGCTGGAAAGGGTCACGGTGTTTCTGGGTAAAAGAAGTTTTATCGAAGACTTGAAAAAAATAATAATATTGAAGTAAATAATTGAAAAACGTAAAATTTTTTAGATCCTAGACATCAATAGTATATTATTTAGAAATAAATATAAATAATATTAAGAAACAAGTTTGTTTTTTCTGTGTCTCATCGGAGAACTGTGATTAGGTTATAGTTTTTGTGAGTAATAACACAAAGAATCACTAGATGGCAGTGCAGTCGCTGAAGATTATTAAGATTAAGGAAGATCCTTTCCTTCTGGCATTTCGACTGACGTTTTCGGCCGTTCCATATCGCCGAGTTCCATAAGGACGCCAGTACGACAAAGCCAACCTGCCAAGAAGATGACTTCACGGTGGCTTTGTGATTCTCAGCGGAACTAATCCAACCTGGGCACCCTGGTGTCTCATGGGGCAAGTTTATGCCCTACTCGAAGCTTCTCAGAGTGCCGAGTCCCGGCGGTCCCTTCGCCAGACTTTAATTACGCCTTATCTTCGGCACCGCTGGGATCCGGGCTTTCGATTGTACGAAATGAGTACGAGCCCTTAGGATCGCGAGATTCGCCCTTTAAGCATTCCCTTCTACCTGCCGCCTGCCCCTTTCCACCGCACTTCGCCATGGAATTTACATCTGGTTCATGGGTTCCCTCTGATAAGCTCCGCCTTATTAATTAGTACTTGGGAAATCCGGATCGCGGTACTAACAGTTTCTCTTGATTTTGATACTTTTCAAAATGGAGGATTCACGAGAATTAAGCCTGAGAAAAAATTATGAATTCTTATGGCGTACACCCCGGACGGAATAATACATAAATTATATGTATATGTATAAAATATTATGGCGTGTGTAAAATTGCATATTAGATGCCAATGCTAATGGAATCGGGGATGGTGATATCGGTGGTCCTGTGAAAATTGATGGATCGAAACGGCAACCAGTACGCGTAACAGTAAGGTATTGGGGCGGCATCCTTTACGGCCTTTCCCGAACCATGCGAGATCCCCCAAGACCACTTTCATCAGTGTTCCGCAGTCCCTGGACTTGTCTCCCTTCTCCCTGTCGTCGTCTCTCTCCCACTCTCAGAATCCCTAGTCTCCTCCTCGAGGAGCAACTCAATCTCAATTCACAAGTCTTGCCAGGCCGCCCGCGGCAATCTTATGTGCAATCGATATTACCCGCCTCTCTTCGTTCCGTAAGCCACGTCCTCTTCGAATATCTTTCGGCAGTACTTCTCACCTGGTGAAGGATTCGAGTCCCTCTAGACGATGAAAACAGTTACAGTGGAACTTCGAAAACTCACGGGATACAAAATATACTTCGAGTGATCGTAGTTTCGACCTATCAGGGTTTTTAAGTTATAGAAGTGAAGCATTAGAAAATTCGAAGATTCATAGTCTTATAGAGATTTTTGACTAATTGTAAGTTCCGCTGTTTCAATAAATAATAAGATGATAAAAAAGTAATGAAAATTCTAAGTGCACCAAAAATCCTAGATTTTGATATCTTATGGAAATTCTTATGACCCAATTTATTTAATTAACCGTCACTCGAACTCTGTTTGAATTTTTAATTAATTATGGAATATCAAACCAGTAAAAATTGTAATCAAATTAATTTGTTCACATCCAATTCAACTTATTCTCATTGCTATAGTCAAGTCTGATGCTATTCCAAAGCTTGGGCTTAGGATAGCCTAACTTCTCAGCCCACCTCTCTTACTTCCACACTAATATAGCCATGACTAGGTTCCTTGGGGTGTGCATGGGGTGAATGGAGGGTTGAATGAGGAAAGGGGGGAGGTTTGGCGAGTTTGTAGCTTCGTCGCGGGGTACCTACCGATTCCAACTTCTCCGGATAGTTAAGCTTAAGGGGTCTACGGAGGAACTAGCCTTGGGCTGACTAGGAGTCAGTAAGGTTGCAAGGGTGAACGGATGAAAGGGGTAAAGAGGACGTAACGTTCGAAGGGTGGAAAAGGGGTGCCGATCTCTAGGAGTAACGTAACTTGGACCACAAATTCCTTTATCGGTTACAGGAATATGCATTCCCCCATGCTTACTAAGGGTACATGCCAGAATTCACTGGAGCCTATACAGTATCCATAAGGAACTTTCCAAGTCCGTTAAGATCTTTATGCTTGGCAGTCTAATTCAATATTTGATCAGAATTTATTATCAGATATTTTTCCTTGATATATATATATATATATATACATATATATAAATTCAATAAAGATCCGTTTATACAATATTATATTTTGGACCCACCATACCCGTTCGACACATTAAATGCAAAGTATCTAATATTCAAATGATATAGCAGTTCGCTTAAGCTTGGATGCCACTTGTAAAGTGTAAACTACCATAGTCGTAAAGCAGGCATTACAACGCTCTACATTTAGCACCCTCCATAAACATTTACATTATATTATACAACTATGTGCTACCAACCACGTGATCCTGCTGATCTTCGAGCAAATAGCGTTCATAAGGGCTGGTTCTTAGAAATGGAAATTGGATAAAAATTAATTTTTTTAAACCCAGTACGCACGACACAGCTGAAAGACATCATTTTAAGGTGGCTACTAGGGCTCGGACTACCCTGTCATACATTCTAGTGTTAATCATGTCGGATATAGTTTTAGGGTAAAAAACTTATTTTTCTCTTTGATACAAGAGTAAATATTTCCCGAATCGAGTTTGACGTGCCAGACAGAAATTTTTAAGGAAATGGGATTGATGGTCCATCCAGATTCCACTCGAGAGTGAATAGCGATAGGGAGCCAAGTGGCAAGTGGTCATTTTCAATCAGCGATCCCTTCGCGACGGCTAATCGAAATTAATAGCTATGGCAGCCACTCCTCCGCATCTAGACGATATCTCGAAGAGGCTTCGGCAGGAGGAAGGAAGCACAGAGAACTTCAGATTGGATGCTGGCAATAAATAGATGATTGAAGCTGGCTTGGACCCGCGACGGAAGGGATATGAAATTAATATAACTCTATCTTCGTACCGTCTCCTAGATCCTTCTCGATCCTTCTTCATCGTACTGCCTGATTATATGGCATCCTCGGTATCGTCCGACTGCTCGTCCGGAAAGACCCTGCGATGCGAATATCAAGGAAATTGGGGAAGCGTTTCTGAATATGTATTAAGAACGCTTCAATGAATCGCAATTCGCTATTCGCCATAACGCCGATCCTCTTATTAATTAGACATTTATGACTGAAGATTGAAATTTTAATACAAATTTTTCGAATTTTTGGTTACATTCATTTACTGACGTTTAAATATCAGCGGGATTTTACTTTCATGATTTGATCCTGAGGAAGTTCGGTTTCTACGAATAAGTTTATTTTGAGGTTAGACATTTTTCTTACAGTATTTATGTCATCCGTGTGGTGGATACTTGATTTGAATGATTTCAGTCACTCTCCATGCATCGCTAATGAAATTACTTTCATAGCCATTTGCATTAAGCGATACGAAGGTTGTTGATTTATGTCAGTATTTCGAATGGGATAAGAATTGTCTATTGACTATAAAATAAATTTCTTAAAAATCGTCATTATTAATTCCATCAATAGGACAACGTTAAAATATCATTTTTTATGTTACTAAATTCAAAATATAATTTGTCAAGCAATGTTAACATTATTTTTTTTCACTTTCAACTCACACGTGTATCTACTACGAGAGTCAATTATTCAGCGTCACCGAGCACTATGTTTAGTTTTGGGAAAGTTTCGTCTTTTCCGTAGAAGCGACGTAAAATCCCTGGCTAGTCCGCATTTAATGGCGGACATTTTGAAAGTTTTGGAAAAGCTCCGAGTTCGTTTTACGATAAATTTTGTTAAATGGTCAAGGGTGAATTAGTCGAGAAACTCCGTACGCCGATTGGCTCAGCGATTGGATCGTTCTATTTTGGGGTTGGGTCAATAGTTTGAAGTTTCGTCGACCCTAACTGCTCGTCGGGTGGGGAGAAGAAAGATAACTTTATGCCAGGAGAGGGTAAGACGCGACGAGATACTAGGGGTTGATTGGGTGGGCTGTTGGGTAGTTGGGTATAAGTATAGGCACTATAGCTATAGCATGGAGCAATGGAGCCATTGAGTCATATAGAGGGTGAGACCCATCACATCATAGCTTTCCAAGTCGTAGAAGAGAATTCAGTGGCTTCGCCTATGATGAAAGCGAAATTATAGGATGCAAAAATATTCTAGACCAAATGCAATTCCGAAGGGTCCGAGGATCGCAGGACCTTCGTAACTAAACGGCCCAACGGACGCTTGTTGAAACTCTCGTACATCTTGAAAGTAAAATGGTTAAGGGTTTGCCGGAACTGCTAAGGGCTGTAAAAGGTCCTTTGGCATTACTTCGTTATCGATGAAAATTATTGGGAAAACTTTTATGGAATTTCATTTTTCTTTATTTGCTACCCTCTATATATGTATGTATGTCAATATTAATTGATACAACCGATATCGCGGAATTTTTGAAATTTCGTATCATAATTGACATCGAGTGAATATCATTGAGTGGGGTGAGCGTGTGGCTAACTATTTTTACGATGATGACTACTAGAATTTTTTTATAACGGTTTTTTTTTTCTCTGCATTTTTGGAATTGTCGATGGGTCGAAAGTGAGTATTGGTGTAATTTACTTTTTCTCTCTCTGTGGACGTTTTGAAAAAATCTGACGGACCACAGCGAAGTGCAGGATGCGTGTGAGTGCATCGGTCACGCATGCACTCGATTGATCGCCAATGCTAGCAAACCACCCCTGGCGCTCTTCAGTTTTTCACGGCCGACTAGGGTTGAAACTCTGCCGAACTGTTCGCTGCGTAATTCTCATCATAAATAAAAAAACAATTTTGGGATGTGTTAGCGCGGTATCTTCTGTTTACAACCTCAGTAGACTTTGTCCAAAGAAAAAGTTCATAAAACTCGCCAAGACGTTTTGAAACAGAGTGAAATTTTTTTTTACTTTTTTTTCACGGTTTCTCAAAATCAATTCTTAATTTTTAAAAATGGATGAAACACCGAAAACTACACAGAAAACCCAGGTGAGCCGTATTGAAAAAAATTATTTAAATCTAATATCGACAAGTGTTCCATATCCAAACAATTTGTTCTTATCATTTATAAAATTATTTGAAACAAAAATTTCGATGAATTCAATGAAAAATTTATTCAAAGGCATATCCAGCACATTCAACATAATTTTGCTAACCAATCACGAATCTCTGGTAATTGACTGAATATGAAATAACAAGATCAAATGAAATAGTCCTAAGATTAGAGGCTAATAGACTATAATCTATAAGAAGACCTAATAACGTTATGAGAGAAAATCAAGTAAATTCTCAAAATGACCACCCGCACGGTTGTATCGGTGAAAACAAATTGCAGCGACTTCGAGCTACGTGAACCAATGCCTGATATCAACGAATGACGTATTCTTATATGAGCCATGCATCATTAGGAAAATCACTCCCCTACTATAAATTTTCCAGAGCTAAACAAACGCTTCTACTTAGGAGCATGAACGCTGAATCAGAAGCAGCGTCAATCACGGTCAAGAGGGGTTGCCAATTGAGCTCGAGGTTGAGTGCGGGGATGAAAATGGGGTTGTGGATGAGGTGGTCTCCTATTAGAAAGGTGGAAAGGATTTGATGAAGCATTTCAGTACCAATGACTATATGCCACGTATTACAGAAGAGCCAAACATAACCTCAATATAGGCTCTATGGCAAGACGACGGTCTGCCACGTAAAAAAAAAAGAATATTGCGTTACATTTATAATCGGTATATATTATTTATTACAATAAAAATGCATCTGCAATGTATAGGTTCCTTAAAAGAAATACCAAACAGTAGATACTTCATGTACAATAATAATAATATTGATATAGGCATACATAGAAAGAAATGCCAATAGGGAGCTTTTAATTCAGCATAATAGTGATTTTGATAGGAAATTCTAAATATGGCATCCATGGTTGCTGCGTGGAGATCCAACATGGGAGAAGAATGGGTTTGGCCGAAATTCGAATTCCCTGTAGGAGGACAATGAGTTGAGGGTTCAGGGCTAAGGGCTCGTGGGGTTCGCATCTTAGATAGCATCGACAGAAGGGGGCGAAGGGGGCTAGGGGAGGGATTTCATGGTGGGGAACTCGATTTCTCCCTTATCCATTTGCAACCCTCATTGAGCACAGCATCCCTCGAGCTGGACAAAGCTCCATCTTAACAGCCATATTGAGTTCAGATTCGTATAACGAATTTTGAAGTTTTTTTTTTTTTACGATTGGAATTACAATTTTTTTTACATTGGTATTCACCAACCGTTTTGAAAATATCTGTATGCTTCTTAGTATCCTGTGAAATAGTGATACAGGATTCAGGATCATTTAATAGAGAAATTGTCAGGATCTTTAGGATTCTCTTGGTAGTTCCAGTACATAATAAAATCAAAGTCCTTCGAAAGTCATAAAACTGTACTTGCTGTCTTCGTTCTCTCTTCTTCTCTCACTCTCTCTCATGAATATGATCACTCCTAGCAATGTGAAACGCTACGAGTCGCATCTGTCAGGAGTGGCCCTGTTCTACCAATCATGAAATAACCTTAGTTAATTTGCAAAAGAGAGATAGGATATGTATATATACATACATACGCGCATATAGGAAAGGCAGAAATATGTATAGAGAAAGATAGAGAGAGACAGAGAGGAAGAAGAGAAAGCGGAGTAGTCCGAGGTTCTCTGGTAGTGCGAAGCTATAGCCAAAGTATGAAACTCTCGGCTCCTAGGAGAGTCCTGGGTAATCACCGAACTTCGCTGTTCCCTTAGGAACATCTCCAGCGCCTCCCACTCTCTTGGCCAGATCCCAGTCCCTCCTTAACCAACGAATTCGCCCATGCTCCTGACGGTGAACCGATATAACTTTACTCCTGGGGGTGTAGTAGAACTTCTCGCAGCAGCCCCTACACAGTAAGCAGTCATCCACTTCGTGCAGACTAAGAACCTTGACCGATTCATGTTTTCTTAGGATCCTGTTGACTTTTTCTTTTTAATGGCGTCTTTTTGATGATCGAGAAAAAAAACATGTCCGACTTTGAGATAGCAACTCTTATAGAGATCTGACGAGGCAGGGAGGATCTCATGACTGTTATCAGGTCAATCCGTTGTGGGATGACCGTTTCCTTCAAGGACAATAAGGTTGCTCGATGGACACAGCCATCATGACAATGCTGGCTTATTATCTGGGACAAAAGCGTTGATATACTCGAGGGTGAAAGCATCTATTCCGCTGAAGACGCTACCAAAACCTAAGCCTACTAATGGATTCCTTCAAGAGCAGCTGTCGCCTCAAGATTGACTGAGTCCAGCTGAATTAATCGACGTGTCTTCCACAGTTGACTGAGTAAACACGGGACTTTGACTTTCTTGATGTACAGGGTGGGGCAAAAATCGTGGTACAGTCGAAAAGTAAGAGATTCCTTATGGAAAAGTCAGTCGTAATTGAAGAATACATTTCTTCTATACGAGGTTCATTTAAGATAAAATAAACTTTAAATGTTAATAGGGTATGCTTGCATCTGACTAAGGATCGACTTACGAATCTATTTTCTTCCATATCTATATACAATGATACAATGGCATAAGATGGTTTAAAATAATTTGATAGATAGTCCAATTTTGGAAACGATTTATTTTGTTAAATTACGAATTTTTGGAAATCTCGACATCATTGTTGTACACAAAGTTGTATTTGTCGAATCAAAGAGTCATGAACCGCATCTAGGGTGGGTTGAGCCTTCAATTTTTCAAGCGTCTGCAAGACGTGATATTTTATACAAATAGAAAAAAGAACAGTACGTCAAACGATTTTCCTTATATCAATTATTAGTCGAGTGCACGCGGCTGTGATTAGCCCGATTGATTTTTGAAGTCATTTTTCTTAAAAAAGATTATATATAGCTTTGGCTGTGATTATGAAATTTTTTAGAAATTTATATGGTACGATGGAGTTTTTTTTGGATTTTTCAAATAAAATTTTGCAGTTCAATTTAAGTGAGTTGTTGAAATTGAGAATTTGTAGGTAATATCGACGGAAGACTAATTTCAATTGTTTTAACCGATTTAAGGGATGATTTTCTAACTTTTATTTAATAGTGCCTACTAGTAGTGGTATAAGCAGCGATATAGTATTTACATTGTCCGTTGTTTAATCAAAACGAAGAGCATCCATCCCGCTCCTAAGAGATGGCGTACACTGCCATTTTGATGTCTCGCAGGAATAGGGGTAAATTATTGATCGTAACTGCCCCTAGACTCGCCAGAGCCACCTACGCATGATACTCTTAACTCGCTGTCCAGTAGGGATGGTTGACGATAAGGGTAGTTTTGCCTTAAGTAACGACGTGGAAGTAAGTGCCGGTACAGTAGTATTCCACCCTTAATAATTATCCGTAAAATTCATCCCTTACGACTGTCTTATCCAAAGGGAGCTAACCTCTCTCTCTTAGAAAATTAAATGGAAAATTAATCCTTTAATTTCTTTGAATTCGCGTGTCTGATATTTCATCCCTTACAAAACCTTCCTTAAAAAAAGTAATTCAAATAAACTATCAGGATTTCCGTTACTTACCATTGCTTGCGCTTGATGAAAATTTCTCAGTGGTACTGACCACCGTCCAGTTTCCTCGCCACCGCGATGCAGACTAATCTCTACACGAGCGTCGCGACGTCGACGAGACGAACGGAGAGACGGTGGAAACATTAAAAGAATGGAACAAAAAAAATGTCCTAAACCAGTTCTACCACTTGCGCGTGAACTAGGGGTAGTTCGGCATATTCGTTGAGCCGCTGGACATTAGACTTGTCTCTCAGCATCCTGATGGTCCAGTAACTGGACAATGATGACCGGTAGTGAAACTGGACATCGCGCGAGATGACCAACCGGTTCAACCGGCAGATGCAAAAGTGCTGGACCGCTCAGTTGCCAATGTCGCAGCTGCCCTGTTTAAATTCTGAAGAAGGGTGCGGGACTCGTCTTCACTCATAAATAAATCCAACGCAAATCACATTGATAGCACAATTTATGATCTCCATAAATTAATAAAAAAAGTATCAACAAAGTGCTGAAGAATTAAAAAATATCCAATTAGTTAAATCATCTCAAAGATATACAGGACTTATAATAAGCAATATAAATTTCATGGAAAATATTTTTGAAATATTTACCCAGCAACTTTCCCTACTTTTATACCAATTTTTTCATGACAATATATACATGCATTACAAACGGAATAATTGTGTAATTTCACTGTAGCGCAATGGGAATTATAAGCATTTAATTTACGTGCCTATAAATTTATGTGTAATAGGGTAAATCGATTAAGGGTTACATATGGTATAGTCAATATTTTTATTTCAATTATACCAATTCACAAGACGTTTTCAAAGCCAACTGAAAAAAAGCATCCCCCATTTATTTCCGGTTGCGGCGCGACGTTTTTCCGTTTTCAGTTTTAACACAGGATACTTGCTACGCTAATGGGGAAGATGCCACGTAGTGTGCGCTAATTAAAAATATGTCCCCTAATTAATCCAGAATAAAAGAACAGTAAGGGGTGAGAAAAGGAGAAGTCCGTAAACAATTAGTAGACCGCAAGCCGGTCGTAGGTCGTAGGTAGACGTTAGAGGTTGTTGCAACGCGTGGGTGGATGTTAATACGATGCAATAAAAAATAAAACTTACCGCTGGTATAATCCAGCTAAATAAACTTGGTAAATAAATAATTAAATAATTAACGTGAGCTCGTGTGAACTATCGTCGCCTCTTCTTCGTATTCGTATTAATATGTATGCAAGCCATGTGCGGGGACATGTGTATGTGTTTGCGCGTCAGGAAAAGAAGGGAGGTGCGAGACGTAAGTGTGAAAGAATAATTTTTGACCGGAGCATAATCCTACGCGTCATACAAAACATGGTCAATAGCACTGCAGTATCAGATACCTACAAATTTTGGGTAAAGGGTTAAAAACGTGAGGCTCTTTGCAAGCAGGGATCCTCAATATTTTACTTTTTTCTTATGAATCGTATCGAGTAAAAATTAAAAAATTTCTATTATATATTGATTTTAATTTTCGTATATAAAATCCAAATGATTTTTTTGCACAAATTTTTTTTTTCATACAAATTCGTATATCAGTCGATATATCTGTTTGCTATGAAATGATATATTTTCACTAAATTTGTTTTCTTATTTTAATTTTGTGCTTCAGCATATTTACATTTTTTCTAAACATAATTTTTTTTTAATAAATATTTCAAATTCCACAGATTTTAACTCTACAGATTTTGAGAACCGTAGTCTACAGGTTAGCTGGTTAACTCAGAACCTCAAGCACATTATGAACTCTTCCTGGCCGTGTTTCAGCCTTTTCTAGTTTGCCACCTCCAACAAGCCGCGGAGGTCTAGATAAAGCAAAAGAGCAAATGAGAGAGAAAGACGGAGATAGACTAGAGAGAAAGAGAGAGAGTAGGAGGGAGAGTGCAAGGTGAATAAAAAGATAAAACGGTAAGCTTAATAGAAAGTAGAAAGTTGCGACTGTAGAAAGGGAGATGGAAGTGAAATGGACGAAGAAGATGGCGGCTACGATTGCATTCAAGTATATGCAGAAGTAGCTATATATGTATAAGCGCACGTAGATATGCTAGAAACGTCACAGGGTGCAGTTTTATCGTGTGGTTTATATTGCACTTGCATTTTCCTAAAGGCAGTTCTTCTTCCTCGCCGTATAAAAGTATTAAGTGTAAAGTTCAAGCTTTTTGCATTATACAGTATTGTTCTTTATTTCATTTTTTGCCAGGACCGAGAAGACACTTACTTCTTTTTCTCAATAATTTTTTTATCATGTATTGTTTCATTTCTTTTTTTCACTACAAAATTTGCAATTCTGGATATGTGTGACCTCTTCACTGATTTTCAACCCTTTACGTATTTTGTTTCTGATTCATTCAAAGACAACACACGTATTGCTAATAAAGTTTATATATTACTTGTAATCTTATAATTATAATTATTGTTAAAATAATATATTTAAAAAAATGATAAGTATCCGAGTTTTTTTTAAGTGTCACGTTTGAGATTACGTTATACCTTTACGTATAATTTGTGTCGTTTACGAATTATAGAAATGAAAGCTTAATTAATTTTATCTGATTCTTTGGTTATTGAATAAAATTATGAAAAATAATTTTTTAAATCTAAACAGAATTTCTGCCGCGAAAGTATTGTCCGTGGGAAGTTTAAGAGTTTTGGTCAGCCCTGAAGCATCCCTACAGTCGAGATCAAGAGGGGAGTGTGGGTACGAGGGGAGGGGGGTGTTAGAGAATAGCATGAGCTTTAAGGGTGTATATAGAGGTGGTGCCGGAAGTTAAGGTCACTATAGAGGGGCGTGGCGGTATCTTAAGTTACACGAAAGCATTTCAGCCAATAGCATGGCTTCTGAAAGTTAACTAAAGATCCTGGTCAGATAAAAATTAATAGTTTCATCTCATCACTGTACCATGATCTGTACGAAAAATTGAAGTTAATTAAAATGTGTGTCTTTAAAAAAATTAAAAATCTACATACTTTCCAAAAAATCTAAAATTTTTCCAAATTTTATATGACGTCATCAATTTGCAATTCAGCTATATAATTGATTTGAGAAAATTTGATCTTGAAAGGTTAAGTTTGTCCTTGCCCTTGATTTCGGTTCCAACGTGACCGTCGAGATGATCGAGATGATCGAGGTGACCGAGCTGACTGAAGTGGCCCAATGGTATGAAAATTTAGGACAAAGTGTAAAACATTCGAAGTGGTGTCCACTTTTACGGGGTTTATGCCTTCCGTTTCCTCTGCTGCTATTATCCGGCCTCTTCTCTCTTGTTCTCGGTTGGCGTTGTGTCTGAAACAATAAAACACGTTCCTGAATGAAACCCTTTCTCTTTCATACTCTCTTTCCTCTCCTCTCTCTCGTTCTCTCTTTTACGCGCAAGCGAGGAAACCAACCCAGCCGCCGGCGCGCGACCCTCTTTTAACACGCTTTATCATCCTCCTTCCTTTCATTCACTCGCGGCTTCCCACTAATAAAGCTAAAAGTCTCGAGGTCAATTTGCCGTAAAACAAAAATGGTCCCGGTGACCTCAGCCTAGTTTCGAAGTGACCAATTTCAATAAAACGAAAAAAATGTATAAGTAATACCTGACATAATTTGTTTTCAAGAATTAAGTTTAGAGAAATTTTTTTTTTTTTCAAATTAAGGGAGTCGCTTATCTGTAAGTGCTAAGAGGGTAGGAAGATTCAAGATTTTTTAAATTAAGGGTGCATGCATACTTAGGTCTGATTCGTGAAGAAGGGGTATATATCATGCGGGCATTCATTGGCTGCTGCCGTGGGATGGGTCGGCAGCGCTATGGGCTTCTATCGGCTCCTTGGGGATGTTTCCACCCCTATTTCTACCAACTACCCCTTACCATATACACCGCTACCAAATACACTCGTATAGTTATACGGACTCGTACGTGCTGAGCTGTTGGGTATTGATCGCCACTTGGGTCAGAACCACATCCTACCTACTTCTCCTTTACCTGCAGCATCATATCCTTATATATCCTTAAGGGTCCTTCTATATCCTAAGTCATCCTTAAGTATCCTTATAGTTCCCTCAGCCGATATCCTCGAAACTAGCCAGTATATCAATATCAGACAAGTATACGGACAGAGAGATTCTGAATATAAATTGAATAAAAAATCTTCCAGGATCTACGAAGGTCCTGCTGAACACTAAAGATATCCTGGAATATTCCCAAAATCGTGCTATTCCTTGAGAACCAATAGGATCCTAACAATAGTTTAATATCGATTAGTCATAATTAAACGGGGAAAAGTACAGAAAAGATTGAGGCAGGATCCATCCAGGTTACGACCTTCAAAGGTCCTTATCTTTATTGCCAAATTCCGAGTATCTTTGGGGGGTCGATGAGGATTCTCTGAAAATGAGGACATTCCGTCGGTTTCCAGGACTCGACTGTTTCGCCATGAACCATCCCTTGATCCTTTCATTTAGGAATTATCCTACAGCTTTCCGGTACACAGTGAACCGCAGGAAACTTTACTGAAATTCTGTCACGTGTTTTATCTTCTAGCTCAGCATCTTCCTATGCCTGTTATTCACGTATATTGAAACATATTTTTTTCCGATACCTCAAAATTATGCTTTTTCGGATTAAATGCAATTTTTTAAATTTGCGCTTCTCCATTTTGCATTCGCAACGCTTTAAAGGCTTTTCGAGGACGTAAACTCTAAAGCGGAATCCTTGTCTCTGAAATGGCGAAGGATCTTCTCTATTGCTGGTCCATATCCATGGAGCGGACAGTCGGCTGTGTTTTCGGAGGATAGTACCGCAACATGGCTGCCAGGATTAAGGATAATTCTCCGGCAGTGTTCAAGCTTCTCTATGTACAGACTCTCTCTCTTCTTAATTCCTGCGTCCTACCTTCTCTGTCCTCTCGTTTGCTACGAACTATAGTCCTTGCAGCATCCTCGCAAGCGCCTGTTGAGAGGATGAGTTTTGGGCGTGATAATAAGAATTTCGTGAAATTAGCCCTGGAGATTTTTACATCCCTTATTTAAGTGACTGTAAAAAATTTCTTATTTTCGTATGGAACCAAAGGGACCACGAGTGCCGTGAGTCCGCGTAAATGTTTCTCTGGAAGATGCTCGTCTGTTGATTTCAATCAATGTCTATATAGCTAACTAGACTCTGGTAAGGGATGAACGGATATGGGTCGTTCGTTTACATTAAAATTAAGGGGAAAGCATATCGCGTTAACCACTTGTAAAATTCAATATCCTTACACTGACTTCAGGCAGCTTGTTAATCGGTACGTAAATTCTCATTTTAATCTCATTCGTTAATTACCCATCATTGTTTCATTATGTACCTACTTAAGTGCACTCGCCGCGAAAACATCCGAAAATACCCGAGGAACCCTCGACGTACTCTCGTTCCGGCCCTTCAGACTGACACCTGTTCAGTTTGCCGAAGTATCCTTCCCCGTGCAATTTGTACCTCGTTTGAACTGAAATGAAAATTACATACTTCGTTAAAGAAAAATTCAAAAATGTATCTTCCATCTTAATTGCATATAAAATATATAATATTTGGTTAGTGCCGTAAAAATTAATTAATTACTAATAATAAAAATGACTCTTGGAAACTATGCCAATCTTTGTCTGCCTCAAACAGAAATTCATTAGCAGAATTTAAAAATCTTCAACGGTATGAATTTTCTCAAGATTTTCTTGACTATTTGCAAAGGATGCTTCCGCTTGGTCAATATATATATATATGGGCATACATACGGAAGAATAACTATATATATATTAGTTATGTACACACGATAGTTCACAAGCGAGGGAAACCCTTAACAGAGGACCCCTCCACGTTTCCTTCCCCGGAAGGCGGGTGTAAGTCGTCGAGGGGTGGGTTTTGCGGGGTGGTGGCAAGTAGGGCAAGGGACGCGAAAGGGAACGAAAGGGAATGAGAAACGGAAACTACGAGAGGGTGAGAGAGAGACTATACTCGAGTACGTACTGGAGCGAGTGAATAAGAGAAAGCCGGTTTTCTAGAGAGGGTAAGACGAGGGCCGGTCTAACGTTATGGTTGGGGTGGAAGCTGAGGGTTAGCAAAAGGAAAGGCGGGGTAACAAGATGGCCGCGAGCCTGGTGAATGCCGAAATAGGGGAAGTAAGACATTTATCCGTGAACCGGGGACAGCCCCAATGAAAATGGGGGTTCGCGAGGCCACTTATTTATAACAGATATATATATATATAATATATACATTTCTAGAAGGGATGATGCTCTTCTCGAATTCTTTCTGAAGGCCTGTCAGCTTTAGGTTTCCGTATAGGTGGATACGTCGCTCGCGCTTAAAGGGGTTGTTCGCTTCGGGTGAGTGGATTAGGGGTAGTAAGCACTGGCTGACAAGTACTGGGCGCAAGTTACAAGCCAGCGATGCCAGACGCTTGTTAACTTCACCGTCGCTTAGAAACTTCCAAGTGCTTTCGAAGCGTCGTCCAAATATACGAGACATTTTAATTAAATAATTGATACTGTTAAAAATAAAAAAATTGTAAATCAGTAAATATAACATATAGTTAATAAAACATCAGCTTCTTCATAGATCCTGTCTTTCAAAGAGCATCTCCGAGGATTATCCCATACGAATTACTCATCTGACCAGTATTGCGTGGTTACCATCTAATACGGTCTAATCCTGTATTACGAGAGGCAGGAGTAAATTATAATAAAAATGTAATTAGAAACCATTATCGAACCACGTAATTGAATACTATCTCGATATCCATACTCGATTACACCACAATAACCTTGACCTATATAAAGTATATAGGTATACGAATATTCAGTCTCTAAGAAAAACTCGAATTTATTTTCCCTAAAGATTTTACCTTTCCTAAAGTAACTCTCAGTAGAAATTATCAGATGCAAAACATTGGTCAGACGAAATTCTCCTTACACGTTAGTCCACTCAACTCGTATGCCTTGTAGATGTACGTAATGTTACAGGAAGTCAGTCTGTACTCTGAGTGAATGTCGTGAATAGCGAAGTATATATGTATATAATGATACGTATACCATTTGCGAAGGAAAGAGAACGAGTAGGCGAGAGACACATAGCGAGAAGAGAATATGTGTATTTGGACTAGGTATGGATAGCTGGTAGATGGACAGGATGGACGGATGGACAGACGCAGATAGAGAGAGGATGGGTGGCAGCCCTGGCCGACAGAGAAATGAGAATAGTGTCGGTCTACGAGCTGAGTGGAGTTGGTGAGCAAATTGCTCAAAGTAATTAATCGCTTTTGCCGGGTTGGGTTGCCATGCTGTTGGCTGAAGCTCATCCAAGGGGTGACTGGAGCAGGTACGTAAGCATCGTTCCAGGACGGTCCAGACAAAAGGGAGTTTCTCAAAATGGCTGCTCCTACTCTAAGACGGCGCAGACTGATTGATATCCTTACAATTTCTTATACACGGTACAATACTTCATAATTAATGTAAGCACAAAGCTAAGTACCTCGAATTCGACTTTTTTCATGCTGTAAATTTTGGATTAATTTAGGCATGTCTTAAATTATTTATGACGAGATTCGGAGATGGGATCAAGAACGGTGATAGGAGCAAGCGTCGATTTAGCAATGGCGCGAGATTCATTTTTGTAACAGTCCAGTCGAATGGCTCGTGTGGAATATAGGGGTAGTAAAGTTCCTTCTGTAGTAGCAAGTTGCGTGATGACGCCATGGCGCAAACTCCTGCGAGGCTTCCGAGTTATAAGGCCAGAACGTTGGTACGTTGGAAAGGGATGAAAAGTTTCCCAACGTTGAGACCAACACAGGTATCTTGGTTGTGTATGTGTATGACTGTTCTATGCTCGTGCTTATGTGTATGAGAAACTGTATGTAAAACAAGTCGGTGTGCCAGTCGAGAAATATGTGTTAGTTATACGCCAAGGTACGGAATCGAGAATACGTGAACACATTTCTATGAGCGAATACCAAGAGAGTGTTGCAGGCGATGAAGGAAGAGAAAGAGGAAAATGAGGAAAAGTGGTGGAAAATTGCCCCCACTATTTCTTACGGTGGGTAAAATCACAGAGCGCAAGCCGCGACGGCGGTGTCGAGCGGCGCCGCGGGAATCTTTCAAGAAGGCAGGAAAAGACGCAAAAGAAGGAACTGAGGATTTTAGTTGGTGGGCGGGAGTGGGAAGAATCGTAGCAACCCTCTGGGAAGCTACCGAAGGGATGCAGAGGGTTGCTTCATCCACGGAGCCGGGCGCGACTAACCTCTATTGATCGTAAGAAGGCGCACACACCTACGATCCTCACACTTCTACAAGGCACCCCTCTAACGGGTGTCTGTACGAATTTCTCAGTATTAAGAATTTAAGATCGTCCGTCCATATTGCACCTAAATAGTACAAATTTTTATACGTACACTTGATTAGGACTGTTTTACAAATTTTCACAGTCAGATCTTAAGGGTTGATACACGAGAGTAATCGTATACCAAAAGAAAGATGCAAAGATCAAAATATTAAATGCTGGTGGAGTAAAGTTTTTGTCACCCGTTAGACCGAGTATATTCGATACGAACCCCACCTCGATCTCTGGCCAACCGGGGGAGGTTGTAAGAAAGAGGGCTTCAGCGTTCCGCCCCGGGACATAAGAAGAGGAGGGTGGTCCAGTGGGGTGATCTGGGGAACTAAGTTGTATTGATCCTAAGCTGCAGGCCTGGAAAACCAGCCAGGGTTAGAGTACGTGTTCTTAATCGCCAAGTGACCCGCCGCGACGCCCCCTCTCTTCCAGCAACCCCTAAGCTACGAACCCTTACGCAGAAGCCACCCCCGCTTTCGAACCCTGGCGTCGCAAAGGGGTTTCTTCTCTTCTATCCCTCCCTTCCCACCTACTCCTCTCACTCTTCCTCCTTTACTACCAAGCAGCTACCCTAACTTCTCACCCTCAACGGACACGGCAACCATCGAGATCCTCGCGAATCCTAGGACCGTCGCCATTCGACAGGAACCATTGTTGCTGGATTACGTAGGAATCATGAATTGTTATACAATTATCAACTCCAGAAGACATGGCCTTTTGAAGTTTTATCGTCTGGACTATGAAATTTAAGACTCAGAATACGTTTCAATCAGCGATCCCTTAAAGTTCACACTGAACCCTCAAACGTCGATTGACCTACCGATATACATGTAATTGCGTAACAGTGTTCTACCATCGACGAGACCAGAAAAGCATCAATTTACCGGAAGTCCCTTATTCCATAGCGGATCGTGGTTTTAGGTGGCGATTTCAGAGAAGCGATTAATAGTTTCCGACGCTCAATGGGAACGCCGTTTAAACTTTTGGAACAATTGTTCGAGCTTGGAGCGTTGTTATTGGTTATTGGTTTATTGTGTTCTGACGTCCAGCGGATTATTGGAAATTTCGCTTTGGGCGCAATAGAGTTGGGTGGCAGCTTTGTTCGAATATTGGCGGGAAATTTGAAATTTTACACAACGGTACGATTCGGACGACAAGTATGCTTATTTTATATTTCCTTTTTTTCTTTAACAAACCATAGCATGCCGAGTAACGATTTTTATTCGTAGCTACTATATGCGGTATTCTTGAATCTTTGAATTTACGAGTTACGCAGTTTGACGAACTGACAGTACATGTCCGTGAGCGTATTAACGCTGTTTAAAATTCAAACTGGAGAAAGAGACTAGAGAGGTTGGAGATGTGTCAAGATTAATTGGATTCTGTTAAACTCCGAGTCTGTACGAACTCGACGGGCCAATGACATGCCAGGTTATTTCCTATTTCACGTATCCTATCCTCTATGAATCCCGATTGAATTACCTAAATATCAGTTACTCGCGTGTTTTAATTCCCAGCGAATAATAGCACGTGACTTTAATGTCGATTAACACTTCAATCATTACGGCACTGTTAAAACGTCTAATTAAACACTCAACACAATAGCGGGTACCAAAGACACCAGTAAAAAAAAGAAGCTACCAGAGGAAATGATCATCCAAGAAGACTCCAGAGTGAACTAAAATAATTTGACTGAAAAATTCCGATGATCATCAGCCAGGATTCTGCGAACCAGTTTCCGGAGGTTGCAAGTGGGGTCCATCTAGAATCTACTCTCACGACTTTTGAACCCCGGTAAGAGAGTCCTTGCAGGTTTCATCCCCTTAGAGACTAGATGCCGTGTCCGAGCATCCCCTATAACCCGTGGACCGAAAATCCAGTTTGAAGACGCTCCCAGGCATTCCATCCCCAGGAATTCCTTCCTGAGGAATTCCCACGATTACTTTCACCTCTATACCTAACCTGTATGGCAAATTCTCGTATGTTCCTGAAAATCTAAAACTTCCTCGAAAGGCACGAGTCTCGCGTGCACAGCTCGTTAACTTTCGTGTTCACCTTCGTGCGCGGTGGGGAAGGTACGAAACAACAATTGATTCCCGCAAATACGTCCTACCCTCGGCAAAACACAGCAGCCGTGAATTTCTTGCCGGTTCAGGACAGCGTAGACCAGCGGATCGGCAGCAGAATAGCACAGTAGCGCAACCCACGTATACATATAATACACGTACAGTGGTAGAAGCAAGAATTGAAATTCACGGGATTGTATAAGAGCGATGAGCTTTTTGCTATGATAAACCCGAGACTTTGTTTCGTCATTAATTATAGCCTGATAAGTGACCAACTTGAACCTGACTAATATTTCCTTTTCGTTCATCGGGTATAATCCGGCTGATTACCCTTATTTATCGTTTTAGGAATTTGACGCTTCTAGGAGGAAGATTCGAGGGCGAGGGGGGGGGGGGGTGGTGAAAGATAATGGAGCGAACCGTAACGACGCTTGTCATAGTCAATATGATAAGCGAAACTTCATTTAAGCCCCTTTCACATCATATGACTAAGCCCTTGATGTGAAAATGGCTTGAAAGAAACGCGACTTTCCAGGCTTCGGGTTTTCGTCCTTTTATTAACTATTTATACCCAGTTTATACCTCGTGGTATTTTATAACGAGCGCCGCGTCTCGAGATACTTTGTTTTATTGAATCCTTGTTTTACAGAAACTTTTATTTACACGCCAATTCGAAACGTACGTGTAGATTCAGTTACAACTTTCTAAGTGAAGATCATTGAAAGAGAGTGTAGTAACTTGGAATCTATTAGCCTTTTACGGCGTAATAACTGTAAAAGGTTTGGCAAATGTTCAAGGGGTGAATTGCAAATTGCAAATAGTCCGATTGTACCATTGTAGACACCGATTGAGTATCCATTTGCTTACTCTGTAGTCAATTTACGTTATTCGTATATTCCTAACATTTACAGAAATTACCGTTCACAGATATCAAGGCATGTAAAAAAAAAACTGGTAATTTAAAAAAAAATTTTCCCAATAAAAAAGATCTGAAGTCTCAGAAATATGTGCAGTTTAAAAAAAATTTCTTCATTCTTTTTTTCACATAAATTTTTCATTTTTCTAACAATAAGCGCATCTTAATAGGCTGCCGGAAATATACTACGAGATGTATAATGCGTGGTAGGAAATGACGTCATCAGTCAGTGCACCGCTGACCGGTGAGAGAGACGGGGAATGAGAGAGACAAAGAGAGAGAGAGAGAGAGAGATGAAGAGAGTATGTAATGTGTATGATGTGGCTATAACGTAGAGAGGAGAGGAGAGGATTTTCACGAAACACTGGTAGGTAGTCTACGTTGAGTTATGCTCGTATTTCCCGTCAACACATCCGATGATGTCTACGGTAATGTAACTGAAATGTATGAACGTTTGGCATTCTGAGGGGGAGGGGGGGAGGGTTGGATGGCTGCGTTGCGTTCACATGGAAACGTATAGAAGCGTGCATAAGCCTTCAGTGTAAACGCGAGCTGGGATTCAATGTGTATAAACCTTATTTACATGCACATACTGCCTGCGCGCGAAGTCACTGCCTAGAATCCGTAGCTACAGATAATGCAACTTTTTTTAATTTTAAAATTGATAAATTAAAAAAATTTTTTGAAAGATATGATTTGGTAAAAGCGCACTCGAATGATAAACGACCGATGATTATACATGGGCTGATTTCGAATGATTTAGAATTTTTTTTGTATGTTAATACTAAACGTAGAACGTCAGTCAATTGATGGGAAAACGTTCGATTTCATCCCCCCACTTCTATAGCCTTCTCTTGGCATCCGCATGCGCCGTAAAAAAGCGCGTCGCGACGCTGGGATTCCCTTGGAGGTTCAGCGTCGTCGTGGCCGTTCAACCTCGATAAAAAAGCTCCGTGTCGCGTAAGCCTTTCGAGCTTTCGCGCTTTTCTTCGTGGTTCCTGAAGGATACAGGGTCAGTCGGGAGGATACGAATCCCGAGGAATGGAGACTGGAGTAGTATGAGAGGTAGGGGTGCTCTATGAGAGTGAGAGAAAGATCGTGTGTGTGGGAGAGAGGAAGAGAATTGAGAGAACAGTCACGAAGGAAGGAAGGAAGTTAGTGAGTGAGGAAGAGAGAGAAGGGATGAGTTTTAGGTGGCAGAGAAACTCAGGAGGAGGCAAATGAGGAGGATGAGGAGGGATGAAGATTTCGTAGTCAGGCGTGTGAGTCTCGCCTGTTTTCGTATCAAGTGTTGGTGAGATCGTAATGGTAGTGACGGTAGTGACGCTCATGATGGTAGTGGTAGACGTCGCGACGTCAACGTAGACATGGGACGTGAATGTGAACGTCGACGTTGGGGTTCTTCCTGAGGCGGAGAGTTGCTTTCCGCTCGTAAGGGACGCGAGAGAGTGACCGACTGTATGAGGGTTAGAGAGAGAGAGAGAGAGTGTGTGTGTGTGTGTGTGAGAGAGAGAGAGAGAATCAGGCCACGTCGTACGGGACGACCACGCCTCTTGTCTAAGGTTAGCCCCACCGTCGGAGCCATTTCCTCATCCCGGGCGTGCAACCCCATCTGACTGGATTCAGAACGGGGTTGTGGCTCTAAAGGACGAGGGGTGCGGACGAGGACAAGGGTGAACCTAAGATTTTTCCACCCCTTCTGTACCTCTTACCCCCACCAGGATACCCATATCAAGCAGCCCCTTCTTCTATTGATCCGGGACTAAGGGGTTGTTTCTTGCGCGGTCCTCGTCCCGTGAATCCCTTGCTGCTCCTACGTGGCCGCCTCGCTGGCTTTACTTGGCGCCCCGAGTTTTTGCAATCCCTTCTCTTGACACCTAGCTAACGTACAATCCTTTTTGCCCACCAATACCCAATATTTAACGATACCCTATATCCCTTCTAGCAGCCCCTGACGCTTAACTGGAAACATTCGAAATTCTGACTATGCCTATCTAATTTCGCTTCATTAACATGCCTTCACGATTACACTTATCGGGTTACACTCGCATATCCTCAAAACGATATTTCCTTCGTTACTGAAGTACAATTTCTCTAAACTTAATACATAAATTGTAAAAAAAATTTATTTTTAACAATTTTCGCACAACTCCAACATACCTCATAGTTATCAAAAGTCAATCAAAAATTTCAATGTCCAAGAGATAGCCAAGAGTAAGAAAGAGTAACTTTAGTAGTGAAGAAAGAGGTAAGAAGCGAACCGTGACGCCAATATAATCAAGCACTTTGGTCGATTCGGCTGCTACACGGCAAGGCGGGTCTCTATGAATCCGTTTGCACGGAGTTGTACGTGTCGAAGTAGTTCAGTCGCAGCTTTCACGTGGCTTGCACAGGAAGATAGTTCGCGTTGGGCGTACTTGTGAGAGGTAAAGAGAGACGAGCAGAGTACGAGAGAGAAAGAGAGAGGCAGCAGTAAGGGAGACGCCGTCGGTGCTTTAGCTAGGGGCTGTTAAACACGGCGGCTCTTATCGGTAAAACTGTTCTATACAGGATACCAACCCCGTCGAGCCATTGGCCGCAGGAGTATCTGCCTTATACCAGTACCCACAGTCCACCTGGTATAATATCTGCATGGCTTGCACTCACCACGGCGACACACTCCTACATATGCGCTTCTGCCCATCGGTGCATTGGTACTTTGGTGCATCGCTAGATGGCGAAATACCATGATTCAACGAATCTTCCTCCTTCTCCCCACCTACCCGCGCCACAGTAACACAGAAGGAGCCGAGATAACTAATGGAGAACTTCTATGCGAGAATCGCTCTACTCTAGCGTTTGCAATTTCTTATCTTAACAGGTCCACGTCAGTTGTATGTATATACGTAAGTCACGTAGCTCAAACCTATTCAAACTAGGTATCCTTAAACATACGTATAGAATTACCTAATAATTGTATTTTTCTCCTTTATCTTTGATTATCAAGCACTCGCCGTTTTCATGTTCCATTGCTTGAGTTGGTGGCTACTATTCCCTTCCTCCTTCTCTGTCCCTCTCATATACGCGTGTATATACATATATGCAAAAGTGCGGCTAACTCGAAGTAATTCAAAGTTTCGAACACGAATCTCACTTGGAGTGAGCTTCATTTGCATCGGTAGTAATTCTCTCTCGATTTCCGAGTATATAGTCAAGGTATATAATAGGTATATGAAGAAGGTGGGTGGAATATAAATATATACATATATACATATTGTATATAGGTCTGGGTGTGTATTGGCTCTACGTATACGTATTGTGAACGTGTAGGTGTGCTGTAAAGGGATGAGGGGTAGGAAGAAGAGGGGGTGGTGGTGACTATCGCAGCAGGGCGTTAGGGAGAGGAACCTTTCTAGGCATTAGTAGGCAGCCTAAGGCCTTAGAGGTCTCCTATGGTAACCAAGCCTATCAAACTATCTTACGGTCTAACCCTTACCGAGGCCTTCCCGACCCCCGTCAACCCGTGGAATCTCACTTGGAGCCCTTAACGAGCGACCCCACGGGAGACACTGCGAAATTGAGAAAATTATCCTGCCCCACGTTATAGAGACGATGACTGCGCGCTACCTCAAACCTCACCCTTATCCCTCATCCTCATCCTCATCCCTGCTCGACTCGGCTCTCGGCAGCGATTCTAGAAACACCGACCCCCCACAAGCCCAACACCGGGTACGCACACCCTCTCATGGCCATCCTGGCAGAACGCGAATATATGGGTCTGTATAGGGATACTGGTGTAGGTGCACATTGGGGGATGCTGAGGCCACGATGGGGCTGGGGCTGCGGCTGCCATCTTAGTTCAGAACTAAGGAGGGGGTGGCTGCCATCCCTTAGTGGAGTTACCCCCGGGCTTAGCCTCCATCGAACGCCACTGCCTTCCATTGCTTCTAGCATCCCCCTTTACGTGTACGCTTTCGATTTAGGGTAACAAGGGGATAAAATATGAAAAACAACTTTGTTGTGAGTCTGACGAGTTTAATGAATTTGAAAAATAGAAGTTTTCAGAGTCTTCTAACTGCATGCTATTTTTACGAGAGTTCTTTGGGGCTGAAAGTTTTCTGGAATTTTGCTACCCTCTCTTGCGTCCAACCTCTGACAAACGAGCTTTTCTTAAGCTGCGTAAAGTCGCCAGTTGCCGTCGATCCCGCCAAACGGGCAACTGGCCATACGACCTTTCAACCCTCCTACTAAATTAGCCCTCTTTATCCTGACGTGAATGCGACCCACCTCCTCCCTCTCAGACTTCGTCGTTAGGATGGCTCTCTTTAACTCTATTCCATAATGAGCGTGAAACCATTGACGGTAGAGATACAAGGATGAGTTTGACACCTCCCTTGACGCAGTTTCTAAATTGCTAGTAGTAAGGTGAGGTAAGGTAAAACCGTTGTAGATTGGAAATTGGAGGTGACGGGGAGGTCTGGGAGGGCCGGGTGACCATGTCGTTTCAAGCATAGTTACAGCAGCTTGACAGAAGTTGTAAACTTTATGGTAAACCGTCCGGCGACTGAGGGACTAGAGCGTAGCTTGGCGCTGCAGGGGTGCCAACGCGAGATGAAGGGAGGTTAGAGGGTTGGGCAGGGTGTTTAATCCAATCCGGAGTTCGTTCTTTTGGCGATCGAGCGTAATCACTGACTCTCTAGTTTCCCAACCTATAACCTACAACCTGTATCCTATAACCTACACTAACTGGACACCTATTGAACTAAAATTAGTAAAAGACCTTGTAAAGTTTTCTACAGAAAAACAAGCTCGCGCTAATGACGTTAATTATGAAAATTGTGTAACAATATTATTAAAGAAAAAAAAAAAAAAAAACATTTTAATCACTCAATCAGATTTTACGTTTTTAATTAGATAAAAGGGAATTGTCTCGATGGTGCCTAATGGAGAATCCGTTTATATACCGTGACGGGAATGACGTAGACGGTTCCATTGAAGGGGGTGTTCTTTGGGTCTGCTATTAATTACGGGGGTTCGTATCAGGGTGTCCGTAGGCTTTGAACCTGGCAGCGGGTGGGAAGTATAAGATACGTTGACGGTGGACTCGGAGCTTAGCTCCTACAATATTAGATCAATAATTCTAACCTCCAAATGGCTCGGGACGTCGAATGGCGAGGTGGAGGAGGTTTAGGTGGTGGGTTGGAGTTACCGCGGAACCGTGAGGTGGTGAGGAGGTGGTCAGTTGCTCAAGAGGAGAGGAAAAGGATCTATGTGTCCGAGAGAGAGTGAGAGAGAGAGCGAGAGAGAGAGAGAGAGAGAGAGAGAGAGAGAGAGAGAGAGAGCTGGGTAACTCGATACCTCGTTGTATAGGCTCCGTTCCCGGCTTCTCCCCGTATGAATATTAAACCAGGCCCGGTGTCCGAGATTAATTAAACCGATTAATTATCCTAAGTAATGCCCAGATCTTTCTTCGAATAATTGGAGAAATGAGAGCGTTACTCACCTTCGTAGCTTCTCTATGATTAACGGTACGTATATAACCCTGAGAAAGTTGTTGATCATCCCTTATGAGATACATTCCACAAGTTCCTGTGGGAGCCTTATAGGGGTTGTTTTTGATCTTGATTAGACGTAATCACGGGCAAGTGTACACTTTATAAAATTTTGATATTTTAAATAGTCACACTGATGAGCTCAAGGGATGCTACGCCGACCGCAGCATCCCTTAGACTGACGGAAAGACCCTGATTTCTAGAGTAAAATATGTAAGTCCTACCAGTTCCACTACCCCTGAGTATAATTAAATGAAATTTTCATCTTGGAATTCTAACAAGACTCTTTCACCCTTCTCTGCAGCTTCTCTCCCATTCTCATCCCGTCTTTCTTAACCCTAGTGCATGAGATGACCAGTGGTCAGTACCGTGAGAACCCCCAGCACTCTCGGGGATGCCGTTGTGCCTGCTTCGTTCCAGTGAAACTGGTTCTAGTATTATAATCTCAAAATTCTAAGGGAAGTCTGGACCATCTAAGCATCCCCCTTCTTATGTTCCTCGAACTTAGAAGTTTTTATAAATAAGGGCAACTGAAAAAGCGTTCCTTCAGAATGATGAATTTGTAAAAATGTTGTAGATGAAGACGAAAAAAAATGTGTACGTCAACTTTATATTTTGTTTTTCTTAATCTAAAAATTTATTAATTAAAAGTTTTTGAATTTGCCAAAAAGTTTGCGTCTAATAAAAAATATCCGAATGCGTTACGAGAAAATTGCATCATGGATCATCCTCAGCAGATATAAGTAAATGGGATTTACATCGTCGATCTGGGATAACCAGTTTTATCCCCTTGACGGAGTTACGTATAATAAGGGTGGTATATTTTCTTGGATGACCTCGCATCTCGCGAGATGACCACTGCGTTGGTCAGTAGCGTGAGAACCCCAAGTGGTCCATAGGTCTCGCATCCAGTGTGACAGGTTTTCCACGGAATCTCGAGGGTGACAAGATTTCGTAAGGGTAGTTTGCAGTTGACCGTTGCACAACGACAAAGATGCGACTATTAAGAAAAAGTTATAAGAACGATCGACTATGGCAGTTGGTTTTAAATTTTTCACTGTGAATCCGATTCTCTTTTCAAAGGATTAAAAAAAAAATCGACGAGTAAGGGTGGTTTCCATATTTCGCGAGACTTCGTCAGTTATCACAGTGCCTGTTAAGCTTAAGGGTTGGTATACCCATGCGTGGCGTGTCAGGGGGGTGGCGTTAGGTATAAGGCGCTGCTGGCCGCCATACTTGCGTGGGTTGGGGTGGCCCGCGTTGTAGCCTTCCCAAAAGGGGTTGGAATAGGTAATAGAGAAGGGTTTCAAGAGGGGACCATTGCGCTGACTTGAAGACGTCGATATTCACCACGCCGACGCCTTAAACCCCTCAGTGGGAATCCTCGCGTCTTTCTATTTGAAATATTAACACGTGAAAACAGCCCTTATATTACACCCTGAAATTAATATTAAAATAATACACTGAATCAAAATGCCTCGTATTTCCTTTTAAAATCTGTGTCAATTTAAGGATAAAAAAAATTTTTACCCCAATGCATCCCTTATTGAAAAGTTTGATTTTGAAAATAACCCCAAGTCTCAGAACTAATCTCAGACCCAAAAATTGTTTAAATACTCAACTATCTGCAGGGCTGCAGTTTAATACCCGAAGTGGGAATATTCGGGGGTGGGCTAGAGAAGGGATGCTCGTGGTGTTTGGAGGTTAGACCGCAGTTACAATATCGCTTGATTAGAAATGTACATAGCGTATGTGCGGGGCGCATATCTAGGACCCAGAAGGTGGTTGCTGGCTGCTGGGTGCACTGGGTGGTCCATGGGTCGATGTCTGGACCACTCTATAGTTTAATGCACGATTCCTGAAACTTGCAATAAGGAAGGGAAGCGGCTCGAAAAGCTAGTATCTAGCTGGATATTAGGTACTAGTTACTAAGGCCAGATGGAAATCTGAACTCGTAGCCAGCATAAAGCCAATCAGGTATTAATACTTGCAGCCTGAACATATATGCATTCGGTATATGGTGTATATCTGTGGAATTTAGCTAGTATCATTATACATATAGTATAAAGATACGACACTGATACCGATATAGAATTTCTTTTGAAAATTTTTATTCAACCCTTATATGAGAAACTGTAAATATTATCTAGAAATTTCCTCATGGTTTGTTTAATTATTTTTGGCCGAATCCCTGGTTACGGCTAGTATGATTAATTTAAACAGTAACTATTTGGCTACAGACCGACTTCTATTTACCAACCGGTACAGCTTCCAGAAGGACATACATAGGTTCAAGATGGTTTCTATATTAGTACTATACCTTGATTTCTAGACTGTGGTTTCTGGATATGGACAGACGTCATATAGTTTCTCTCTACTAGAATATTCAGATCTACCCTTTCCACCCCAACAACCCCATTAATCGGAAATTCCCTTAAGCCCTTTTGGGATGCCGTATAAAGATTTCTAATATATTCCATAGAATTCTGTACAAGCGTGAGAACTATTGTACCATAGTAAATTGGAATGAAAGTCAGTCGAAGGATTTTGAAAACAAACAAAATTCATCGCTCTTCGACTAGCTAATTAACTGAATAATTCAGCTTTAATCTAGTCAAAATTGCATGCATCTGGACCACGCACATAGATCCGGTGCCAACGGCAAGTTCACCTCTGACCTCCTGCTCTTCCTGGCCTTCCTTGCGCAAACCAAGACACAAGGGTTGCACCACGAGAACCACCAACCCCTAGTTTATTCCAGCTAACCAACAGCATCTTTCACTACACTGAATATTTTAGATCTCACCATCTGGTCCAGCCTCTTAATATTTTACAGCATCCTGTCTTGACGCGAATCCGCCCTGAATTTTTTAACAAGATCAAATTTTCCATATCCTCCATACCCACCCTCATTGAATCTTCCAAAATATTCAGTATACTTAAATTTGAAGATTTCCAAAATATATCCATTGGTCAAAGAACTAGGAAAGAACATTGATTTTTGCCACATATTTCATTCTCCAAATGTAATTGCAGTTCGGTTTCTCTTCTCCTCGTAGATGAAGGGGTCCAGGTCGTATGTCATGTGTGTCCACATACTGGTATATCTGTAACCACTATGTGTATTATATCATATGCCCGAGGAAGTTGGAAGCATGCAGTTTCTCCATTTAATCAAAAGTAATTACATTAATTGTATTGCACGCACTATGGAGAAACAGTTGAGCAGGTATTGGTAGCTCGTGTTAATTCTCAAGTGGGAAGACGAAGTGCCTAAGTGTACAATTAATCACTAACGAGTCGATATGTGATGAGTGGACATACAGAGACCGTATTATATTGAATACATATAGTCGGTCCACGTGTTCAATCATTTTTTTGACAGTTGACATATACAGAAAATGATGAAAATGTGAAAATCAAGAAAATCTCTTAGCAAGAGGCTGTTAGATTGGTCAATGAAATTCTTAATAGGGGTGGAGGGTAGTTTTCTCCTACCACGAGGACCCGCCCCCCGTTTCCTCGTAATTAGTCCATTTCCGCCGCACAGAACGGACGAAGAGACAAGGTCGGGCGACGTTATTGCCATTTACCAATATTCGAAGATATCGAGGAAATTAATGTGATTGGCTTCGGGACAGAATGGTAGCACGACAATTACCTATTAGTTGAACTGAGATGACGAAGAATGTCGATTAAAAAACGAATATGATAAACGCGAAAAGTACTGTAAAAAATCGATGAAAATAAAATAATGAAAAAAAAAAAAAATGACTATCGTAAAAATTATAAAAATGAATACACACAGTTTTTTAATATCGCCGAAAGCAATTGATTAAATTTGGCTGTGTAACCCTTCTTAAGTTCTCCAACAGGATAACAACCCTCGAGGGTTATAGCGAACCCTTCACGGATGCCATTTAAGAATCAAAATGGCCACTGGCAACCCTTTCTTCCAAACGAGTGGAGTGTTACAGTAATGTTACTGCTGCGTTTTCCTGCCCCTGACCCATTTAACGCATGTGCTTCGATAACTGGAAATTTACCACGTTGTTTCTACTCCGGGCGAAGAAACTACCCTTATATTAAATTTTAAGCAACAATACAATCTACCATTTAACCCAAAACTATTAGTCAGCACACTTGCGCTAATCGACCTCCATCTAATTTCAGAATCAGCCGTAACGAGCTTCAAAGGTTCCCATGACGATAACTATGCTTTTTCTTGGTTGAGGTAGCCGGAAGGCAAAAGCTCAATATCGTAAGGTATAGTGGTGAGCTGCACGAAATGCCTGGGGGGTTTGATTGATTAGAGGGTACGCTGAGTCGAGTCGACTCGAGTCAAGTCTAGCCAGAGTTCTATGGTTTAGGTTAGTTCGGCAGGCCCCTGGGTTATTTTGAGGTGGTAGTGGTGCACCTATCTAGCGCTGTTGCTGTTGGTAGCGGCACTAGTAGCGAAGGTGCTACTAGTCGTTGTACTGCTATCGGTACTAGTACCGCTTCTACTAGTACATACTAGAAATAGTGGTGGTGTCGGGAGGAGACTGCTACTGGAAAAGGGGTTGGAGGCGGTAGTTCGAGGTGCTACAGTTTATAATAGTTGCCGCGCGTCCTCCGCCCCTGGCGATACCAACCCTGCCCGTAACTTTCACAGAGTTGCTTAAACCTAACCTCCTCTGAGTTGTTGGACGATTAAGTCTGGTCCTGGAGGAAAGAAAAATAGTGCCCTTAAATCTTGATTTAGAGTAGGAAAAATATTTGGATTTTAGGTTATAAGTGTGGGTTACGGATTTGGGTTATTTTTTCTTGATAATTCTTACTAAATTCGTTTAAGTCCATAAGGGTGTGGAAATTCCAATATGGGGAATCTTGCCAATATTAGTCCAGCCTGCTGTATGTTGTAGATTAGTTGGTAGTTTGTTACTGGTGAAAAAGCGGGTTATTAGTAGCGGCTGCTGGAAGATGAGCGCAGCACTTTAGGCTTGACCTTTTGAACCCATTTTGCAATATATTTTGTGTTACTTATCCTGCTTAGATTAAGCATTTTCTTATAGCGATATAGCTAACGCGGATAGAATATTAGGGTATTTTGCAGTCTGATCTTTCGGTTTCGTATGAATTTTTTTTTTTTTGTGAATATTACTATTCGTGACTGTAGTTAAGGTACGTTCGTCTGATTTATATAAATTGTATGTAATTCGGATACAATAGAATGCGAGGCTATCGATGTTGTAGTTAATTAGAGATGCGGAATTATGTAGATAATAGAGAAAAGAATGAAATTCTACAGACATTCTATATACATACCGATGGTGCAGGGTTACCACGTCCCGTGGTAGCAACGCCGCATCGCCGTTATAATTCTCCGTTATCTATGGAAATTCTAAACCGTGCTAAACAACAATATATATACATATATATATCTCAAAACTATGTAATTCTCTAGGACCGCCTAACATACATGGTATGCACATATGGAATACAACTCTAGGGAGGGGTACGAGCTGATTCTTGAATATCTAGAATTCTTATCATAAGAATTTATAATTTTTTTAAAATTCTTACCAACAATGTTAGAATAATGTGGCTCAAGTAATTATTCACTAGTACAAATTTTTTATTGGAAGAAATACAAGTTTCTCAACACATTAATGTTTATGGGTATATTTGCTCGATTTACATATATTCTTCAAGATCTTCCGAGTGCAAGTTTTTTATTACATTATTTTCGGGACACCCCTTGTAAATCTTTTCTGTACTCCGTACATTATAACATCGCGTAATCGCGTTACTCTGCTATTACTTCCTATAACGCTATCTATACTACGAAACGCCATTCCTCGCTCGTTCCTACGTTGGTACGTGGGGAGCAGGGATGCTGAGGATGATGAGATCTACAGGCTTGCATCCTGATGAGACTATTAGGATGGCTTGATAAGTCCATAATATTCTGCTGGACACCAGCATCCTCGTAGTCTAGGTCCACGTCCAAGCCCTAGCGAGATAACCACAAGATACTGTCACTCCCTAGGAACTTCCTTTATAATCTTCATTAGCAATGTTCACGACCAGCAATTTTTCACACAAATAACCTGTGCGAATATCCTAAAGAATCGATAGTTGTGACCCAGTATTTAAAATTAAAAAAAATCCTACAAAAATAACAACAAAAGAAAAGAATAATTCGTCATACTTAAAAAAAAAACAATATTTAACAAATACCAAGAATTTTTAAATGAATTTTTTAATACCCTCCAATTTCACTAAACTAAAATTAACGGCGTCGCATTAGACGTCCAGACGAAAGCGTCGCGTCAAACCAACACCTTGTTAGCCTGACAAATTTCCTTCATACCTCTACGTCGTCTTCCATGTCATTCTTGGTCCATCCAGCATCCCTTGCAATTCTCCATCCAAATCACAACTATCTTCCTTTCTAGTAAAAGTCAGTCATCCAAGCATTCTCAGCAGCCAGGTCCCCCGGTCAGTCTCAAAGACAGCCAGTATTATTGCCTATATGATGGGGCACTGATATCAGAGACTCGTTCCTATCTCCCCAGTAGGTGCCCAGCTTTAATGTCGGTCTAACTCAATCTACCTTTCATCTAGGTTCGTAATAACGCTTATAGGAGTGCGAGGATCGTTGCGTCCGGATTCATGGCCGCCAACGTAAGGCTTTTCGATTGTGAAGCGAACGAGGTTCGTCGCGCTTAGAATCCTCACTGGAAACGTTCCTAGGGACAGGGACGAGCTGGTTGATTGATCAAGATAGAATTGAGTTGCGGTCGGTGGGTTTGGTTTAGGATCTACCTCCGTACCCCCTTGCAACCCCCCGCCACCTTCATAGACTATCGTCCTACCTCGATACCTATCCACCGACCCACTCACCTACGTACCTATGTCCCTACCACTCGCCCTTAAAACCTTCCATCCAACTCTGGCCCTCTGGATCCGCTATGTGAAAACCTCTGAAATCCCTCCCTCCGCCTACCCTTAATAGCCACCTGCCCATCAGCAACAATTATTGCGCGTATTATCTGCGAGTAGCCTGTTTCGTGAAATTTGTTGGAAATTGTATTGCAGATTCGAAAATAATACTCTCGTTGTTCCATGGTAGAAGGACGGAAGCGAAAACTTTTGTGAAACCGTATGATTACGGTTTCTGAGTTTTGGGGATGTCTGTGTTCCGTGTTTATGATGAGAATTTAAATGATTTTACGGAATTTTTAGTTTGAATATTTTTTTTTATTGGTGGCTGCATTTTTTTTTTCATCCTGATTTCTAATACTTTTAATAAGGGGTTGACGCCTTCGGCAAGGGTTGTCCGAACGGCGTGAAAAGTTCCTGGTGGAGCGTACCGAGTGACCTAAATTTGATGGGGATGATTTTTCGCGGTACATCGCTAAAGGAAGGATCCCACTCGCGTTCGCACCCCTCGACCAAGGGGTTGCGCTTGGCCCGGCCCTTTTCACTTCAACGCGTCACGGTTATGAGGGGTTCAGAAGGATGTCCGAAGAGAGATTGCTCATTTAATTACCGCTCTGTTAATTTGTCCCGCGAGTGAAAAACATTTACTACGGGAATCTGAATTCACTCTACGTACTCGAGGATACCGACATGCATTCATCTTTCTCTTTGATAATTTGTTCAATTTATACGAGAAAAATATGTTATTCCTACCTGGACGCAAAATAACTTTCCTTGTTTAATTCTTGAAATTTCTTCATAATTAAGATCAGCGAAGGGTCGCATAATTAATTTTTTATTTGGACAAGCATGTAGTACAGTAATACGAATGGCCGAAACCATTCTCGAAAACCGGTAGTCGTGATGATTCTGGAATAAGATCTGTTTTACTCGTGGGGTGGATGCTGCTAACTCGTTTTGCAGTGGCATGAGAGAGTTCAAGTCTTCTGGATGCTGTACTCTAAGAAAGCTTGTAAGGGTCCTTACATCCTCGGGGATGAATCTTTAGTATGAATGATGATGCGTGTGTTAACTCATGTTTCACGTGTTTGTTAACCGCTGAGAAGAATTTTCTTACCGGAACATTTTTTTATAATAAATCTGCATGATTTATGTTTATGGGCACAATAAGTAACCTGTTACATTTTTCTGTTTCAGAGAACGGTAAATATTGCACCTACAAAATCTGAGAAGGATCTGAAGATTTTTGAAGAAAATATAAATAATTTTGATATTTAATCAAATAAACGTATAAAGCATTTAATGGTTATTTGTGAATCACCTCTAGTTACTGATAAGAAGAAAGGTGTAATATGGGAAAAACAGTCTTATCATAGATCTTGAAATTTTAAGATTCCGAGAGGATTGGTCCAGAAACTTGGAGACATTTATGCGCATAGATCAGACCAGGTGGATATTTTGGGGCAGACCGGTGTAGCTGGTGGATCGTAAATTGTAAAATCTATCAAGAGCAACGCGGTCGACATAACTCAGAGAAGCTATCCTGCTCACATGAAGCATGGCGGCCAGACTCGGCATAAATACACGCTAGCAGAACAGTGCCGACTGCTGAGCAGCGGAGGCCGTAGTACGTAGTCGTAGCTACTAGAGAGGCTAGAGAGTAGAGGAGACCTGAACTAGACTAGACTACTCTAGAGTAGACCAGAGTAGACCAGAGTAGAATAGAGTACGGTTGAGTAGAGGAGAGTAGCGCAGTTGCAGTATAGTGCAGGGCTCAGACTGGTGTGGCGTGGCTACATCATCTATCTCGAATAATTTATTATACCGTTCCTGATGCTATGCGCCGAATGGAACAAGAATCCCAATGAAGTCCGATAGATGGCAGCAGCACCTTTAATCTTGGAGATTTTTCAAATATCAAATGAAAAGATGGCATTTCTTTCCAACTCCTGGAAAAGTACGTTGACGCATGGTTTATTCCTAGGTCATTTCAGTACGTCTCTGACGGCTGGTGAACATCTCGTGTCCCAGTTGAGGGATGTAATTCGATCAAGGGATTTTACGAAACGATTCCGGGCGAAGCGTGGCTACACCTATGATGGTTTTACTCGGCGAAGTACAAACCGCGCAGAAGTGCAGTGGGAAAGTGCATTGGGAAAGTTTGTTAATGCCCTTCACATTAAAACTTTGGTAATTTCGTTCGGTGGAAACGCTGCTGGAGCTGTTTCTCACTGGGCACTGGTGAGAATTCTAGGAAATTGCTTTGGAAATGGATGGAAATATATTTTTTAGGTTATTTTAGAAATATCTAATTATCCTGGAGCATCTAAGTTTTGAGGAAATCAATTTTGCAATGGTTTTTTGGTTTCTTAACTGTTTTTTTTAGATTTTTTTTCTTTTTTTTTTCTAGGGAATTTCGAAGTGCGTCTCGGTGGCGCCATCTGACGGAATGTCGGTGAACATTGCTGAACCTTCTGCTCTCTGGAGAAAAGTTCCTTTTTAAAAATACCGACAGATGGCGCCAGTATCTCGTAACGCATGGAGTTTCTTCGAAGCGGACGATCGTAGATTCATTTAGACTTGAAGATGTTTTGAGTTTAGGCTCTTCTTAATGTTTCTTAGTAGCTCCTGATTTTTGAAAAATCTATATAAAAGATACTAAATTTAATAAAATGATACCAATTTCACAGATCATGCAAATTCATGAGTCGAAGGTCTAAGATTAATTCTTTTTTATTTTTACCATCTTTACATTTTTTCCTTTAATATCGCAATACTTTTAGTTATAGTACGGTAAATCTTCAAAATCTTACTGCTAACTCTGTTCAGTATCCCTTTAGTTTTCAGAGTATGGCAGGATTCAAATTTTCCATGATGCTTTATAATTTTCATCTTGGGACGTATATTCAGACGTCAAGGGTCCGGAGCACCCTGTTGGCGGGTAGATTTTCAAAAAATTGAGAGCTGCGCGCGCTTCACCTTCATTGATCGGGGGGTCGTGTCCAACGACCACCCTCTCTGCTGCGCCGCGGACAAGCGCTACCCTCTTCGTCGGCCGGGCTCCCGAAAAGGGACTCGCTCGACCTCGACTTTCAGGGCGGAGCCCGGAAAATTCTCGAATGACGAAGGAAAAAAATATGTAAAAATCGCTCGAAAAAAAATTCAAAAAGGTGTTAAAAAAGCGAGGAAAAAATGCATATTAGAAAAATATTTCAGCATAATATTTTTTAAGAAAAAAAAAAAATGGAGTAAATTTTCGTTTCGTATAATTTAAAAATCGTCATTTACGGCACCTGGAATCTCAACATGAAATGAAAAATTTGGAAGAACAGTGAGGTTAGTAAATGTTTCTCTTTTAAAATTCTTCTCTTAGTCGGTATGTTCTCCAGGCATAAAAATGGTGGAGACATTTCAGACAGTAGCGTCTAGAGTAGGAAAACTTCTTCGGTAGGTCATTACGTTTCGAGCGGATTTTGAAAACGACCCCTGCCCGGCCGGTTCACCGCAGGATTTTTCAGTCTATGGGACCACCAACCCCGTTGCCGGGATCCGTATATATGGAAAGTGAGGGAGAGAGAGAGAGAGAGAGAGATAGACCCGAGTTGACCTAACCTCAAAATTCCAGCATCAATTCTAGAGCCCCTCTAGTGTTCCACCCACCCGGTGCAATTAGGAACTACCCCTTCTATCCTATTCTGCCTCTATCCTCACTTCCCTTTAGGCTCCCACCCCTTGACGCTCCGGAGACCACGTGATCCGAGCAACTACACTCTTGTTTTTAGGGGGTGGCTCAGGGGCTCGGGGAGGAAAGCCACGTCCGCGTCGCCATGACTACCATGGGGGGTGGTTATACTTGAAGGGTTACCGGTACAGTCCTTGCAAAATCGTGAAAACTATCCTCCTCGCGTACCAACTCACCACGTAAAAACTCGGCCAGTTTTAAACTGCACTTTTGCCGATGCTTTTACCGTGCTTTCCCTTTTCGTGACCTCCGCTGTTTACATCGCTTAAACGTCTAAGACAATTAATTCTCCCCCTTCGTTGGAAAGTGTCTATTTTCTTTTCCATCGAATCAACCTCCATTCGCATATACTTCATTTCTATCATCACAAATCCGAACCAGTCATTTTTTGGCATCTTTTAGAAATTTTCAAAATGACAAATTCAAAATTCTCAAAATTTCGAAAATCTCCCTAAAACCATTAGCTGGCAAAACTAACTTTTCTAGAATATAATTTGACATGCGTTAAAATGCCGACTGAAAGTGCACAAGTAAATATGAGCATATTTAGACAGTCGAAAATCTCATGGAAAATTCATGCTTTTTCCCCATTACGGAAGTAGGAGGGTTTAATTATTTTAATCCGTTCACGGTTGCGGCGAGCCGCGCGAGAAAACATTAATGTCCATTCATTCGGCGTGCGATCGATCGATCAGCCAATGCATTTTTACGTATTTCCCCAAGAGCCAAATACAGTTTTCATTTAGCGTTGCGAGCTGCGGCCGATGCACTTTTCTACTGTGAGACTCGTCACGCTATAGACTACAAGGGATATGGGAAATGGTAAAACCGAAATCGCTATAAAAGGTGAAAGCTCAGGCCGAATCGCAAGCCGTCCGGAAAACGCGGTTCTCGACCGGTAAGCTCGTTAGAATTACAAGAGCATCGCTAAAGGCGCGCGAGGATGCGGACTTGTCAACACTCAACGGAGCGAATTCGCTAACGCGCTGAACCTAGTCGGATGCCTCGAGCACAAGCCACAATCTAATCATGGCAGGCCGCATTCGCATCCCCTATTTTACTCAACCACCCTCTCCCTCAATGACCCTCTCTCTCACAATCTCCATCATAGTTTGGCGACTTGAGAAATAAAAAAAAATTACAATGCAAAAAACGTGATATACGCAATATCGATCGGAGTTTAGTAATAATAATAATAAATTTTTCGAAAATAATAACTGGAACAAAAAATACCCGACTGATAAAAATTTTGAAAATATTTTTCTTATCAAGTAAACTTCGTGAGACGCTAGATGAACGACGTCGAAGAGTATGACTTTCAGGGTTGAAATTTCTAAAATTCTAAGATGGCGGGATTCGACGTTAGGTTCCGACGTCCCGTTCGGGATGGTTCACCCTGGATATTTGGGAGAGATGAGAGTCGGAGGGGAGTCATCTAGATGATCATCTGGTGGCAACGGTAGGAGCGGGTATCTATGTGACGATCACTGGGAGCCCCTATAGCGCCCCGACGCCCGTTCGGTACGTGTAGTCTGCGTAGCTTGTATAGTTAGTAGGCGAAGGCGGAGTCTACTCTACATCTGCCCCGAGCCTCTACCTCCTCCTGGTAACATAGCATTAGGTAAGCTTTTCGTTTTATTGATTTTTCGAAAAAGCGCGTGCGCGCCCGTAGTCGGCCGCCAGCACTATCGCCTACGAACGAGCTAGCGTGGTCCTTCCTGTGGACCTAAGGCACCTTACCGCTAGACCTTTGCTAGATCTTTCATAGTTCTTCTGTGACAATCATAAAGATCCTCGCGTTGTGACAAATTGTGTCACCCTTGAACAAATATAAAAAAAATCTATTCCTCTTTTTTTTTTCCTTTTCAGAAGAACACTGGAACATTTTCCACTGCTGGAATCCCGTCTAGAAGTAGTGTCATGGCATCCGCAGCATCCCTCGGTACCAGGTTCCTCTTAAGGGATGATAAAATAATGATAAGAATAATCACAAAAAAATTTCAATAGGTTCTAACAAAAAAAAATTCCAAAAAAGTAACAATCAAAATAAGAATTGATTACGTCGAAAACGAAGACTTTACTGATAACCAAAAATTCATCGTTATATCACAAGGTTTAGAAACCTCCACCCACATCCTAATTATCTCCCTCACTCTCTACATTCTCGTCATCATCATTCTCTCATTCTCTATCCATTTCTCTCAGCAAATCCCGTCTCATTTCATCATCGCATCCGGGTCCAGGCTCAGCTGTGATTGGTTCTCCGTACCACGGCCCTGTTTTTAAAATCATTGCGTTCGTACATAAACCACACACACACACACACACGTCCCACACGCGTGCACACATGCACAGCAGCACAATGGCGCCCAGAGAGAAGGCACTTACGCATCTCCACGCACACAATTTTCAGTCAACCACCCCTCCACCCAGAATGACCCCCCCCCCCGCGCATCATCCTCAAATCCCTATCCACCCCTTCCTTTATTCGTTGATGCCAGCCCGTCGTCATCAATCATCGCGATGCCACAGGCAGCCGACATTTTCCACAAAAACACAAGGCAGACTACCATTCCCGCCACCCCTTCCCCGTGCCCCCTCTCCCCGGACAATGACTCCCCCATCGGTACCAATGAGCCTCAGGATTTTCCGACCCCCCCCGCTACTCCAGACCCCATGACACATTCACTCACTAACGCGATGACCTTGGCTTCTCACGGACAGGCGCAAGGGATAGAGAAAGAAATGGGTGGGTGATCTGAAGACACAGCTGCCGTCATTCGAGTAAGTCTACGTAAGGATATATATATATATATCTGCAGTGTGGTTTAGGGTCTATGAAAACAAGCACAATCCACACGATAGCGACTGATGCCTGGAATATGAGTAACGTGAGAAATCTTTACGTGACGGAACGAGCGAGTTGTCCGCTCGCGTAAAAACGCAGAACTGAATCTGCGGGCGGGCGGGCGGCCGCGCCGCGCGATATGGAGTGAGAGGCGTGACACGAGCCACTCGTGCTGCGATGAGGTTCGGTGAGGTGTACTGAGGTGAGGTGAGGCGTGGTGAGGTCTGACGGGGGGCAGGGGGGGGGGGGGAAGGGGATATTGGCGGCCACGTATGATTGGCAACAATCGGTACACTCGTCGAATCTTTCTTCCCGAGTAAATGGCTGTAGTCTCTTCTCGCTCTTACACGTTGGAATTTCACGTTGACGTTTCATCCTTGTTTCATCCCTCTTTGTCATTCCTATACGGTTGCTTTGGTATGTCGGTATCCTTTTCTGTGTCGCTGTCGATACTCGTGTCCTTTTTTCTGTCCCCACTTGTTTTTACTCGTGAATGTGTTTGACTGTTTCTGCTAGTGATATTTTTTTTTATTTATATTTTCCCTCTCTCTTCCGATACACCCCTACTAGGCTTGAACTATGTCTGCAATTCACTGTATCCTTGTTCTATGTTCGGCGAAGGGGTCTGTTGGCCTAATTGTATTTGGAAACATCTGAGATATGTATATATATATATATATGAAAATACCATAAGGATCAAGTTGATAATTAGATTTTATACATGAATTATTTTTAAGGGTGGTATTAATGGTATTTGATTAGCACGGTGTTGTAAGAATCTGGTAGCAAAGGGATGCTTTTTTCTTTGGGTCTCTTATATTATGTAAAGGTGTTGTTTGGGTTTGATCGAATGAGGGGTATTCGTCCTGGTGCCCCACCGAGGAACGCTGATGAAGGGGGCTTGGGGGGAAGGGGGGGGGGGTTATCGAATCAGAGTTCACTCTCCTCTCTATCTCGTGTTTGGTTTTTGCTTTTCTAGTGGGCGAATGCACGCTCATTATTGGTCGATTTGAAGCGACAGAGACGGATTAGCCGCGCGGCCGAAAAAATTCGAATTATATTGAACATCGGGAAGGGCTGTGGTATCGAGAGTGGGAGAGATACGGACGGGAAGAGAGGATGCGAGGAGAGATGTGGTACGAGAAGGAGAACGTTAGATAGAGGAAAACGAAGAGGAAGCGAGAGAGAATTTGGCATACGGGAAGAGGCGTGTAAATAGAGTGAACTGAGAGTGAAAATCATACAAGCTGTACTTGCCGTCGGCCAGTGTCACCGAAGTGGTGGAGGGGATGATACTGGGGACAACCAATTGACATAATTACTCACTTATTAACGCTTGAATTAGGCTATCTGACAGATCCCGTTGTTGCCACGTTAAACTTATCGATCTTACCTGTGGTCGCTGGCAAATAATAGCTCAAGTCACGGGACACCAGAGCCACATAACTTTTACCATAATTATGGTTTTCACTTACCGTTATTTGTATTGGATTGGCTGTCCTCTTGGTTCCTTATACTTTTGTGTTTTCCATTTGAAAGATTACGTAACCTTGGTCACGCTGGCTCATTGTCTTTGGATATTTAATGACAGACTTTGTATGTTATTATGTTGTAATTAGTTTGGTCTTCTATGATATTCTCGAATTTAGAGTGGAGAGATTCCCTTCGTCTGGTCGCGTGACTTTGATTCAACGTATTATTACGAAAATCGCGAAATAATTGATCGCAACTTTGATGCGCCGACTTACCGTGTCCGGAGAAAACTCAACGGCGACTTCAGAATTTTTCCTTCCCACGGCAAGCTGTCATTTTTTTCTTGATGGTGGCGACCCTATCGGATATTCAGGGAACTTTATAGAATGCTTTTCCGAGGGGTCGGTAAATTCATGTCTCTTATGAGAAATGTCGGTAAAGTAGAATTCTAAGCTTACGGTACGCAAGTAGACCAATGGTTTTATGATTTATCGTATTGCCTGAATTTATTGGAATTTATATATTCGACTTTTTGTTCCTGTTTCACTTTGATCTACTTAGTGAGAAATTATCCAATTTGTGAAAAGTCAACCATCCCAACGTTAAGACGGGGATACCAGAAAATCATCAAGCATCGCGTCTAACCGCAAATTCTCTTATCTATCCCACGCACATTGAACATTAAATCCTACAATATTGACTTTGAGAAATTTTTCGAGAAACGATGACTTTCTCATAAAAATTTTTTTACTTAAAAAAAAATGTATAAAAATATATTGCATAAAAAATACAAAAATTTTTCGACTTAAGAAATAAGACTCGGTAATATCTATTAGACTTTTCGTGACTCTAGAATTTCTTGATCGGTGATCGATGTGAAAGTTTAATAATGGATGTTACAGGAGTTGGATGGAACAATTCCAATAGGCTCATCCTCATTCCTGAAACGGGCACTCAGCCATTTCGTTCTATGCTCCATAAAGCCTTGCAGAAAATCATCCCTTAGGATGAAACGGTCCGTGGGTAAAATGTAAAATGTTAGGACGTAAAACTACCACCCTGTCCCTCCTGGTGAGCTGGCGCTACCCGTTTGGGCTCTTGGGTTTCCTCCCAACCTTCCTGGTACCACTGGGACACATGCGAGGCTCTTGGTCCTTTCCCTCCTTCTGTTTGTCATCCTCGTAGGACCGGGACAGTTTTGTGTCCTCCAAACCTTGTGAAACCCTCAGGCTCTCAACTGTACATAGATATGCGAATGTTTAACCCGGGTCTAGGCGTGTGGGGTGTCTGAGACACCCCAATTTAATGCTTTTCAAATGGAAAACAAAGTCGCGCGACCATGTCCGGGGTAAGTAATAGCTATAAATAGATTCTTTAAAAGTCTCTTCAAATTAAAAAATGAAAAAAAAAGGAAATTTTAAAAATTCTCGAATTTCAATCCAGACTCATTTTTTTCTATAGCACAAACGTATAACCACATTTTGATTCCTGCTTCAAATAAACTAATGTCAGAATCATTAAGTAAACTTACTATAATATTTATTTGGAAAGGGTTGGCTGCTACGAATTCCAAAGGGATGAAAAGGAGCTGGTGGAAGGTTGATTTTTGAAAAACTCTCCAGATTCTCGTGAATCCTTTGAAATATTCTTCGCGGGAATTTTCATATAACTACACTTACGTAGCGATGCTCAGAATATTTTTCAACCCTTCCTAAAATTCACAAACATTTACATGCCATTGCGCAACCCTTGATAGCCTTGAGATTATATCTGCATGATTTTCTGTTCCATCGGACCCGAAGAAAATTTTCAAAATATTCACCCATAATTAATTTTGTATATATTAAAGACTCAATATGTAGTAGTTCAAAAATATATACTGACACCAACAAGCTTAGAAATGTATTCAACGGTAAACCAGTTATGCATCTAGCTGTGAGCAGTCAGTCAGTTAATTCAATTATTCCTCTATCGAAATACGTAATTTGTAGGTTAGACACGTAGAAAACCAGTTTTGAAATCCATAGAATGTATAAGTAGTTAGATACATCAATAAGCAGACAGTGAGTGAACTAGGCACGTTACGTAGGTAGGTAGGTAGGTAGGTAGGAAGGCATTCAGACAGGTAGGCAGGCAGGCAGGTTGTAGGATGAAGGTTCGCCTAGATATAATGAGAGAAACAGGGTGCGGCGTCACGACGCGGAGGTAGCCAGGCGTCTCTCATTGATTACGCGAGAAAGAGGGAAAATTCCGGCGCGTGCAGAAAGTGTAGGCGTGGCGACGCATCGGCGTCTCGGCGCCTTATTCGTTGAAAACTTCGCGCTAAAACCCGCCCCCTTAACCCAGCAACCCTTGCGCGGCTATGTGTATGGGCACCCTTCGTTGCCGCCGACGCTTCCCGCTGAAGAACGGCAGGCGCGTTTCTGGCGTCCCGACGCCATCATTCCGACGATTTTTTGAGATGTTGGCTCCCTCTGTGCGGCCAAGCCGCGAACTTGCTCCTCCAGAACTAAACGCCACCCCCGCCGTTACTCAACACTCGCTACAGTCTATATATATATATATACATCCACATATATACATATATAGTGCTTTACCATCACCAACTCCCATTCGAACTCGGAGGCAACGAACCCCTTGCGCCCAGCATCCCTCTACGCGCTGCGAGAGACACCCTTGGAATCCGCTGCCGTGAGAAAATCTCCCGCTTCCGTCGACCTGCCCTCTTCCGTTAAAAAATGGAACGTGCCGATTTCTTTTCATTCCATTTTTCAACCCCTTCTTCCAGTCGCCCCTTTCTTCTTCCTGTACGAATCCTTCGAAGTACACTTCTGCGCACTCTCGATCACCCACTCTCTTCGTCGACCCCTACCCTTCAATTGACTTCCGTTAATGCCGTCTCTAACCTGTACTGGAAACACTTTCGATGCCAGAAACATCTTCCATCGATTATACATTCTCAGTATATAGATATAACGCGCGCGTTTAGACGTATCAAATTTCAAACACGTATACGCAGAGTATCTAGAGTTTCATTGTCAGTTATATGTATACTGGAATCCCTATAAGTAGGCATCGGTGACGTGTAGCTAATCCACAAATGTATGTATACCAAGGTTAGAATAATTATGGTAAATGAAAGAAGAGTATTTTCTATGGTCTATACTTACTAATAATTAAGCTGTGTATACATTATGATTATTATAATTAAATATCTACGGGGTCCACGCATGCACGTATTCATACTCATATTCATGCTCAGCTCCATTTGTTGGTATCTCAAAGCTGCTGGTCGTACCAATGTTATGGTTCTCCACAAATACGGGGTTGAAAAATTAGACTCCTTACAAAAACTCAAAAGGGTGCACGAGCGAGAGGTACCTTGATATCGTTAAAAAAGATAGAAAGGCACTGAGTAAGGGGTTGATATGAAATGAGTAGGCTAGATATGCTTATATATGTATATACGTAGAGAAAGAGAGAGAGAGGGAATGGGAAAAAAGCCTAAAAGAGAAAAGAGGAGACAGAATGTACCAGAGGAGAGGAGAAAAATTTCAGAGTACCAATGGAAGTGGAACTGACGTGGAAGTGGAACAGGGGATAGAAGCCCGACCAATGTAAATACGACACGTTGCCATTGCGCGCCCGTACGCACTCCGGTGCTTTTTACAAAGGGTGTCCCCGAAAGTATGGGACGTGCTTACCCAGGAAAAAGGGATCATAATGAATAAATAAGCTAACCCCTGGAAGGGGTCGCTTCCCCAGTTATGCCGGTAGAGACGTATCCACCGCCATTTTGGCGAACGCCAAGAAACTCATTTCTCTACCAGAACCCATATATACACATATATACATATATATCAGAATGTAATTATACATATTGTATACAAATATATATGTTATATGCATCCTCTTGACTTCATAGGGCAAAGTAAAATATTTCATCGCTTATAGTACAAGGTCGGTACCAAGCTACTTCGAAATAAATCTATGTATTTTTTTTTTCTGTAAAACGTAATAAATTTTCAAAGAAACGTAGACAAAGAATGACAAAGCAAAACGGAGTGGTAGCTATAGGAATACTGTTGATAGAAGGAGTATGAGGATTCGTTTAATATCCAATTTCCGAGATGTCAATCCTTTAACAAATTACCGGTCATCTAGTAGAAACGTACTCCGGCGGTCAGGCAGTGAAGCAGGCAGGAGGTAGTCAGCCAGGCGACTCAGTGAGGCAGGCGGTAGGCAGTCAGCCATACAGTTAAGGTCCCATCTCATTTCCCGGCATTCTCTCGTCGCCGACAAAACAGGACCGATTACTGGGTTCATTCGTGATAGGATGCGACGTGATGAGTACCTACGCATTTTTCATGCATGAAGGCAGCAAATAAACGAAATGGGACGGCGGAGATGAAGTGAGTGGGGGAGTTTGAAGGAGACTTGACGAAACAAAAAAAAAGGAAAAGAGAAAGCAAGAAAAATCATATACACTCCAGATCGATTTATTAAGGATTGGCTATGATGGATAAAACCAGATATACGTATCTTATACCGGATACCAGGTGGTACCAGGACGCTGATGTCATCGGAAGAAATTTTTTTTTCTTTAACATTGTCTGCATTGCGTTACGGTTTATGGCAACGTTGGTACCATAAGGTTAATATGGACTTATAGCTTTTTTTTTCGTATGGTAAAAATTGTCGTAAAAAACCATTTTTTGTGAACTTTTCGTACTGCTGCTTTTTTGGATTCTTTTAAACCATCCCTAGGAGCCTCAAGCTCTTTAATTAAATATTTAATGGATTTTAAGTGAATGACGTCGATAAACGTGGAGAATGAATAAACGGACGATTTTACCTATATAGGGGTAGTTTATTTTGAAGTAGAGACTTGGGTGGGCTTAACGTGTCTGGAACTGCGTTCGCCATTTTAGATAACCGGATGGCAGGATAAAGTATTATGGCGCATAAAGATCTTGACGCTACGGGCAATTACACATGGCTATAGGGAGTAAAGAGTCGAGGGATGGTTTCAATCGGGAGGACTAGGTAGGATGAAACCGGGATAAGAAATCAGTTGATAATTTTTTTTTTAAGGAATAAAAATAAAATTGCAAAGGAATACGGAACTAGGGTTGATTTAAGATAAATATCTTTTTAGCCAAGAAACGACGTTATCAGCAGGGCAAGAGACAAAGTAGTCTTTGAAACATCCTGTAGAAATGGCGTCCTCCTGGCTGTGCAGATAGCAAGCTCATTTTTATACCTGGGACGTGCCTCTGAAGTAAAACTGTTGAAAAATGATATCCGAACCTTCTATCCCCACTTTCTGCTGCCTGCTACTACTACTACTATTATTACAGTACTACGCTACTACTACTTCTACTACTACGTCTGCTATTACTGCTACCACTACGCTGGATATAATTTTCATGGATGCCCTTGTTTCGACGACGTGGAGGAACCAATTTCTTCATCCCTTATTCCTCCTCCTGATGATTTAGTCTTATTATTCGTTCGTTTCTTCTTGTCAGTGTAATTTCGCTGACTTCATTTTTAGTTAAGTGATAACTGATAACAGATACTTAATTTTTTGCCTACTTATAATTCTGAAATTCTGATTCTTCGTTGAAATTATAACTTTATATATATATATAAATACTTAAAAAAATATTTGTATAATTAAGGAGAAAAATAAATATTTCAAAAATTTATTAAGACGAGTCACTGGTTACTAATGACCCTGTACAAAAACAAGAAATTACGAAGAAATCTAAGGGATGAAAATCCCAGTGATCCTCCATGGTCGTAATGGCTGGAGAACGGAGGCGCTTAAAATTCTGTAAAAAGAGCATAGAGAAGATTAGATTAATGGTTGAGAAATGCAAATTCTCCAGTAACTCCCGGTGAGGTTGGGAGACTGGGTTGGGTGGATGGGTGGTCGGGTAAGGACGCCTCACCCGTTTAGCAGTGAGCAAAAACCCCTTAGAAATATATCGTAGGTCATTTCCCTTGCTAAATTCGAAAAAAAAAAAAATGGTACCGTATCCATAGCCTCCTCCTCCTGAACCTAGTAGGTGAACCATACCCTACGTGTACTAGAAAACTACCCCCTTCGTTATACCTTTCCAAGCATCAAGCTCTGCTCAACATCCCTCCCCTCCACCGGCCCACACATATCCAAGGTATACAATGTGCATTCAATGTGTACAGGACATGTAGGCAATATGGGTAACGGGGAGGTAGAAAGACAGACAAGCAGGACAGGTATAGTTACCCCAGTGCAGAGAAGCAATGCAGAATACGCGCAGCAGGAGAAAAATGGCCGCGAATTTGTTTGAGAGTAGAACCGACGCGAGAAGGGTTGCAAACGCGGCAAAGTAATCGGCAATAGTTTATTTTTGCGGATGGTTAAACGCGCCCGATTTATCGACTCGATTCAATTGATTATCCCTCCCGGTTTCCACCTGCCCTTTTTCAACAGCGATGGATGAGCCATCTACGGTTCCTCTTTAATCCTTCGACCGATACTTTTCTTCGAAATCCTTTTCTGTACTTTATCAACCATATATTTTTTGTCCACCAGCGCTTACTTCAGTCACACGTATTTGACCTGGGATATCAATCCTGATTAGGGTTACTCTGAAAATTCTTGAGAATTTCTAGAGTTCGAAGGTCACTTTTTTAAATCGTTCCTATGGCTTATCCGGTACCATTATTCTACTGGTTATGGTTTTATTGTTTATTGATAATGATACCGTTTTATATTAGATTAGTTCATTTTTAGGGAAAATTTTTGTAGGCGTAGACTCACGATTTTAGTGTCGATTATCGTGTAGATACTTTAGTCAGACGATAACGATGTTTATGTATTTTTACTCTGGTAGAATGGTTAGCAAAACCTGGAACAATGTAACGCTGAATGCATACTACCCACGTGGTTTATCCAATCTGGTGCATGCATTAGCTACCATCCAACAGGACTTGCATTTCCGCTTAATAACCTACAGTATTTCGCAATTAGCACATTCCTTAATCCGAGTATAACTGCTAAATATTTTCGTAGAACGCTTTATTAATGTAACGCATCCTGGATAAGAGGCGAGAGATTGTAACCGGAAGTGGTAGAGAAACCAAGTGTAGAACCGGATGGGAAAACTTTTACCTTTATAAATTTTTTGAGGATATCAAATCGTTAGACTTCATAAATTCTCAAGAGTCATCAGCATCGTCCTTGAGCTAATCACGTGGTAATTGTATTTGCCTAATTACACGGTTTGGGTGCCTTTAATATCCATGAATGTATGTTGCTAGACGGCGTTCAAAAGCCGTAAAAAAAAAAGACAAAGGAGCAGACGCAGCTTCACTTATTTTCATACGTGGCGCCTGAGCCGGAAGAGGGTCCTGCGGGAGGAACTCCGGCCTCATTTGTTATCCTTAATGTCCTGGTTTGCTTCCCAGCATAACCTCCACCTAACATTTCTGCATCTCCTCTCTGGCAGATCTTACCAGGATATACGGACATGTACCCGGAGGAATATCCTGGAAGTCATGGCTGTTTCCATGCAGTTGGATGATTCAGTGTCGGCCAAACTCCTGGTAGGATAACGGTAACCAAGGTAACGGTGAAGAGTCCTTCTCATTATCTTGAATATAAATATCGTCCACTTAGTCTCATAACTTTCATCCCTCCAGACGAGATAACGAGGTGGTACGAGGTAACGAGATAACTCAACAAAAATCCAGGAATTACCTAGGATTGTTGGTACCAAAAAAAAAAAGAAAACATCAAGGATGATAATTGTAAATATTATTAATTTTGCAAAATCTGCACATATATCATGTAACCTTTTTTGTTATCAATATCGTTTTGATCAACCCTTTTTCATCTCAATACCCTCCTGCCTATTTCCACCGCCACGAAGAAAGATATATTGAAAAGGGACATGTCCCGTTATAATTTACGACTAGCAATCGCAAACTTGCACTTGGTCCTGGAGTCAGGAGTACGTCGAGGAATTATTAGGTAGACTCAGGATCGTTCGCCAGTGTGCAGCCTGTTCGGCTCCCTCGGTAACCGTAGAGGACTCCGCTCCTCGTTCGCTAATATGAATGTCCTGTCAGTAGCAGCGGCTCCTTGCCAAGAACGTGCCGCTTGCTAATATGCCCGCTTGAAGGGAATATTTACGAGGGTGAAAAAAAAAACCGAAACAGTCAAGCAGTCTCACAGACGTAAGTAAACGTGAAACGAAAGGAAAAAAAAGGCCAAAAAACGGTTTTTAAAACGGATCCCTCGTATCTGTGAATTTTTGAAAAGTAAGGAGCGGGATTGGTAAAAGGGGTGATAGGATAAAATTATGGGGTTGTCACGTGATCAAATTGGCATTCCTCTACTTATTCGCCAACGGGGACACTTTGAAAAATGTTGATGAGACTCCGACATGGCGGTACCCTCTTCTTTTCCTGACCCGCCCCCCCACCCCCCTGATGATGAACTGTGATTGTGAATGGTGGGCTCGATTGCGGATTGACGTCGAGTAAGAGTGAAATTGGGTGGAGGCCAGGGTGAGGAACGAGGAGTGGATTCCTTTGTGGGGCCGATTGGAACGGAAGGGAATCGAATGGATTTCACAAAGGGATCTCAAACGGGTTATCCTCCAGGACCCAGAGTCCTGGAAACCAGAGTGTCGTGGTTCAGCACTCACATCCAGAGGGAAAATATTCTGATATTATATCGAGACAAATCGAAATTCTCTCATTCTGGTTAATCGAGCGTTGGCCAGGATGCGCACTGGCCACGTGGAGAACGCAAACAAAGACAAGGGGGTACTACCAACTGATACACGGAAAATAAAAGAAAGAAGGGTTTTCTAATGAAGGCCACAGAATACGTCAAACGTATATTGACTGTGTTGAGTCGTGTACGTGTGCGTAGAGTACATAAGGGACGTTAGAGAGTCAGACGAGGACCTGGAAATTTCATCGGGACCAGGTCGAGCGACCTATTAACGCTTAGGGGGGCCAGTTCCTTTTTTTATTTAATTTTTCAAACGGAATAACGTATCCGTCGTACCAACCCTCTATTTTTATCGTGTATATATATTTTTTTGCTTTACCTGTTATTGCCCGATAAGGAGTTCCGGTGTGACGTACGCGGCCGAATGAGCGCGACGCGCGCACACTCCATCGCGATTCGCTAAAACGAAATGTCGCCAACTTTCGAAGCGAACCATGAGAAAGGGAGGCAGGGATTTAGGAAATGATGAAGAGCAAAAGGGCGAGAGAGAGAGAGAGAGAGAGAGAGAATAAGAGTGAGGCCTTGGGGGTAAAGAGGGACAGGGTAGTTTGGACACTGGTAAGAGGGGGTGGGTCCGATGGGAGAGGAAAAAAGCCTTGCTGCCTTTATGGAAATTTCGACGGCGTAATGGAAGGACGCCTAATTTTTTTTTTCCTCGCAAGGGCGGCTCCCGCTCATGGTCGACGCCATTTTTTCCCAGGCGAAAGGGAAAGGGTCGCGAGCCCCCGAATTTACTCCAATTACTCTTCTCCCGGGGATTACGCATTAGCGAAAATATTATCGATAGCCGGACTCAAGCCACGATGCCACGGAAACGATATCGCGCTGGAAATGTTTTTTTTTTAGTTTATTTTCTAGGGCGCCACGTGACGCTTCTGCTTGAGCGTCAATGCGTATACGTCACTGGTATTTCGGAATAGATCTGATAATCTATAGCTTCGAGGTAACAAGAACGTGGACATATACTTATGTGAACATGCATGCATGTATGCTAGTGCTGAGTTGGTATCTACTTCTTTTTTTTTCATTTACTTTTATATTTTATTTTTCTTTATTTTTTTTTTACTAAATTTTTCTTTTTATGTCTCATTTTTATTTTATTTCTTACGCCGACAACAAGAGGATGTCATCAATTTGCAGGATGATATTAAATGGCCTGAATTTTTCATCCCACACATTTTCGATGCATTGATAGGTGATTAATTTTCATTGAAATTAATTTTTGTTGATACTGGTACCTAGGTAGGTAGTTAAATTACGTTGATACCAGACATTTTTTGAAAATCAGGAAACACTTTGACTTTTTAGAGAACTGATCGTTGGCAGTATATAATACATTTACAATTATACTGTAATACAACGCATCATTGTTTGGTAAATTTATTTAGTTTAGAGAAATGCACATTAGCTTTGTTTGTAATGAAATATTTGACGAATTTGTGGTTTTTAAATTTAATTATTTTTTTGAGTACTTTCGCTAGGAGTAACATACGTGCAAATGGTAAAGGGTTTGTCAATGGAATTTCATATATTTTGATGTGGTTAATTATGTAGGAAAATATGAAAGATATGAAAATATTAAGAAAAAATATGGGTATTGTGAGCTGATTGCTATTTTTTGGAATATTTTCATTTTAACAATTTTTCATTGAATGTTTTTTAGGGACTTTAGTTTTTTGTCGCTGGTAACCTAGCACTTTGAATCTTTAAACAGAGTCTAATGCGTGTCGGTAATATTTATTGTATGTAAAAAGTAGATAAAATCTGTGCAGAGACGTTGAGAATAATTTTTGAGTGAAAATTAAAAAAAAAATTATATCCATTTTTAAGGTTTTAATCGAAACACGTGTCGTTCGAGCGAAATGCTACGAGAGCGCGCGCCGTCGGACGGAGGCTGCTGAAGAAGACATTTAAGTTTCATGATTTTATCTAGTTTTTTGATAATATTTGTTCATTGACACTTCGAATTTTCACAAAACATACACAAAGACACGGGTACCAACCTCCTCCTGCTTCATAATATCCCTTTATCTTACAAAACACTATAATATCCCACAACATGCATTATATGAGATTTAAAACCGAAAATTCTCAAAATTTAAACACAAATGAAAAAGATTCATATCCCCAAAATAACTCACACATTATAAAGGTACCGTACACACTGTTAACATGATGAAAAAAATTTTAATATTTCGAAAAATCACAATTTGATGAAAGTGCCTCACTTTCCAGTCGAAATAAACTATTTGCCAGGGAAAATACTATATCCTTTGTTAAAATTTTTCAAAAATCCCTAAAACACTATTTTTGACTTATTTCCAAAGGTCTGATACTACCGTCTACGAAACTCAACAATACCGTCTTCCAAAAAGAAGATAATAAGCAGAAAAGTTCAGATTTCCCACAGTAAAGCGACAGAACTGTTTTCCAGCTCTAGACACAGAGGAAACCTGTGTCTTTCGACGTGGGAAAGTTTCCACGAGTATATAATGCAGTCATTGTGCCTTTCTAGTTGGCACACAGAGAGACAGGCTCGCGTTCGAACACGCAGCCAACTGAATAGACACGAGTTCGTTCTTCTATTGATATAAAAGTTTTCAAGCAGTTTCGCAAGCTTCGTGCCACTGTCGAGAGTTAGTTACATAGGAGCAACAAGTTATGGAGGCGAGCAACGAAAGCAACCAGGCCAACCAAGGAAGGATGCACCAATGCAACCAAGCCAGTCAGCCACGAAGTCAACCAGTCATCCAGCCGTTCCTGCCGTCCCAGCCATCCGACTAGGAAGGCAGGTACCTGAATAAAGAATGGTCTCGTAGAGTCAAGGTGGTTTTTGTCGTCCTTCGATGCATCGTGCAAATATTTAACGAATTGGCAAAGCTAAACTGCCTCCATAGCAAAAGTTGTCACTAGACTGCCTGAATTATTTAGAAATTTTACGAAACCCACCCGATCCCACTAGAAAAGTTTGGTCCTTTGAGCAGCACCAACCTCCTGGGAAATCGAAGCTAGCGAAGCAAAATTGGTATTCCGATTCGGCGCAGACGTTGACGTCCGTATAATGATTTTCGAATTTTCCAGCATCCCCCAAAGCTCCATCGCCCGAGGGTCTCTGAGAAGTAGAAAATGGCGACCGCCCGCAAGTGAAGCTCGTATAGGAGTCATCAATAAAGCTTACGGGACTCATACAACGAAGAGGGTTAATTCCAAAAAAAATATTAAACACAAAAGGTATATCAACGTAATCCTTGAGATGGTTACGATATGTATTACAGTGAAATGGAACGGAATAGTTCGAGGGTGCTGGAGAATTTTTCGCAAGTTCACCAGCCTCCATGCCGGTATAGCATAATAAGCATTACCCAGTTCACCCATAATCCAGATCGGGATTTCGAGCAACGGGCTTTTGTGAATACGCAAATGTTCTTTTGTTTACAGAAACGCTTTTGCGTTGGGTTTCTACCGGCCATCGCGTATATATCCACCCCCACGTGTATCCCCCTTCCGATCCCCCCCACTACCATCCGTGGATCCCTTTGGATCCCTTTTCGAAACCCTCTGCCATATAGGTACACATCCTTTACCTCCTTCACCACCCTACATCCCTTAAAGCGACTACCCACTCACCGCCCCCGCTTGGTCCCCTCGAAAATGGTGAACGCTAAATGCTAAATGACCTCGCGTTGCGTTACGTTGCGGAGAGGTTTGTGTGCCTGGCACGTTGATGCGTTGGGCGTCGTAAGCCCCCTCCGACCCCCCTTTCGCCCTTCAGCAGCCCACAAACTCCTCCGTCATCCTCTTCAGCCCCTCGCGACGTCACGATGGAAGCCTGGAAGCCTCCCGTGCAAGATGGCTCCCATTGTCCGCCTCGTACTTTGAAATATTATACGGCGTATCGCAACGGTGCTCTGCTAACAATGAGATATTATCCGGCTTTTGTTACAATTTTTTTGGTAATTTTTATTAAATTTATACGGACGACGTTCGCGCGACTTTTTCGTACGAAAATGCCTTCTTGATTGGCCATCCTCTTCGATAGGTTTCAAATGGCTCTCTCGCGTTCGATAACGGTAGAAAGATTTTATGAAGATTCACCTTGAATTTTTCAAGAGGATGGTCTTGTAATTCGTTTAAGAGATTGATGGTAGTAAGAAGATCGATTAGATTTTTTATTAATGGAATATGTCGTTCAATATATTTTTGGCAATTTAAAAAAAATTTAATTAGGCTATGTCAGACAAATTAATTGATCTTTGAGTGACAGATGCAAAGAGTGCGTCGATGGATTTGTTGTTTACTCGAGATTTGGTACCTCATAAATTCTTAATCGGCAAAACAGCATCGTCGATACTTCGATTGGCCATACTGGGTACTGGATAGTGATGTAGTTTCACATAGTCTGCAGTCCACGTGGATTAATCAAGCGGTAGAAGAATTGAAAGAGGAAGCTATTGACAGCGGAGGCGGTATGAAAAATAAATGAAATTCAATGGCGGCCCGAGGTGGCTGGTTAATAAGCAAAAATCTGTCAGCGAACGGCAAGTTGTTGTTTAGAAGTTAATTGCGATTTCCAATCTCGTGGGAATGATTGTATCGATTTTGTGTAACAATCAGAAAATAATCAATCGGATTATTTTATTGATACTAAGAAATTGAAGTATTTTCAGAAAATTTTCAGAAAAAGGTGTTAAATATACCCTATTGCTTTTTTTTGTTTACTTATAAGAAACGATCAGCAAAATATTTCGATAATATTAGATTTACTTTTTTTTATCGATACTTCGAGTCTGTTATTTTTTATCGTGGAAAAAAACACGAGTGCCAGATACCGTAGATGATATCTCGAATTTATATTTGATTTTATTCGATGAAATTCACTGAATATTAATATTTATACCGTAACCATGAAAAAAAATTAGCAGGTTCGATGGTCCACGTTACGAGAATGTCAATTTTTACAATAAAATTGTCAATAAGTGAAATTAAAATGTTCTTCGGCTACGACTGTCCGCCGACGGCCGTTGCATTTTTTGCGACTCCACAAACAACGCCAAGTTTTCATGTATATTCTGAACAATTTTTAAGCACCTTATACGTCAAGCACTTTGACGAAGGCACAATGAACATTGTCGTTATTAGAAATAATGACAAGTATTTTTACGAGATCCAAAATTCACGATAGAAGCGGTAGTATCTTAGTATGAATTTTCGCCGACGGACTGAAAGACTATTATTTTTTCATAGTAAGGAATTAAAAATTTATGTCTTTGCCGAAATGAAATAAATTT